>CM037785.1:48559500-48609500 GCA_021229015.1 Solen grandis | reverse complement strand
TCCATTTCTATATCAATATATGCCTGTGCAAGAAACAAGTGAAATTAACTAGATCAAACAGTTTTGGTTGCTTGTACAAAAGTGTGCCTTTCCCACAACCATCATTCGCAAGATTCTTTTAAACAACCTTATAACAACCAAATTAAGTGCTACATACGTTTATATAACACGCATTTATGTAGTCCGTCTGTCCAGAATCACAATCTAAGAGACGAACTCTGGAATGATCATCTATAAAAAGATAAGCATTTACATAAATTTCACGTTAGTGTGCTTAATTCTGAATTACGTATATGATAGAACAGTTTCAAGAATATCAATTATGTGAAAAATCCTGTGTGACACTTATAGTGGGTCTAGATAACGCAATAGTTAAAACACTGGCAAATGGAATAGGATTCCTCTCTGAGTCAGCCTGACGCACTGTATAATTCGGCAGTTTGGAGCCAAGTTTCATCGGAATATGTCTATTAACCATATTTAAAGAATTGTGTTGTGTTTTATCTTTAAACCCTCCCTGTTCCCTGATTTATTAAAGTATATAAGTGAATGCAAAAATAAAACGACATAACGCCTTAGAATATGTTTAATAATTATGTGACTTGGACATGTTCCATTGAATATCGTCCCTACACAGCTTTAGTGCCAGTGGATTATTACATGATATTTAGTTGCCCATTCGGATATGTACTTTCTTCTTTATTACTCAAGTTTCCCACAACACCAATTACAACGTGAAAAAAGAGGATACAAATGAAATGGTGACCGTTGCCTGTCTGCCCTATCGTTGTTAGGAAGGTTTTAATGTTTGTTAATATTTTATATACACGTGAAGTAAACATTTTACAATCAATTTCAATAGGATGGCAAAAGAAAACATTGAAGAGTTGGCAGTGAGAAAATATTAACATTACGTTTGCTTGAGTACAACATTATGCTTGCATGATTAGAATAATTAGGTATTTAATGTAAGCTTATCATTGCAATTCAACTGAAAGCCTGATACTTACATGCATACATCTGCTTGTATCTGTTCTTGAGTCCATTGATTGGATCTGATGCAGCTTCACACCCATGCTGTAGTCCCCGGGGTACGGTCTGTTCAACATACAAACAGCCACCATACAAAATACATGGAATTTGGAATTAATATACCCCACGAGAAAAAACAGACTGTATATATTTCATTTGGCAGTGTGAAATGATATAAACTGGAATGTATGATTTAAAATTATTTTCAATAAACAGTTATACTTGTATTCTTTTTAACTTAATCATTTTCTATCAGAAAATGACAGTTTTTGACATTTCATATTTTCGTTACAAGTAAAAATAACAAAAGAAAATGGAAAGTGCATCCTTGTTTATCTCTGTTCTTGAAAATGTCCGTGTTTTCATCCCCAAATTGCAAGAAAACAAATATTTTTTTGCTTAACGACGTTTTCGATGTTATCTCATTTCTGTGGCCTTAATTAACTAGATGGCAAATAAAATCAGAATTTTATACCTGAACGAGAGAGAGAGAGAGAGACAGACAGAGAGAGAGAGAGAGAGAGAGAGGGGGGGGGAGAGAGGGGGAGAGTTGTTCATGGATTTATAACATTTTTATTATTAAGGAAATATAGTCACGTTTGTAAAACGCCTGTTTTTGTTTAGAGTTTGTTATTGACCAATGTCTCTATCTTTCACTTTGACTCAATATTTCTTTTTAAAAAGTATGATAAATAGATAACAGAACAATACATGGGCGTATTTTAACAGTATATTAAACCACTAAATTAGCGAACTATTTTGACTCTCTGGATCGTTTTTTTTTTCAATACCGCATATTCATAAAATAGTTTCTTAAAGTCGTCAGTCTCATTTGACTTTATGAAGTGCCACAATTCTGGTATTTTGATGCTAGTTCCCTTTGCATTTAGATTGTAGTACTCCTTTCCGAGCACAACTTGGTCACCAGCATCTGAAATGTGAAAATGATCACGACTTGATTACCTTTATTTTCGTATAGCTGAAACTCCAAATTCAGAAAGTAAATAGCAATTATATAAAGTTCATTTTACTCGCGTGCTTGAAGATATCGCAAAGATTTTTATATTACTGATGAGCATGGAATTCACATTTCATGGAACCATAGTTTCAAAGAACAAGAAAACATCGTTAAAAAAGTCACAAAACTGATGAGCATCAAAATACTGTTTAGATATTCTACACGATAATGAGACAAAAAACAACAACAACATATGAACCTTTGACTACAGTTAAGATTGAGCTGAAAATCAAACAAAATTTACGGAATTAGTAACACGTTTACTTACAGTTGCAGTATGAACTTAGAGTTAAGATTAATCTGACAGTCAATATGGCTAACACTCAAGCATACTATATTTGTATACAGCTATTCATTACAAAATATACAGATCTGGTCGGAATGAGTAACAAAGTTGCGGTATGATTTCACACTGGTTCATTTATATTCATATCTCATATTCACGTATGGAAAATACTAAACTGTATATAATCATTTTAGTAATTCGTCTCGCAATGGCCAAATGATTAACTTTGGGTATATTATACTTAATTCAGCTTCAGCAAGTTGCCATAAGTCTCGTTTAAATGTTACTATTAGGATTAGAACTGAACATCAGATTACCTTGGAACGATTCATTCTCGGCGGCGTACAAGGGATTTGCTTTTGCTCCTACCGGAATGTCATCAAAGTTTTTCCTGATACCGTGACTTGTAGAAGCAGTCATGTCATCAAAATCGTCCCTCTTGTCGGCACTCAGCAAGATACTAATGAGCATATTACATATAGATGATGGAAATTATTCCAAAGTATTTTCGAAATTATATATTGAAGTAGTCTAGATGTTTGCACTTTTTGGACATAAGGGAACTGATGTATCTGATGTTGGGGCCACTGTCTATACCACAATGTATACATTATAAGCAGCACCTATTGTGTAAATGGCAGCATATAATATCGACACGTCAGCTAGAACTGTTTCACAGGAAGAAGCTTGTGTCATTAATAATTTATTTGTGCGCTTATGTTAAAAAAAGAGATATAAATGGCGAACATTTTCGAGACAAATAAATAAATAAACACACAAATTAAGGTGCAAACCTACCCCTTTCTCCTCAGCACCAGGATGATTACAACGCCCACCACCACCACAATGAATGCTGCTGACGCCCCGCCAACTGCTGGCATAATAGCACTCTTTTCTTCCTCCTTGACTAAATTTATTAGCATGATCAGTTTAACAAACACAGAGGAGTAGTGTAGGTAAGATCTCAAAAGTACATATTCTAATTCCGATCAATGAACAAAACAATTAGTGCTGTTACCTTATTTAATTTTAATTTCCAGTTTAAAACATAATCAGCGTGCTAAATTAACTGACTATTGTCAAGAATATTTGAATTCGCTGAAGACGATATTTACATCCTTGAATAGGATACTTACATTATACATGTTTAAACGTGTTGAACAAATTATTGAATAACCTTATTCCTAGGACTGAAAAAGGATCATTTTATTAAATACATGCATCTAGCACTTTTATTAAGTCTCGGTACCAGGGGAAGAGCATGTATCCCCCTCAAAGCCGTAAGCACACAATCCTTGAGGATATTTCCGTACAAGTTGTCACACGCGTTGTTATCAACACAATAGTACCTCCAATTGCAGTCCTAGCCATACGTTGAATCATTACATTCTTCGAAAACATTTTGCTTTGTTTTATTATATTGAAACGCATATTATTCATTTGCAAGTGACCTATAGCGATTTGCAAGTGAAAATATAATGTATATGTTACAGGTTTTACATTTCATTTCATGTTTAGTTTCAGAAACGAATGCTTCCAATATTCCTGTATAAAACTTAACACTGAAAAATCCACCATGCATACTCAGAGTATACTATAAGAATTACTACGTCTGTTGTTCGTTACTAAAGACAATAGAAATCATTGCATAGTTTAAATATTTGTATGCTAATATCCGTACGTAATTCGGATTAATGTAAATAACATCACATGGCTCTAGAAGTTTTTAGAATATTTTTTTCTCAAAATACTCAGTCAAAATATCTGATGAAATATTTTCAGTACGTTACACTGGTTACAGGACTGTTCGAGCCACCTGGGCTCACACTTCAGGTCATAAGTGCCGACCTTTGGATCACAGTGACTGCCATTTTTACAGTGACAGGTTTCGGAACAGCTGGGTCCGAATGAAGTTCTGTTACATTCTGTATTATTGTAGTAAAACATAATTTAACCAGAAAATAGCTTCTATAGGACCTTAATGGTGCGCATAATTACAGAGATATAACAATAACAAGTTGCATTTCAAAGACATTTTTGTCAGAAGAGAGCTGCAATAAACCTCCGAAAACACTATACTTTATACGTGACACGGAAGGAAAAAGTGAACAAAGAGAAATTTTGATTTGGTGTGAGGAATGTATTTATTACTATATAAACTATAAAGAAACAAAATTTTTAAAACAATGGTCGCTCTTTTACATGAGGATTCTAGAAAGTTCTGTTGGTGATCATTAACAGTACTGTCGGATGGTCTAATCTGGAATTTTGTAATGAGGTTCATCCATTAAAAAACAATTCCTTTTATTTTATGCTAACTGATGAAATATTGAGTTTTACCACTGAGATAAAATCCATATCCCACAGTATGAGTGATATTGATCTGCCGAACAATTTTACCTATAAAGGGTATGTTTATGGCGCTACTCTTCACTTCTGGATGAAATATATTTCATATCAACTCAAAATAAACACATATCCTTTATTTCTAACCCTCAGTTTCATTTCCATTTAGATCTAATATATTCGTTTTAAAACCCTAAAGTAAAGTATTCCAAAGCTGTGAGAAAAATAAGAATGTAACTAAATCAACAATACAGTGATTGAAAACTAAAAAAAAAAAAAAAAAAAAAAAAAACATGACAAGAGGACCAAGATGGCTCTGAATCGCTCACCTAAAATAAATATTGTTTTCATTAACTTTTACAACATAGTCATACTGAATACAAAATCCATGCAGAAGAACAGCAATATAATTTATAGATATCCATAAGGCAATGTTACACACCAAATATCTAAACTCCAGGCCTTTAAGTTTCTGACAAGAAGATTTTTCTAGATTTTCCTATTTATAGCCTTTGTAAAATCAGATGACACCTGGGCGGGGCCAATTTTGACCCCAGGGCCATGATTTGAACAAAATTGGTAGATGTTCGTAAGGCAATGATACACACCAAACATCTAAACTCCAGGTCTTGTGGTTTCTGATAAGTAGTTGTTTTTTTTTCTATATTTTTTCGTATATAAGCCTATGTAAAATCAAGTGACTCTGGGGCGGGGCCAATTTTGACCCCAGGGTGATGATTTGAACAGACTTGGTAGAGGTGCACTAGGTAATGCTACACACCAACTATATAAGCTCTAGGCCTTGCAGTTTTGCAGAAGAAGATTTTCAAAATTTCCATTTTTAAAATCTATTTTAGCTCATGTGACCTACTTTTTCCACCAATCAAAGGAATTTAAACAATCTTGTTTGAGGGCATCATAAGGATGATTCCTGTGAAGTTTGGTTAAAATTCATTCAGCAGTTTAGGAGGAGATGTTTAAAGGAAATTGTTGTGGCCGGTCGCACGGACGGGCGAATGGACGACGGACGCCGGACAAAAGGCGATCACAAAGGCTCACCATGAGCATGTTTTGCTTAGGTGAGCTAAACATGTTTCTTAAAACAATACAAAATAAAAGAAACTAAAAAGAAGAACAAAATAATAAACAATATTAAAGTGAGCATTTACAAATACCTTGGTCGCATGAGGGTCCATTCCATCCTAGGGCGCACAGTCCCGGGCCACAAGTGCCGACCACGTGGTCACACTGGCTGGCATTCATACAGTGACATGTTTGGGAACAGTTGAGTCCGAATGAGGGACTATTGCATTCTATTAAAAAGGATATTAAACTTCAATGAAAAATAAAAAGGTATACAACAATATCAGAGAATGATACTTCACTTATGATGCTTCAACGTACATGCATTTGGGGGTTGGGATAAGATCGGCTGTTTCTTTTTGTCATATTGAGGACATATTTCCTTAAAACTTCTACGAAAGCGTGACGACAAATTGAAATTCGAACTTGTTTACATCAATATAAAACAATCGTAACTATTTTTTTTTAATAACCTTGGGCACATGACTATACTTTCCATCCTGGATCACACAGTCACATGTGCCGATCTCGTGGTCACACTGGCTGGCATTCATATAGTGACATATTTGGGAACAGTTGAGTCCGAATGAGAAATTGTTGCATTCTAGACATAAGCACAATTAATTCATATTTTCAACAAAACTGAGTAACATCATTTTTAGGTATCTGATATTGATATCCGAAAATATTTTTAAAAAATCATGCTAAAGTACATAAGGTAAAATCAGACTCAATTAGGGTTTCAGAATCAAATTTGATTAACCGTCTGAGTTTGTACATTATTTTAAAAAAGCCAACAGAAAACGACAAAAAACCATTTATACCCCATTGTTTGCATTTCAAAACTTTGAATTTCACCGAATAAATATGGAGGCATGAGAGCCATACGCCAAAGAAGAATATATTATCACTTTTTATATTAATGACTAAAGTGTTTATATATTCATTCTAAATGAAAATTGAGGTACATGCTTATAATTTACAGGACGTTAATTCATCGATTTTCATCGAAAGTCTATATTTTAGACCCAGATTCACGATTCAAATTTTCGATATAAATTTATAAAATGTTATTACTGTTGTTTTTCTAAGAAATATAATTCTAGTCACTGAAATATCAATATACATGTAGTTAAATTTGTATATCTTGAAAATTTGCAAGTAAGTATTCATTCTGAAAGTTTTTAGTAATTTAAATTAATATGTATTTAGTAATCTGGCGAAAAAAACATTCAAGGATACATAAAATCTTCCATGAATACAATCGAATATTCCAAGTAAACCTAGTTTTAAAACTTAAAGAGCAAAAAGAAAATGTACATTTGTCACAATAAGATCCTTGCCATCCCGGATCACACAGTTCCCGGTCACACGTGCCGACGACGTGATCACAATGACTGCCATTGATACAGAGACAGATGCGGGAAAAGTTTGGTCCGAATGAGGAACTGACACATTCCGAATAGAATATGTAAAAGATAGGGGTACTTAGCCTAAAAGTTGAAATCCCAAGAACATACGCTTAATTTAATTTAGACCACCAGACAGTAAGTGTTGCAGGCATTATTATCAACCTAAACTACTATGAAGCATTAAACAGTAGCCCTGTTACCTTGCTCACATGAGGTTCCTTGCCATCCGGAGTCACACATTTCCAGGTCACACGTGCCGTTTACGGGGTTACAATGACTGTCATTGATACAGTGACAGGTGTGGGAACAGTTGGGTCCGAATGAGGAACTGTCACAGTCTGAAAAAGGAAATGATTTATAGTTAAGGGAACTATTAACACTATTAACTATTAAGTAATAAAATCAAGAATACCTTGCTAGATATTATCAAAAGTAAAACTGTTGCAATCATCATTATCACGAAAACCTAAAGAGTAGCTTCTAACAGTTGCCCTATTCATTACCTCTGTCACCTGAGACTCCTTGCCACCCGGAGTTACACAAATCAAATCAGAGATGCCTACTACGTGGTCACAATGACTGCCATTGATACAGTGACAGATATGGGAACAGTAGGTTCAGAATAAGGGACTGGTATGTTCTAAATAGGAAATGCTAATGAAAACAGGGAACTTATAAAGTGAAATCCCAAGAACACACGCATAAGTTTAAAAAAAAGAATACCTGGATAGTCAATATCAAAAGTAAAAATGTTGCAATCATCATAATCACGAAAATATGAAGTACTATGAAGCTTCTAACAGTTCAAACCTTGGTCACATGAGGGTCCTTGCCATCCGGAGTTACACATCTCAAGGTCACACGTGCCGTTTATGTGGTTACAATGACTGTCATTAATACAGTGACATGTGTGGGAACAGTTGTGTCCGAAATAGGGGCTGTCACATTCTGAATAGAAAATGGACAACAGAAGAGGAAACTTAGACTAAGAAAGTGAAATCCCAAGAACATACGATTCAATTATTAAATAATGAATACCAGGCTAAACATTATCTAAGGTTAAAATTTTGCAAGCATCATGATTAAGGAACCTTAACTCTTATGAAGCTTCTAACTTGTCCTGTTCAAAACCTTGGACACAAATGTTTCTTGCCATCCGGAATTACACATCTTCGGGTCACACTTGCAGACCACGTGGTCACAATTACTGTATTTGATACAGTGATAGGTGTGGTAACAGTTTGATCCGAATGAAAGACTGTCAAATTCTGAATAGAAATTGTGTAAAGGATAGGCGTTCTTAAAATAAAATATAAAATCCGAAGAATATACACCTAGGTTATCAAATCAAGAATACCAGGCTAGTTAATATCAAAACTTAAACTGTTGAGGACATCTTTATCACGAAAACAAAATCTACTATGAAGCTTCAAACAGTAGCCCTGTTACCTTGGTCACATGAGGGTCCTTGCCATCCGGAGTTACAGATCTCAAGGTCACACGTGCCGTTTACGTGGTCACAATGACTGTCATTGATACAGTGACAGGTGTGGGAACAGTTGGTTCCGAAATAGGTGTCGTCACATTCTAAATAGGAAATCATTAATAGAATATGGAACTTAGACTAAAAAATTGAAATTCGAAGAACATAGGCTTAAGTTATAAATCAAAGAATACATGGCTAGGCACTATCAAAGGTTAAAATGTTAGGTGCATCATTATAACGAAAACAAAAACTACTATTAAGCTTCTAATAGTTGTCCTATTACCTTGGTCACACGAGGGTCCTTGCCATCCGGAGTTACAGATCTCAAGGTCACACGTGCCGTTCACGTGGTCACAATGACTGCCATTGATACAGTGACATGTGTGGGAACAGTTGTGTCCGAAAAAGGGGCTATCACATTCTGAATAGGATATGATAATTAAAAGAGTGTACTTGGATTAAAAATGAAAAATCCCAAGTACCAACCCTTTAGTTATTAATTCAAGAATACCAAGCTAGACATTATCAGCATTAAAATTGTTGCAATAAACTTTATCACGAAACCACAACTCCTATAAAGCTTCCAGCAGTTGTCCTGTTCATTATCTTGGTCACAAGATTGTCCTTGCCATCCGGAATTACACATCTTCAGATCACACTTGCCGACCACGTGGTCACAATGACTGTTATGGATACAGTGACTGAGGGACTGTCACAATCTGAATAAAACTTGTGTAAAAGATAGGGGTACCTAGACTAAAATAGAAACCCATAGAATATACCCCTCGGTTTATAAATCAAAATTACAAGACGAGTTAATATCAAAACTTAAAATGTTGAAGACATCATTATAACGGAAACAAAAACTACAATGAAGCTTCAAAGAGTTGCCCTGTTACCTTGTTCACATGAGGGTCCTTGCCATCCGGAGTTACACATCTCAAGGTCACACGTGCCGTTAACGTGGTCACAATGACTGTCATTGATACAGTGACAGGTGTGAGAACAGTTGAGTCCGAAAAAGGAGCTGTCACATTCTGAAAAGGAAATGATTAATAGAAGATGGAAATTGGACTAAAAAAGTGAAATACCATGAACATACGCTTAAGTTATAAATCAATAAATACCAGGCTAGACACTATCAAAGGTTAAAAAGTTAGGTGCATCATTATCACGAAAACAAGAGGGCCAAGATGGCCCTATGTGGCTCACCTGAGTAAGATGGCTGTGTTAGGCATAATGACCAAAAATGTGGCATCTAAAGTGTTTTTCTAACATTTGACTAAGTGACCTACATTTTGATCCTACCTGAATTTGCACTCAACTGGGAATTCATGCATTCATCATTCATATCAAGTTTTATGAACACTGGGACAAAAATGTAGGCCTCTAGAGTGTTCACAAGATTTTTTTTTAAATTTGCCCTGGTGACCTACTTTTTGACCCTATGTTGCCCAGTTCTGAATTCATCTGAGATGTGATGTAAACAAACATTTTGACCAAGTCACATTAAGGTTAGTCTAAAACTGTGGTCTCTAAAGTGTTCACAAGGTTTTTCAAAGATTTGACCTGGTGATCTAGTTTTGACCTCACATGACTCATTTTCAAACTCATCCAAAATATTATTTAGACAAACATCCTGATGATGTTTCATGAAGATTGAGCCAAAAACTGTGGCCTCTAGAGTGTTCACAAGGTTTTTCAAAGATTTGACCTGGTGACCTACTTTTTGACCCCACATGACCCAATTTCGAACTCATCCAAGATATCATGAACACAAACATCCTGGCCAAGGTTAATTTTTAGTTTTTGACTCCGACCAAATCTATTGAAGATTGGGCTAAAACTGTGGCCTCTAGGGTGTTCACAAGGTTTTTCAAAGATTTGACTTGGTGATCTTGTTTTTGACCCCACGAGACCCAATTTCGAACTCATCCGAGAAATCATGTAGACAAACATCATTACCATGTTTCATGAAGATTGAGCCAAAACTGTGGCCTCTAGAGAGTTCACATGGTTTTTCTAAGAATTGACATGGTGACCTAGTTTTTGACTCCACATGACCAATTTTCGAACCCACCCAAGAAATCATGAACACAAACATCCTGGCCAAGGTTCATGAAGATTAGGCCAAAACTGTGGCCTCTAGAGAGTTCACATGGTTTTTTAAGATTTGACCTGCGACCTATTTTTTGACCCCACATGACCCAATTTCGAATTCATCCGAGATATCATGTAGACAAACATCTTGGCCAAGTTTCATGAAGATTGGGTCAAAACCGTGGCCTCTAGAGTGTTCATAAGGTTTTTCTAAGATTTGACCGGGTGACCTAGTTTTTGATCCCACTTGACCCAATTTCAAACTCATCCGAGATATCATGTAGACAAACATCCTGACCAAGTTTCATGAATATTTGGCTAAAACTGTGGCCTCGAGAGTGTTCACAAGCAATTGTTGACGACGGACGACGGACGCCGCACGACGGACAAAAGGCGATTACAAAAGCTCACCCTGAGCAGAAGTGCTCAGGTGAGCTAACAAAAACTACTATAAAGCTTCTAATAGTTGCCCTATTACCTTGGTCACATGAGGGTCCTTGCCATCCGGAGTTACAGATCTCAAGGTCACACGTGCCGTTTACGTGGTTACAACGACTATCATTGATACAGTGACAGGTGTTGGAACAGTTGTGTCCGAAAAAGGGGCTATCACATTCTGAATAGAAAATGGTCAATAGAAGAGGAAACTTAGACAAAAAAAAGTGAAATCCCAAGATCATGCGATTTAATTATTAAATCAAGAATACCAGGCTAGACATTATCTAAGGTTAAAATTTTGCAAGCATCCTTATTGAGGAACCTTAACTCCTATGAAGCTTCTAAAAGTTACCCTAATACCTTCGTCACAAGAGGATCCTTGCCATCCGGAGTTACACATCTCAAGGTCACAAGTGCCGTTTACGTGGTTACAATGACTGTTATGGATACAGTGACAGGTGTGGGAACAGTTTGGACCGAATGAGGGACTGTCACATTCTGAATAAAACTTGTGTAAAAGATAGGGGTACCTAGACTAAAATAGAAACCCATAGAATATACCCCTCGGTTTATAAATCAAAATTACAAGACGAGTTAATATCAAAACTTAAAATGTTGAAGACATCATTATAACGGAAACAAAAACTACTATGAAGCTTCTAACAGTTGCCCTGTTACCTTGCTCACATGAGGGTCCTTGCCATCCGGAGTTACACATCTCAAGGTCACACGTCCCGTTTATGTGGTTACAATGACTGTCATTGATACAGTGACAGGTGTGGGAACAGTTGAGTCCGAAAAAAGGGCTGTCACATTCTGAATAGGATATAATTAATAGAAGATGGAATTTGAACTAAAAAAGTGAAATACCAAGAACATACGCTTAAGTTATAAATCAAAGAATACCAGGCTAGGCACTATCAAAGGTTAAAATGTTAGGTGCATCATTTTCACGAAAACAAAAACTACTATAAAGCTTCTAAAAGTTGTCCTATTACCTTGGTTATATGAGGGTCCTTGCCATCCGGAGTTACAGATCTTAAGGTCACACGTGCCGTTTACATGGTCACAATGACTGTCATTGATACAGTGACAGGTGTGGGAATGAGGGGCTCAAACATTTTAGGTAGCATTAAAATATTATTTCGTAATTTAAAAACATATACCAGTCACAAAGTTCAAAAAGTATAGATTCAAATCATGCTGGGACAAGAATCGTATATGACATTACCATACGATACACACTGAACCAGCGAGATTGATTTGCACAACGCATTCTCCTATATAGACATAAGTTTAATAACAAGTTATACCAGATGAGACAATCTGCCAAACAAATTACAGATGCATGATTGTCCAATGATATTCATCTACATAGTTTCAATTACATATTCATATTCTCATTCATATTCTCCAGTTCAAAAGGAAATTGTGTACCTGGTGTGTACCTAATCACATTGCACGTACAGCCGCTCTTAGCATTTTATCATATAATTTAACGATTAAGCTAGACTTACCTTCGTAGAAGGGAAGACGACGGTTGATCATAATTTCTTCCAACACAGAACTCCTTAAGGGCTTACACAGAGAGAGATGACGCAGCAAGCGGCAGTCGAGATCATATATTCAGAGTATAACTGAACGTTTCAACAGAAACGGGCAGATGCGCTCATATTGCAAAGAACTGAACGAGACTGGGTGGATGTGGGAGAGTGTGTGAGCCCTTAAGGAGTTCTGTGTTGGATGAAATTATGATCAATCGTCGCCTTCCCTTCTACGATGGTAAGTCTAGCTTAATCGTTAAATTTCATCCAATACATGAACTCCTTAATGGGCCCCACAGAGATTTTAGAGACGATTCTTTGCAATAAGAAAAGAAACTACAAAAAACGGTAAGTAGGAGAAAGATAACCCGTGAAACAGGAGTTGTTTTAAATTTAATAATGAATATGGATAACATCCTTGTAATCAGAAAACCTAACATTCCGAATCTTTATTTGTGCTTTTTCAAAACAGCAGCTTGAACAGGATTTTTTGCAGATAAAATTGGCCGGTTATAAAAGTTAGCGAAATTCGGGCGTTAGACCATCCCGCAGTCTTAATGAAGTCCGAGACAGGCACCCCTTGGAATTTCGCAGTTGACGTAGCAGCAGACCTTGTGCTATGTGGTTTAAAATTTACAGACACACCAACCTTTTGCATCACCAGTTTGATCCACCTTTCAATAGTCTGTTTAGAAACCGCTTTGTATGGACTTATTGTTGATATAATCAAACGAGGGCCAGTTCTTAGAGATTCCGTTCGTAATAGATAGTCTGACATTGTCTTAACAATACAAAGTTTTTATATCGGTTTAATATAATAAGGTCTAAATGTTTTCCTGGTCCACTTTTTTAAGGATATTACTAGGCTGAATAATTAAATCTGACGAGGTAATCTGAACATCACTCAGTTCCAATACATGTAGAGTTTGGCACCTCTGTGCTGTCAAAAGTAATAACAACATACACAGCTTACATGACAATGACAATAACGTGCTTGTATTCATATTCTCAAGATATTTCAATACAATGGAAACATCCCACGTGCACTTATATCTTGGCAAAGCTGTCCTTTCATTGAACAGGTCCCTCATAAATCTAGCTATGATGCCATCAGTGTGTATATCCACACCGCCGGTCAAAATGACAAATGAACTTATGGCTGATCATGCTGTTGCTACCGCCGAAAGCCTACACCATTATTGTGCATATCTGTTAAAAACGACACTATCGTAGCGACATGCGGCCTAATAGGATTTTCTTTTCCCTCGCAGAAAAATATCTATTTTTTAAGATATGTCTGGTATTGTTTCTTTGTGCTTGATCTCCAGGATTTGATAATAATGTTTCTAGCATGTTTTGGTATTCTTTGCTTTTGCAAGGATCTCTGGAAAAACACAAAGCTTCATGTTTACTAAACGATGTTTTTTCTCCGGATTGTGCGGTAAACTGAGTATTAACCCGGGTTTTGGAAGAAGTATGCACGGTCCTTGAATCAGATTTGTGAGGACTGGCCACAACGTCTGTGTCGGCCAAAAAGGGGCGACCAGCACCACATCCGATTGATCTGTTTCTATTTTTTGAAGAATCCGAGAAATCAAACTGAAAGGAGGAAAAATATAAAACCAAGTATTATTTCAAGTCATTGAGAATGCATCTACAGCAAAAGCAGCAGGTTCCGGATTTCACGTAACATATTTCGTCAACTTAGCATTTAACCTCGATGCAAATAAATCAATTTCCAGTTCAGGAAAGACTGACTTCATTTCGGTGAAAACTTTCTGTGATAACGGCCACTCTAAATCATCGTTACCCGAGCGGCTGAGCAGTTTTATCATTACGAACCCCCGCAACATGATTAGCTGTAATGTGTATCTAACGTTCAATA
Source organism: Solen grandis (assembly GCA_021229015.1). Taxonomy (NCBI): domain Eukaryota; kingdom Metazoa; phylum Mollusca; class Bivalvia; order Adapedonta; family Solenidae; genus Solen; species Solen grandis. Next base: position 48,594,870 of record CM037785.1, on the reverse strand, counting down.
CACCATTGCCACAGCTGCCGCGAAATGTCATCAAGTTGTGAGATTCTGCCCTCAAATTTATTTATATATGAACAAGCTGTCGTGTTATCTAGATAAACGCGCACGTGGGCATTACTTACATATTTGCAAAACGACTGAATCCCGAATTTACATGCCATTAATTCCAAAACATTAATGTGTAACTTCTGTCCTTCCGGGGACCAGAACCCATTCGTTTTCATGTCACTGGTCTCATTGTACCCCCCCCCCCCACACACACACACAATTTTAGACTGGCATCTGTATACAACACAATCGAAGGGACGCTTAAAGAAATAAGCTTGTAGCTTAGTATGTATATTGTTGATCCACCACTGTATCATGATCTTATCGGAATCCGGAATATTCATAAAACTATCAAAATTGCCGCTATGTAATTTTAATTGCATTTCCTTCAGTTTCTCTAACGGTTTATAATACAGAGCAGCATACTGAACGGCCGGTTCCGCGGCGACAAGTTTACCAAATAGTTTTGCAATCGCCGAATAGTAGTTCGCTTGACATTGATCATGTATATACATATGTCCGCAATATCTTCACATCTTTCCTTAGTTAATCTAATTGTCATTGTTTCGGAACATAACAGAAACCCCCCAAAAAACTATTTGTTTCCACGGTTTAAAACCGATTTTGTCGGGCTAATTGTAAAGCCTTATTTATCCATTAACTCAACAGTGTCCCGTACATTATTAGCGCACACTTCGTACGTTTCTGCTTGCAGCAAAGAATCATCAATGTATGCACAACTTATATGACCTTTGGCGCGCAAATAAGCCACTACAGGCTTCAAAATTTTTGTAAACACGCGAGCTACATGAAAACCCCATTACCAATGCAGTAAACTGATTCTTCATTCCATCAAAAATAAATCTTAGGTATTTACGATATGCTTTCTGAATTGGAATCGAATAAAATGCGTCTGACAGATCAACCGATGCAAAATAGCAGTTTTTCCTTATTGCGGTTATAGCCTTATTGCGGTTATAGCAGTCTGCAGTGATTCCATTTTGAAATGAATCTTTTCCGAGCAGCTGTTATTGAAGCGTTTAAGATTAAGAATATCACGAACACTTCCATCCGACTTAGGTCGCGAGAAAATGTTAGAAATGTACTCGCTATCAACGTCCCCTTCTGCCCTTTCGATTATACCGTTTCTCAAAAACCTTTCAGGTTCCTTCGTGATTTTCTGTCTCTCCTCGGTGGAAAAAGAATATGTGGTAGGTGCGTATAATTGATGCGGAATTTTTGATAATTCTAGACGGTAACCCGAAACCGTATCTAAAATCCATTTATCTTTAGTAATTGTTCGCCATGTATTTAAATTGAAAGCAGTCTTACCTACTTGAAAATTATTTGGAGTATTTTTAAGAAAACACCAATCATGGCCTATTACATTACTCACTGTTTCTACTTTTTCAGTGGCTTTCCGTCTCTGTTTTGAACTTGTCGCTGCTGCTTGCGATAGCGCTGTTATTGAGGCAACCTCCCGTGTTGTTTCAGTGCATTGTGCCGGAATCGACTCTGTGGAGGGTGATTGCCGGGGTTTCCTGCACCACCTCCGTGTTTCTCTAAAAACGGCGTTGGATCAATGATGTCAGGTTTATTCTGCTTTCCTTAAGTTGTTTGATTTGATCAGACAGCTTATCACCAAACAGTTTTGTTGGTGATGGCTCATTGGCGCAAAGTGGCTTGTAGCATGGTAGTAATTCTTTCTTAATTTTCTCAGCCCTACTTGTATTTCTAGTTGACACCGCTCTGGTTAGAATCTTGAAAATATCACCTACGCAGTCCTTCAAAGTCGGATTTGACTTTCCCTGTTTTAACAGTTCCATAGCTCTCATTGTTGGAATTAATGCCGTACAGATGGATTTTTGAACTTGCTGAAGTGTATAATAATCATATAATCATACATGTATCATACAATCGCAATATTTCGTCTCCGGTCGCAATTGGCACCAAAGCTGTTCATCTACCTTCGGGATTTTTAGATTTTCGACATTTTTTTGCCTTTTGTATATTTGTAAGAGTGCCTTACTTTTCTCATCCTTCGGTTTTGCGCGCAGGGACCTGTTCGCCATTTGCGCTAGAGAATCTTCCACACAGGGACCCATCTCTGTCGTATCTTCATAAAAAACCGTAATATCTTCCCAGCAATCATCCTCCCCTTCACTCGCCCCTTCCGAAAAATACTTATCCAATTCGAGCTCAGAGTCAGAGCTGTCAGGCGTAGTTAATCCAGAGTTTGAGCAAGTGGCTGTGGGCTCGGGTTCATGTTCCCACATTGACCCTCGTCAGTCGAGCGACGCCTCTTTAATAAGTCCATATCTTTTTTCAAAGCAGACACTGTCTGGGTCAAACCTTGCAGGGACTTTGTTAACACGGAGACATCGGACTCTGTATGGACCGAAGGACACGATAACTCGTCAAAGAGGGACCGCGCCCTTGATACCGGCGCAGAAGCAGTATCTCTTACTGTTTCGTCATTTCCGCCCTAGCATTCAGCCAGTGATTTCTGGAACGAGATTAGGTCTCATTTTCATACTATCTTGTTTTGTATTTTTCTTAGCCCATTTTTTGGTTTTGGTTAAAAAAAGGGGGGCGTTGAGGTATTGGTATCATACCTCAAATGTCATGATTACCAGGATTATAATCTTGCATAAGCTAAGGTATTGGTATCATACCTCAGTATTTTCATAAACTGTGCATATGCTAAGGTATTGGTATCATACCTGAGTATTTTCAAAAACTGCGCATGTGCTAAGGTATTGATATCATACCCTCAGACCCGAGTAAACTGTGCATAAGCTAAGGTATTGGTATCATACCTTAGTATTTTCATAAACGGCGCATATACTAAGGTATTGGTATCATACCTTAATATTTTCATAAACTGCGCATAAGCTAAGGCATTGGTTTCATACACCAGTATCATATGATTATCATTACATGCATTGAAATATTGTTTCAACCAATGTGTTGGAATTTCCATCAATGATAGATACGAACGTATATCCATGACATATTAAGTCACCTGTATAATATTTGGGCTTGGTATTGGTATCATACCTTCGCCATTGTTTGAAATAATAAATTTCGTTCCTATTTAATAACATTGTCCATGCAAACAGTACCTAACGCATAGGTAAACCATTTTTTCACTTCTAAATCTTGTCTTTTTCGGTTTATCCGAAAATGCAAGTAAGATAAATTAATATGTCGTGATTTTGAAAACAAAACTTACCCCATTCTCAGCCATTTTATTTGGTGTCGATATTTCAATATTCCAATGGAATACACAAATATATAATAATTATCCTTGATTAAAAATCTCTGTTAATCCCGACTAAGGCAAGCCTCGTTATGATCTCGACTGCCACTTGTTGCGTCATCTCTGTTGGGCCCATTAAGGAGTTCATGTGTTGGAAGAAAAACATCCACTGCGTAGTACGGTGGGCTCCGGGTGTACTTTTATGCGAATCTTTATAACTGATTAAATAGGAATTGATAAACCTATCCAAACGGCATGTGCAGGACTGATTTATGGTCGTACATATCTATGTTTAGTTTTATCAAATTACAGCCGGTCTTAACTATTCTAATACCGATCACATACACATAGTCAGATAACATTGTCAAACAAAACAAAACTTTTTTAACAGTAAAAAGTGACAAATTATCATGTTTTGCTATTTTTTGTCAAGAGTGAAATTTGCTAGCAAGTCATTTCAAATTCGAATAACTTTATATATGAATGCTAAATGTGTTTATATTTTTGCCTAAGCGTTGTTTAGAGATCAAATATATTTTTTGTAAAATGAAGATTGTTGCCCTGGGTATAGAGAACGCATACTTGAGTAGAATCTTAAGCTAAACAAAACATGCTGTGCGAATATGTTGAGCACTTTTACATACCATATGACGTTTAAGTAAAATATTTAATGCCAATGGTTTGGTATATGATATAAGCATATTTTTTCAACACACATATGTTGATGGTTTTTAGAAAACTAATTTGTACAAAATATTGACAATATATTGAATTACATCCATTTTTGTATTGCTTAGGTGTTTTAATTTTAGCCAAAATGGGGGTAGGGTAAAGCTATTGTCAATAACTTCTTTATTTAACTGTAATTTGTCTTAAAATTTTATATCTGCATTATTGGAACAGATTTAAAATATACATAGTTTCTTAAAATCTTGAAAAGCTACCTTAAATAAAGCTCCGTGTGGAGAGATAAACCTGATCGATTTAAAATTGTATTACAGTTTTGACTTGATGACAAACCTGACTTAGAACAGCTACATAAATGTTTACACATAAATACCTGCTGCACTATAGTTAAAACCAAAATAGTTTTTCACATCCATTTTGGAACACTCCGTTAGTATGTTTATAAAGTTCTTTGTTGCGGCAGTAACATTTACCGAAACAATTGAGTTCAAATATTTGTTTTATGTATAGGAGTTTCACTGGAATAGTTGTTGATGCACATTTACTTCAAAATTATTGTATTTTTCAATAGCGTTCAATCATTTAAGAGCATTTACGTGTTTGCTGATTAAAATAAACCAGTTGGTTATAAAATGAGTCTACGTAACTAACACAGAACTGACCAAACTGCACGCGTAGCAGCGTATGATAATAATTAGTATTGCATTTTTACATGTTATGATCTATCAAACGATGGCTGACGTTACCTTCATTACACGTCTGTCCTCTCCAGCCGGGTTTACATCCGGGCGTGGAGCAGTTGCCCGAGGTTCTATTACAAGGTTTACTGTCGACGCAGTGACACTCTTGATCACAACTCGTGCCGTAGTATCCAATTCCACAGTCTGGAAATACATACACCAACTGTTTAAAAAAGAGAGTCTAACCATATTTCTTTTATTTCGATTGGTAAATATTTTGATAGCTAATACCAATACTTCTGGACTTCTCCTATGTTGGTCAAGTACTTTACGTCAGAGAAGGTCTTGAACTATTCTCGCCAATTTACAATCATCAGATTTGCTGCTGCTACTTTTCGATTATGTACGTTTATATCAAGCTAGAACTGTTCGAAAGAGAAATTCTAACAAGTAACTACTTTAAAATGAAATTATAGATAGGCCACATGCAGAATTTTTCTTGAAAAATTGAAATGCTGGATTATCTTATTTCTATTTAAAGGCCAATTATTCTCCAAAAAACAGTGTATATTCTTCGGACAGAAAAGTTAAGTGTGTGCTACAGATTACTTACGAGATGCAGTCTGCACATACTCGTTTACGACTATGTTACTACAATGTATAAATAAGAATTGAGCTTTTGCTTAAGACAAATTATTTGTTTACAAAATTAATTGTGACAGGGGCGATATTTTACGAAATAAGGATAAATTTGGTGGTCTTTATCCTATTAGTGTTTTCTCCCTTTGTTATACAAAGGTAAGCTACCTTTGGTGGTAAACATTCTGAAAATAGTGTCCACTTTGAGGTCATTTCATGGGTCAGTGATTTTCCCGCCTTGTACTTTCCCGTGCAGTCGTGAAAAGAGATTTGGACTGAGCGGACGTGCTTTAATCTGGCTTTTTAATATTTCCCTAAAATAATATTTCTCGACAATCGGTTTGTATAATTGTTATTGGTTCACTTTGAAAATACTGTGTAACGTCTCTTATTTTTGATTTCTATTTAAATTTACTTCAATGAGCAATTTTGGTAATTCTTTGATAATTTAAACAATGGTTCAAGATGGCTTTCGTTCTTGGCGGTAACTGCATTTTAAATATAATGTTCACAATTCTCTGAATCTGTTTATTACACACATGTTAACTTCTCGCAGGCTAACAGAAGTCACGGGAACGAATGTGCCGATAATGACGTGAGGTGAAAGCGGTTAATTCCATAAACTGGTAAGTTTGAGTGTACACCTGTAATACTTGTGTGTGTACAGGTATATTTGTTGTGAACCTGTAATATTATATTTGTATATGTATATTTGTGTCTTAATTGTCGTTTATAAATGTATGAAGATAACTTTGACACATTGATGGCCACAGACATTATTTAGGATTTATTATAAACTCATTGTCTTAAATATGAACTGTAATTGATTTATTTACTCAGCTCAATATTGTGACATCCAGTTGTACACATTTTAATATAACTTTGCTTAGTGTATTTTGGTATATGTATTTACAGATCGCCGTACGCTGTACGCACCTATGGATGTGACACATTAAAATTATATTGAACTGAATAGCTTTTGTGTTTAACATGCTAGCCTGTTTTGTTTTTTTTTATTAAAAAGCACAAAAGTTACATAATTAATTTGCATTTTGCCCATTTCTTCGTCTATTATCCATAGACATTTCGTATGTCTCCATTAAAGAATCACGAGTGCATAAATTGATGACGTAGCAGATAAACAAACTGTGGTTCAATTTCAAATTAATTCCGATGACAGACTTTCTTTGTAAATACTCGCCAATGCAAAATGTAGACACTGAGAGAAAAATACTAAATTGCATATAATAACATGCTTAGACACATGAGATAGAATTAACACCTTTCGGGTTCGTAGACCACTATTCCACTTTGTCATGAAATGAGATTTAATAAAGGCAAATATGTACTATTTTTAAACGTGAAATACATAACAGGCTAGGATCCAGCGGGACAGCCCCCCCCCCCCCCCCGGGACATCTTTATTTTTACCCTATCCCCCATTACCGGAGTAAATGCCCTTTCAGTAATATCAGTGTCCCAGTCTGCCCCCCACTACCGTCATTTTTTTAATACAACTGTAGTCAAATACTATTACAAAGTAGTTATTCAATAGTATGGCTTTGCGAAGGTATATTATAAAATAATATCGCTCAAGGCTCAGTCCCACTTGACAATTTTTGCCGTGGGGATGTACTCCCTCGGGAGAACTTCATTTCTTGCACTGAATTTTTTCCCTGTATGTTCGCGAAGTTTTATCGGGGATAACTGGCCGGGGAGCTTCCGCGAAATATTCTTTTCCTCCGAGGAATCCCCTAGGATTCGGTGATGTCTCGAAGGTTCGGCGACCTTTCTGTGACACATTCCAGATCTTGTGATAGAATCTCAGAATATTCGCAAAAAATCGGCAAGCGCACTCCAACATTTGTTGCTTTTTTGGTCAACCTTAGACTGAGACGTTCAAAAAGACCATGGGGCATTGCTGGGGGCATCCTCATATACCCCTAAAAGTCTACCCATGATTTTGTCTCTTAATTTCATCACCAAATTCTCATAATCTCCAAGATCTTCCCCGAGGCACCCAGGATGGTTCGACACAACGATACATCCCCTAATCTACGGGGATATTCCCCCGATGATGTTTCAAATTCGGTGAAGCTCCGGGGCACCTTCCCCGATCATCGAAGAAATGTCCCGAGCATCGGGAGCCATCCACGATAATACAAGGCCATTGTACCATAGCCGAAACATCAGTGAACGTTTCAACGGACCAATCCCGAAGCTTCTAATCTGATTGCTCCATCTTTTTGGCTCAAACATCTGATACCATCGGGAGAAAAATTGTGTATTTCCACATTCTCCAATGGGACCTACGCATTAGATCCATGGTCTTCAAGTTTAAAAAAAAAATCTCCAACTTCTATCCCCAGATACCCTTCAGAATGCATCTCCGTCACACTAAAAACATTTTTTTTCCGGGGGAGCATGCCCGGACCCCACTAGCACTCACACCACATTCAAATTTTGGCCCCTCCAGCGGAAAAAAATCTGGATCCAGGCCTGCATATATCGGAAATAATATTAGGATGGAGTTCCCTTATATCGCGGAACTAACGACTGGAACGGAAATAAAATAATCATGAAGCCTTATATGCAATTAATTTCTGTGTATCACTATTATTCTACCTTGTTCAATGTGAAAATATTCTATTTGTTTTAGTCTCTCTTATAACGTATTAAAACATATTATCGTCCGAAAATCCTATGATTCTCTGGAATCGGGGGTTCACCTACAGGCGCCGCTACATGATATAAACAATTATCATTCATAAAAAAACAATGCAGGAGACGAGCTTCTAGCTTCTTGTTAAGATTTTCAATTGATTATTTATGCTATAAAAGGTTTTTGGTGGATATAGGGTAATAAGCAGACAAGTAAGAGTAGGAAATCGGTTTATTGCAAGAGATTTAAGTTTTTCTTACCAGAGATGTATTACTTTTTTCAATAAAAAACGCAACTTCCTGTTTACATAGTGGGGAATAGTTTTGTGTTTCGTTATGATTTTTCGGCCGTTATTCCGTTTATTTTCACCCTGACTTTCTTGTGAAAATCACAGTAATGACGCGGAATAAAATAAGGATTTTCATTGGTTATTATATACTTTGCTAAATTCACATTGGTCATTGTAAAATTAGTCAAAAGAAAAGAAAGGAGTTGCGGAAACGGTTTCTTTAAATCTCTGCTTGTTTTAAAGGTTGAAGTTTTCTTCCCCTGCGAACGAATAGTAATACAATGCACCTTTTTAATGTAAACTGAAAGAGTAGAACGCTAAAAAAAATAGGAAACACATATATTTCGGAACTGATTGTTCGACCCTGACAGACATATATTCAACAAAAATGTAACACCCGGTTTCGTTTTGTAGCCTGCGAAACGAAGTCTAATGCGCAGATATTTTAAGGCTGTAAGTGTCTACTAAGATTGTACAAATTATTTGGATCCGTGATATTTCAAAGAACTGCACTGACACAGGAATTACACAACTATTAAACCAACAACAAATTCTATTACATGTTAAACCGTTTAGACACTAATCATCAAGCTGGTTACCACGGCCGAGTATCTTTTTTAAAGATAATAAATGTTGTTTAAAAAATAATTTATGTCTACCCGAGTTTTGTTGTAAATTTAAACACAAAATTGAAGCCCTCGTGATATAATGATATAAACACACAACAAATCTCGAATAAAGATAGATTATTTCGATTCTAACATGTGTTTCGACTTTTTTATTTGGAATACTTCACTCCAGCTTGCCGATCGAATTACCTCCCTCGTATATACAGATTGGCAGATAAAAGTAAAGATCTGTAGGATATAAATTTTTTACTTACATTAATATGTTATTCCCTTTGATTTAATTAATTTAATTTTATTTTTCATCCATGTAATGAGGAAAAACTTCTAAAATGAAAATATTTAAATGTGTAATTCACCTCTTTCCATGACGTCATCAAAACTGAAGCGTAAAAATGTTTACTTCGATGTTTACGTTTATTGATAAATTATTACGAGGGAGGAAATTGTAAGGAGAGCGCGCTGCGACCTGTGTTTTGTTTCGATTTACACACAATTTGTTACCTTCTTTCTGTATAGAGAGACGGATTTAAGAACAAAATGACAAGAGAAAAAAGATGGATGTGTTCTGCAAAATAAGTAAACATACCTCCTTCATACACTTTGAATTCACAAATCACAAGTATGTTTGGCCTCTTGACGGTGATTGTTGACGCTACAATATCCGACAGGTTCCAGTAGAAGACGTACGGTTTCCCGGGAACGGGGTGTGGATCTCCATACGCCTCTTCCGGAAGTGACATGTTTGATAGGTGGAGAGTGTAATTACCCACCTGGTCTGTTTGATCTGTGGAGTTGCGACGTTTTACGATTATTAATAAAAAGGACAGCATGAATTAGAAAATATTTCTGAACGTAAAATAAATGAAACTCATCTCCTTTCGGTGATAGTTAAAACATATTCATGCTGTGTGTGTTTGTGTTACTGTCCAACTTGCCGAATGATCACCGTATCATTGAACGTTAATATTGATGGGAAAATTTAACCCAATCCTTAATGCGGTAGATATGAATAGGAAATCGTAAATTTAATGAATTGTATTATTTACACACTATTAAATATGAAAATAATAATCATAAGAAGAATACTTCTCGCGATGAGTTTGACACCACGTATGGGATACATCTGACCAAGCTCAAGTTTCCACCAAGGTTGGTTGGCATTTGTGACACTGCAGCACTGACAACTGTCGACTAGTATGCTCTCCGACCCGTCTATAGCCAGGCTGGCGTTCATATCCAGATACGCGGTCGACATGGATACCGTCAGCTGTGGGCGTATGGTGTGCAGCAAATCTTCATCTGCAGGTAATGTTTGAATTATATTATGTTTAATCTTATTGTTACGTCAAGTCTTAATACATGTATCTACATATATAAAATATTTGCTACAGGTCAGACAAAGATATCAGACCTCACAAGGCTATGTGTTACATTATTAAGGCAATGCGAAATTAATTCACCGATCTTATTAATTTTCCTCTTATATAGATGATCACAGGCTGCAATTAACCCAGGCGTACACATAGGTACTATATCACCCGCTTTACTTTTATTTGCAGATAATATGATAATGATTGGTAAAACTTCTGAAAAATTGCAACACATCTAAACTTTTTTAGTTTAATTAAAATTAAAAGAAAGAGAGAGAAAGGAAGAAAGACGGGTAGATAACTGGTCCGATATGACTAAGCGCGGCATGGGAAACGTTGAGATACATGATAGCCTCATGTACATGCAAGATTAACTCGCGATATTTACCAGTTACGGTCCTCTTGTTCTTTTAACTGTAACACAAATCTTCAAAGGCAAACATGTAAGATGACAGCTTACTGATATGATTGATTCCCTTATTGCGTCTCGCTGTGTGGTCGAGCAACCTTACTCATGTTTGTTTATGTCAAAAGTATAAAGTATTATCAAACAAATAATTAACTTTGTTAATCATATCAATATTATATTGCCTTCAATATACATTGGAGGTTACCATAAATATGTATTTATTTCCAATCTCGTCCGGGTCTCGTTGAAATCTCGTTTGCCGCGCGCGACTTCAGGAAATCGATATGGACAAAGAATTAGCTGCCAATCTCTGTTTAAAAGTCTCCGTGTAATGTACTTTTTATCACACATACATGTACTTAAAAATATTTAAGTGGTAAGGCAATAAAAGTTTTGAATGGCCTTTTAAATAATTGAAAAATGATAATTCGAAGTAAATTGAATAGTTTATGTTAATTATTTTATTAATTTGTTGCACCTTTTCAGTTCTTCATATATGGAATGTTACATGCTCTGTTGCAATATATAGTATATTAGGTCGATACCTCTAAATAACCGAAATTACTAGGATGATAATATTCTCATAAAAACTGTGTATAATTTAGCATTTAGTATTGTTGAAATGGTCAAACAAATTTGGTATTAAATGTACGGAAATGTTTACGGTTGATCAACTCAAAAACCGATCCCGTTCAAATCGTCCTATGTCGGTGTACATGTATTCCGTACAACAGTATGTTGTTCTGAAGACACCGACACCTCAGACATTCATTTTCAATATGTTTATTTTTGTTATAACCTTGAATTTTTACTTGAAATGAACGAGTTTCTCTATGCCATATTTACGTTAAAAGTTTAAGGTTGGAGTTTACACTCGTATGTTACAAATTCTCAAATGTAGATTTTTACTGGCTTATTTTTTCGGCGTAGCTGTATAATTTCGATTTCAACTCGCATCTTAAACCAATCAAATGTACGCTAACAGCGGTAAATAATTCTAAGCTGAATAAAAGGACTCCTGTTATTGATTAACGCATCGTTATGGACTATAAAATTACTGTAAATAAGGGGTGCAGCTTGTATATATCATTCAGCTTGGTGCATGAAAGTGATTTCAGTAATTTAAATACAATCCTTTTCCATCAATTGAGGAATGCTACTTTGTGAAAATGATTTAAAACAACAAAAAAGAATCCACCGTGTTATGACATGAAACCCCTTAATTACTATGTATATTGAATTCTTCCAGCCTGCCGAGATGCTCTCATTGAAAATTAATTCGCCAAAACTAAAACAACTAATAACGCTTTTATATCATAATTGTCATATGCAATACTGATATGAACAAATATCAAACAAGCCTATTTACAGATATAATTTTTTGTATTACCGTCTATAAATAAGTATATTTCATAGAAAAAATACTGAACTATTTCTAGAGCGTACGAAATTTGTTGTGCGTCGGTCTTTCGCGCGCTTTTCCTGGGAATGTTCTAGAAGACTGGAAATCTCGTTTTTCTTTCATCCTACGCCGAATATCTTTTTTAAAGATATTTCTTGTTTCACTTGGTTAACATTTAAGATTGAAAACGTTCATTTTACATTGGAAATTATCAACTCTCTATGCTTTTACAAATTCAACCAAGAGAACAATTCTTCAAATACAACAAAAGATAGAATTGTTGTAATACAAATAAGAATGTTATTGGCGGATATACTGCACATCGTGTTTTACCGATAGAGGGCGCTGCTACAGAATAGGTGTTTTAAATTGCAGATTTTTTTTCTACATGTATTGAACGTTCAATTGATCAGTTAATCGCTTACATTATACATTCATTTCTTTTGTTTTATTTTTGAATTAAACTGAAGAAAACATTGTCTCTTTGGTTACACTTTACATTCATAAAGGTTTAACATCTTTTATTTGCCTGGCTGAGTATCCGACAGATGTAAGGCAACTTCTTGGTTTTTGACCAGCACTTGTTCTACTATTTTATGGTAAACGCAAGAGTAAGCGACAGTAAAGTGGCGCAGCTAGGGATCAATCCCAATACCTCTAAGAACGAACACTTCGACCATTTGGTCATTTCCGTGACATGTATGTATAATAGTAACAATCGGGATTTTTTTATTAAAAGAGAACAAAATAGTCGTAAAATAAAAATGGTAAAAGCGTATTTTAAAAGCTGCTAGGTCATACCCTGGTCACATGTAGATCCGGTATATCCGATCGCACATCCATCGGGACAGTGACCAGTGATCTTATTACACGTATTGCTACCATGGAGACAGTGTCCACAGGACAAGCAACTGACACCGTAACTCCCGGAAGGACACTCTATTAAATAAAAAAGTCTATTAATCAAAGCAGTTCTGTTATGAATTTTGAAACTTCAAATATATCGTAAAGGTACGCACGCAAAAAGAAATATTAAAGTTGATATAAATAAAAACTGAAAAAACTAATTACCTTATATTACAACCGTTATTTGTATTTTAAATCAAAGTTGACCGTCGCAAAATCAAAAGTACAAAGGGATAGTCCAGTTATAACCCTCTACTAAAATGCACCAACCATTTCTTGAACCTTTGTTCAACACAGTACTTTATTATGAATTTTTTCACAAATATGTGAATACTATAATTGGGAAGCATTGCAAAAAAAAAAAAAAAAAATCAACCGACTTCCAATACGCTAAAAGTATCTACGTGTTTGATATACCAGGGAAGCATTAAAAACTTTGATGGGTTAATGAATTAAATGAACAAAATAACATTTCAGGCACTTATTGACATAATTTGAAGAGGGATGATTTTATCACAATACTGGAAAATACAATATATTATATTCATTTTGCCAACAACAGCAGACAGTCAGAAGCAGTTGATGTTGAACTAACAAGTAAAATAATAATAATAAAAATAATGATAATAAAAACAAAACAAATCAAGGCAGTCCTATTCCCGTTTTTACGCCAGAAAAAAACCCCACAACAACTGCATATTTGATTATCAGATTTACATCTTACGTAATAAATTAGTAAAATGCTTAACAGACTGTGTTCAATTAAGGGAAGGGTGTATTAGATTAACCTACCTAAACAAGCTCCGTTTAATTTGTCACAGGGTTTCCCTTCACAATGACAGGGTGCACATTCGGGCTCGTGGTGTCCGTCGGGACATGCTGTCGGACAATATAGATGTATAGTACATATATGTTATGAAATATTCAAGTACAGATATAATATTAATAATTATAAATATTCACGTCATGTAACGGATAAGTGCCCTTACTGTTTTAACCGTAGTTTACATCATCATAAGAAAGGTATAATTGTGCAGATTGAAACGGCTTGTCAGATTGTTATTTTCCTACACTTCTCTGGACACAGTATTGCCAGCCGATATATCATTGCAGTGGTTACAGACCATGTTGGTTAATCTCATTTTTTTTTTTTTTGCGAAAAGAAAAGCTTTGCCGTTTTCTCTTCGAACAGCACTATGATGGCTTATACATTGACTTTTTACGCAGAGATAACAGTTTATGATATTGCTACATTTGAAAGGAAGTGAACTTAACTTAAACAAGATTTTCGGCGATGATGGGGATTAAAGTAATGAATAATGTAGAACAGTAATATAATGAAAAGCTTTCCTCTCCACCACAATCGGCGGAGTAAGCCTTAAATTATAATAAAGAGCATTATAAATGTTTGTTTTTTTCAATAATATGGAGTGAAACAATATATAATATACTGCAGATGTTCATAACGTTCGGCTTAAAACATTTCTTAATGTGCATCTATAAGAAATGTTTTGATAAAACAACAATATATCAAGGTCGGGTCAAATTCTGACCCCAAGGTGCGTTGGACCCTAGAGTGCGTTCCCACAATGCTCTAACCATCATAGCTATTACGTTTATGGCGCAATAATCTGCCTATCTTCTGTTGACTCTCATTCGAACAATCATGTAACAGATTTTTTTTAATCACTACGGGTCAGTCCCATTTGGAATAGTTTACATCGAAATATTTTTCCTGAGAACAGCGGTGATTTCTCGCCAAAGTATCAGGAGGACCTTCAGGGACATGCAAATATTCGGCGACTTTTAGATGGCCTTTCAGTGAAACGACACGCTGGGAACACATCGGGTACAAATCAATGTAAGCATTAAAATTGTCTGCAGTTGTCTTGATAGCCTCAGGTGGCTCGCGACGCTCCCGAAGCTTCCTCCGGGACAACGGGGAATCTGTTACCGACGCGTCTCGTGTCTGGTCAACTTCCATCGAAAGTATTAAAAAATGACCTTCAAATATTTTCTCTTTTTTCTGTAACATATATTTTACCTTTGAAAACTTGTAATTCACATATGACAAGTATATAGCTCTCCAGTGTGATCCTAACATTCCGACCCAGCATCTGTCCGACCAGTATGGTGTAGTGACCTCGCATCGATATGTATTGATCCTCTGTTTTCTCGTCATGATATATCAAGTTTAACGTCAACTGTGAAGCATTAGAAATGTACATTCTGAATCCATGTAGTTGCTCTGAAATAGACAATAAATACCATATGTGTTCATGTTATGCATATAGATGAGTTATATATATATCCATTTGTTTTTACTTTTAGAACCATTTTAATCTAACAAGAGCTGACATTGCAACACACACACACACAGTTATCACAATCAAATCAAACAAACAGTGGTCGTATTCGCTAAGTAATTACATAGATGATTTATGATGTATATAAAACAAGCTGAAACAACACATTTCATATCAAATCATATATATCCTTTTTGATATGTATTTTAAGGAACCCGTACTTAATTCACTCACTGACAGTATCGTCGTTCCGGCCGTACACTTCAATCTTCCCGATGTTGTATTCCCTCCCCAGGTCCAACTCCCACCAGGAAGGTCTAGTTATGCTATCATTTGTACCACTACAACACCTACAGGACTCGTTAAAGCCAGTGTTGCCGTCTATAGCGAGACTTGCGTTCCATAAAAAGCCCCCAAAATCTAACGTTGATGACTGAATGACATGTTTGTTAAGCGCTATATTATCTGAAAAAGAAAAAAAGAAAGACATTAAAGACGATCGCGGCAGTTTCATCATTATTAAGAACATTTAAAAATTGCACGACTCTTTGTATATTGATAGTATATATCTATATTTAAAAGAAAGAACTAAAAGAACGAACTGATTTTTGTGTCGGATTTGGCGCCGTTACGAAACCACTATGTATACAGAGTATCATGGTCATTCAGTACCCATTCAGTAGTTAGTTTTATTTGTGTTTAAAAAATAAATGATATTTCACAGTTTGTGAGAATTTATAGTGAATCCATCCATCCATCTGGGGAACACCGTATAGTGTGTTCTTCGGATTGTTCAAAAATACATCTACTCTTCTGGGGGAACCTCCACTAGCCTCGCAGCCACATTTCAAGAGTGTTACAAAGGAACGAAATCGGTTTTGTGTCCCCATTTTAACTACACGGATCCTATTATTTATATTTGAGAGTTATCCAATTTATCTTTCGAGTTTATGTTGTGTGACATTTATACGAACGCTTGGAAGGAAGACGCTGTAGTCTGGCATGATGTTCACGTGAAAAGCATTGTATATGGTCCTAGGCTGCTGTATGAATTATTAAGTGGGGCTCTAAACGTCATTCGTTACCGATTCCATGTTAATATTTCCACACCAATAACGGAAAACGGCTGGACAATCTGCACATGTTAATCATGTGCATTTCTTTAGCACCATATCTTAAATTTGTGATCAATTATGTTTCTTTGTTGTTGTTTTTTTTGTCGTTTTTTTTTTTCAATTCGTTTGTCTTACCTATAGAATTCGTTTGATTCTGCTGTGCAGGTCGCAATAAAACTATTATTGTTCACAGCAATTGAAAGTGTATTACTTAGTCCATTCTGCATTATATTCCAATGCTGCAACCATTATCCTTCTGCCTTGAAATCAAAACACACATTTAAACATGTAACAGCAATGAGTCCTTTATAATTTTATATTCTAATCTTTGTGTGTTAATCTTAGGTAATTTGATTTAATTTGAATCAACACCATTTTATGCCACCAAAGGCTAACAGATGGCCTGTTCATCTTACAACTCTTTCCCCGAATTCTGACAGTACTAAAATTTTAGCACGCATCTATGTCGTTAACTAAGTACAGCGGTGAAAGACGAATGACCTTCAGAAAGAAAGTCATTAATCTCATAGACCGTGCCTGACCCAAGTCTGGATCGAACTCTCAACCCTCGTCTTAACAACAAAGTGCCACCAAAGCCAGTTTATGTGAAACCCATGGTCACTACCCTGTGGTAGGGCACTGGGACATGATGCATTTTTACCTTAAAATAGTGTCTACATATTGATTTGTAATATCTTCATGTATTTTTTAATGTTTCTACTCTCGCATATTGCCACGCATGCATTGATTGTTGTAATATGACGATGAATTTTTATGTTCAGCTGAACTATTCATACGAATTCCAACAGTATATAAACAAATAAATAAAAAAAATAGTAACTACTAAAATATGAAATAATAAAAATTTGTCAGAAGACAACACAGCTCGCCGAGCAGACCACTTTCCTAGAGAGCTAAAATGTCGCTGAAATGAAACCAGCGAATACCCTTTTTAGTTTCTTCTTTTCCTAGTGTTAAAAATATGATTTTCCAACTGAACTATTTTGCTTCGACTGTCGTATCATGCTGACTGTTGGACAGCTCGTGTGTGTGCATATGCATGTTTATATAGTGGCTGATTTCTGCCATGTCGTGTGGCGTGTTTTCAGGGCGAAAGGTCGAAGACGAAAGGACGAAAAAACCTAATTTGGCAACGAAGTTTCGTCTTTTCGCCCCGAAATTTTGACTTTTCGTCTTTACGCCCCTCCTAAGTCAATATTTCGTCTTTTCGCCTTCTGGTACGCATCCGCAAAATGATTGTAAACGCATGTTTGCAATCTTGAAAGCTATATGTTCTTCATTAAATGGAAATTATCATTGTAATCGTATCTTTGAAAAATGAAATAATTAATTAATAAACATAAAATAAGAATTCCAATCTTCCGTCAGTGCTATAGAAATATGATTCTTAAGGACGTTTTCTACAGTTTTCTACATTTTCTATTTAGACAAAGAATAACAATTTAAACTTTTTAAACTTTTTAAATTTTTGCATGATTATAGAGAATCATAAAAAACGTTTTTATGGAAAAAATGGGGGTCGGAGACCTAATTCTTGAGTTATCTGCCCCTGAATGTGATATTTTGGCACTTTGATGCCATGTTCAAGGGCAGATAACTCAAAATAAATTTCACTGATACCTTATATTATTTCTTATAAATGTTTGATATTTTATTTTAAGTGTTTAGTCAAAATTTCAAACCAATTGATCGCAAAGGAGTTCTGCTTTGTTCAAATTTGTAGATATATTGCATTTTTCTTTAAAAAAAAGAGAGACAATTTGACGAAAATTTATATATATTAGCAAGAGTGGTTATATTATAAAATCTTTTGCATAGAATTTCTTCAAATTTTGTACAGAGACAGGGAATGAAATACTGAACATTGATTTTGAAACCTAATGAGGTGCTAATTGTTATTATTTGAATAATCTGCCCTTGAATTTGGCCTCAAAGTGCTAACATGTCACTTTCGGAGGCTTCTTACTCAAAAATTAGGACGCCGACCCCAAACTTTTTTCCCATAAAAATGTTTCTTTTATGATTCTCTATAATCACGCCAATTTTAAAAAAAAATCTATGAAATAATTAAAATTGTTCTTCTTTGTCTTTATAGAAAATGTCCTTAAATCATATTATAGCTACATTCATAATTCACTTGTACTTTATCAGCAATGCAGTAAGTAGTCATTGAAAGACAAACATTTTATACTGTCTTGATGCAACCCCTTTATAAGTTTATGCTGAATATTTGTATGATACCATGAACCCCCATAATGACGTCACGCGCAGAAGTGAATATTAGCTCTCTCTCTCTCTCATCAAATTTCTATTGGAAAGAAAAACACATGTATTTTCAAAGGGATACGGCCTGAAAAAAGTACATTGTAGTATATTTAAGGGGGGGGGGGGGGGGGGGGGGCTAAAAAATCGTTTATCGATTGATTACATTAATGATATAAACAATTATTATTCAATTCCTATATATTTTCCTTTTGTAATCATTATTATTCTCGAAATTCAAGTTTATTTCAAGTTTATTGCGTTAAATAGAACGTTATGATTTGAATACGAAAGTGAATAAATCGAATCTTCAAAGGATGAAAAAAAAAAACGGGAATGAAAAGTCTTTAATATGGATCGTAAACAGTCTGAGCAAAGCATTATTTGGTAATTATTTAAAAGCAGTGAAGTCTACAGTGGTAACTTTTATACAGTAATATACTTTTTATACAGTACCTGTGTGGTAACAGTACCTGTGTGGTAACAGTACCTGTGTGGTTACAGTGCCTGTGTGGTAATAGTATCTGTTTATAACTCATCTTAAAACAATATCTGTGTGGTATATTCTAGTTAGTGACTGGTATTTATGTTAACTGCTTGGTGGTATAATGTTAATTTTGACAGTTACTGGATGCGTACCCTGTATGGAAATGATAAACATTTTAGATTATAAGATTCTACAATTTGATATTACATGCATATATACATTAATATACTAGTATTACGGGCGTATGTGGGAAGATTGTTTTACCACGGTATTTGGTTATAATGATAGTGGTTGTGTTTAACTAATTTGTGAGTTAGCATAGTCGTGATCCGTTTTTTTATTCATATATATATATATATATATATATATATATATAATATATATTCATATAGTATATTAATCTCGCATATTTACTTGTCAGTTCATATGATATCTGTGCAAAATTTAGTCGTATGTAATGATAGAAACTGTCGCGATCGCCTTAAATTAACATGCTCGTTATCCTGCGCTGGCTTGTTTAATGAATTATGTCCCATGAATATTAGAAAAATATGAATTCGATGTTTCTTTCACTTTGCGTAAAAAATATATTTGCAAATATATCTGTGAAATATATATAAATATATAAATAAATATATATATATATGGTGAAAGAAAGATTTAGCAAAATCGCAAGTCTTGTTTCAAGCTTGACTTTATACGATCAGTCAAAAGAAAAACAAATAATATTCTCATTTTCTGCATGTATTAAGGAAAACTGATATCTTACAATTGCATTTAAATTAAATAAAATTTGAATGTAAACATATGTTTCAATTTACTCTTTGAAAAAGGCTATACTATGGTATCCTAATCTGGCGTGTTTAATCCTCGTCTCTCCAACATGCGACAACAGGTTTTTTTGTGGGTTTTTTTGCGACAATACCGTCTTAATCATGGCATGTCTCTCTAAAATCTCGCATCGGGAATTTGATAAGCGACAACGCATTGTTGCTCTGTCGCCCTAAAACTCTCGCGATGAGTCTTAATTCTAGCATGTTTGTATGCTTTTGAACGTACGATAATGTGATAATTACCGTGTTGTCACTTGTTGGAGATGACCCGATCAGGACACCGTAAAAACAGGAATACTCCCATACGCGCGGGCCTACTGCAAGTTTTAAACAAGAGTCACATGGTGCTTGATGAATGATAGCCTAAAGTTAAGTTGATCTTATTGTCTTCAGCCTTGTTTAGTACATATATGATTTCTAGCATATGATTTCCTTGACCTTTTTTTACATAATCTTATTTCCTTTTCGAATAATCGGCATTTTGGTATTTTCCGACAAAAGAACACATTGGCGATAATTTTATTTTGTCTTGAAAACAATGTAATCACGACCAACATCAAAATAAATGCATCTGGTCAATAGTACGCTTATTCTTCAATGAAAAATGCGTTTCCTTATGTCATTATATGAATAACACCGGACCAACCAGACTGAGTCCTGGGGCCTCCGTGGCCGAGAGGGTAAAGTCGCTGACTTTAACACTCATTAGCCCCTTACCGCGTGGGTTCGAATCCAAGCAGAGTCATTCGGATTTTCATGTGAGGAAGTGCGGTAGGTCGGTGGTTCTACGCGGATGCCTTCGTGATTTCGGGTTTTTCTTCCACATGTAATTAGCTGGACGTTGCTATATGACTGAAATAATGTCGAAGCGACGGTAAACTCAAATAGTCAAGTCAAGTCAGACTGAGTCCTTTATCTACTATTAACGCCATACGCATTACTAATAGTTCTTTTTTTACATGCAATTTAACCGAACCTGGGTGAAGCCGGGTGCAGGGTTAAGTAAAAATCTATAAATGGCTTACCGAACGAACGAAGCTTACCGTTTGTCCCAATTTTGTCACGTAGAACATAACGTCGTTTAATGAGGTCGGTCGATATATCTACCTTATTTTACATAACTGGGCAAAATCGAAAAATATGGAATAATTCTTTGAATTTTGGACTGAGAAAGATGGACAAACGGTAAATGTTATAAATATAATTATGTGCACTGATATATTACAGACGCGCAAAGATGACACTTAGTTTCTAAACGCTGACAGTTGACATCTATTTTGTTTGTGGTTTTATGTATATAAATGGTGTGATATTGCCCGTATATGTATTCCTAGCTGTTTGACTACCATAACACAACTGTCCGAAACAACGCCAACACTTTCTGGAGATACACAATCAAAATGCTCTAGATATTCCCCCTGGAGTGCATATTATTCATGGTAACATTAAGTGACATACCCCTGGTTCCGCTGATGACGAGAAAAAAGCCAGTTCCCACTAATAGGGGAACCAGTCTTCGATACATCGCAATCTCCCGGGCACTTCAGGTGGGGTCAGGGTGAGATAACACCGGTGTAGACTTAAAATAAGTGAACCAATTCAAAATTATTTGCATGGGTAAATTCCTGAAAGACGATTAATCTCAAACAAAGAGAAAGGGAGAGAGAGAAAGAACATTCGTGATTTGGGCTAGTTTTTTACGTGGAAATGTCATAAAAATATTGTAAGCAATAGAACTCAACATATAATGTATGAGAACTTCAGGGAATAACGTTATACAAACAATATACTATAGGAACAAACCACGAGTAAGGATGGTAGTTTTTTATGCTGTTTGTAAACCATCTGTATCTTATTGATATTGAATATTGTATGCTTGCAAATAAACTGTGAACGTAAAATAAATATTTTGATTTTAAGTCTTAGTCCCTGTCCAAATAATGTCTATGTGCATTTTATACAAATCAATTTATAAGGTATTAAATATAATGTAATATTGGCGCTTACATGGTGCTCAACCATAAAAAATTACATTACGTTTGGCTTTAGGCATTAACTCCACAAACATATTTTTAAATTATAAACTGCGTATTAAAAATTTATAATATCATAATATTTACATATGTATTCAACTTTAACCTTTATAATTTGCTGATGCAAGGTATTAGGCAACTCCTTTTATTATATTTACAATAGGTTACAGACAGTAAATTGAAAAAAAAAAAAAACTAGTATGCTTATAAACATTGTTAAAACACATTTTTGCTATGAGTGTGCAAAAATAAATTAATATTACAAAAATAAATAACAAGTGTTTCTTCTTCTCGACCCCTTTTCTATATGATATAAAATTGATATGCTAAGTTTTCTTATTTCATTATAAATAACTGCAATTTTGTACTTGTTGTCCTTTTTTCCAGCGGTAAGCTGGGCATAGCGGACCAAAGAAAAGTAAAGTAAAAAACAGATGATAAAATATTTCAATTTTGGTAATTGATTGTCTAATATATTATACTTTTCGTATGTGATATTTATATGATTCTCAATGTATTAGAGCCCAAAAACCTTAATGAAATAATATTTGAATAATCACTTTAACGGCGTTTGATTCAATAATTTAAGGTATAACCCCTCTAATACCCATATTCCATATCTTGCCACTGGATGCAAATATTCCTATGAAACTTTGTCACTTTGAAGACATCCAAAAATAAAAATGTTTCACCAGGTTTTTCTATGTTTTATTAGATGTAGGGGAGATAATCTGTATTTAAGTTAACATTGAAGTCTATGGGAAATATACAATTGCTGGAAACATGAAAAACTGAATTTGATTTTCGAGGAAGACTAACGGTAGAAAGATGCATTTATGATTCGGATTCAAATTTCATGAACACATCTAAACTTTACAACAGAAAATGGAGAAAATCACTTTTTTGTGTTTTCATGGGAGATAACTCATGGCAACAAAATTATACAGGGGAGGTTATAAAAGAATTTCTGTCATATGTCATAACATGTCAATTTGCCTTTAAGATTTCCATGGTCTGACATTTAAAAAAGCTTATATTGTGAAGTTATATGCATAGCTTTGATGGTTATTATCGGGCATATACCTTAATCGGAAGTGAATTACAGGGCATAAACATTAATTCCCATTATCTTATGATTGTTTTGAGCAAAATCCGAATTCATCTATACCAAAATAATTTTTATGTGTATATCGTTCATCGCAAATTGTAACCTTATCGTTATATATATACTGCACACATCATAGTTCAGGCATAGTACCCTGATTTGCATCTTGCAGTGTAAAGTATAAACTAAAATCTGAAAAGCCGGCCGGAATTTGCTTACTTATGCATTACAAGATATCTAATGACATCTAAAATCCATCCTATTTTTCACGAAAAGCTCGACTAAAGAGCAGCTGGGTCCCGTTTCACTAAACATTGTATGAACAAATTTAATTTTAGTCTTTTGTTCTACATGGTGTCTACTTATGTCTTATCACAATAAAACATGAAGATAGACCACCCAATTTATTGCATTACACAAAACAACACTTTTTGTAAAGAAACATTCACAGGCAAAATACTAGTTTACATCTATGAACTTACGCCTACGAAGATTTTATTTTCGTACGAATTTTAGTGAAACGGATTCCAGATGATTTAACAATGTAGCATACATTCGATGCGCCATTAGACCTATCAATTGAGCAAAAAGAGAAAAATAAGAAAATTACAATAAAAAGTAACTCATAATCATAATTCCTTATTGTATACAGAGTTACTCACATCAGAGGTATCCAAACACAATAATAAACAGGAAGTTTTCAACAAATCATTTAAGAGAGGCCTTATCTATCCAGATAAACAATCGATATGTATCACATATACTTAAATCTTATCTTTTTTTTTAAACATGGAAGGCGAAATCGAGCCCAGAGTTTAAAAAAAGAATAACTGTAAGTTATGGTGGCTGATTTCTGTCATATCGTGTTCTAATATCGACGGGTTTGGAAGGGCGACGTCACGACAGTATGCCGATACGCCAGATAACCTTTTTGGCATATCAGCTCGATAAATATCGATATTTTCGTATGTAAAACAACGCCAAGAAGGTACGAAAACGTATCGTTCCGATGACCCTTTTTTGGCGTATCGACACGTTTTAATATTGTAATCTCATGGCGGCGCATCAAACACGACAAATGAACGCGCCTATTCGATATCTCAATTTTGCGATATTAAAGATAAATGATCATAGTTTGTGTAAGGAAAGTTTTTTTTTTTTTTTTTTTTTTGCAATGTTAAGAAGTAATGAAAAAATGTTCGGTGGGAAATTAAACCTAACATTGCAAATAAATAGCGCTTTTTACTTTCAAATAGATCTTTATTTCTTGGTTTCAAACCTACGACCTACTGGACCGGACTCTCTAATTCAATACATTATTACTTATTAACTTATTTAAATATCATTGAAATTATTTCGACACTAGGCCGACCCGTTTTGGAACAACCCTTATGTACTGAGCACCAGGCACAAAGGAGCTATACAGATACCCTTTTACCTACTTAAGCATTTGGTATTGAACCCCGGCTTCCACGGCTGGACACTCTAAATACACGCTTTGATATATCGAAATATATGATGTTGTGAATAGGACTCGCAAATTGCTTTTCCAAATGTACATGTATATCTATTTAAGATCTTTCATGTGAATATCAAACAAGTTTTAGCCTACCAAAATTTCCTTCCAGGGCATTTCTAAATGATGAAGTATGAAGTGAAAGCCGTTTTTCAGCATTTGCATATGGAAGAGATAACCTTAGAGTACGAAAAGGACAAACTGTAGGTGGTTGAACATTTCTCTCCAAGTCAAAACTTTCTTATGTTTTTTTTTCTTTAAGTCATGGTAGCACAGGAAATGAAGCAAGAAATTCAAGGACTTTAATAGGGCTAAGTTCAATTTAGGCTGATATCGTGTTTTCTTAATCGGGACAACACGAAGCCGTAATTTAAACCTGCACGCACCTTCTAGGTCGATAAAATGGCGTATAAATGGCGCACATCACGTGATATCACGTAATGGCCGTTAAAATGGCGGATAAATGGCGGTTTCTGCTATCACGTCACTTCCGATTGGATCCCGTCTCATCGTAGGTATCATGAGGCAAATCAGATACTAAGCGGGATAACATCTCCGCAGGAAGCGAATCTGAAACTGTCAAGTTGAAATGTATGACTATAGATGTTCCTTCCCATGGGAAGGAACAATCAGTTGTTAATATCTCTGAATCACTTCGATTGTACAGAGCAATAATGGAATTGATGATATCATATATACTGGTCAGATGTTTTACCGCGAATCTAAAACTAATTAATCCTATAAATTATGACACTGTTAAGGAAATAGTAATTGCGTAAACTTCACTTTAGATCTTTAGATTTGGTTTAGCAGGTGCCAACACGTAATCATGACAAATGCAGACGAAACAGATAGTTTGGCTTTGCAAATGTCTGATGTATTGACAATATATGGGCAATCGCAGTATTATGTTTATTGTGGTATTATGTATTTAAAGAACACGCCCTTCTTTTTTGATTTTCTACAGGATTGTTAACATTTTTTGGCATGTTGTACTCCAGCTCCAGCATCTACAGCAATGACCAGGTATTAATTTACAATGTGCCGAATTATGGATCCCAATAACTGAATTGAAGAGACCATTGGACATCGTATTTTAAATAATGTTTCATAGATTGCTTGGTGGTGGTTGTTAATGTTGTATTCCTGAAAAAAATGGCGGGAATTAGAGCACGTGTTTGTCATATTACTAGGAAAGCTTTAATCATGTTCTTATTCGCGTTAGCCCATAAACACAACTTAAATAAACACCTTATCTTGAACATAAACCTCCAAAACTTTGCATAAAATCAGCAGATTCGATCGCAAAGTTTGCATGTGCTGTTGTTGTTGTTCTTACGGACAGTATTTTGTTATTTTGATATGAAATAATTGTTTTTGTTCTGATTTCACTGTAGTTTTACCCGGTCCATAACAGGAATCAAAACTGCAAGCTGACCAATAAATGTGTTGGTTCGAAACAATATTAGGATAAAAGATTTGATTTGAATATTGTTTCCTACTTCTGTGACAATGCGAGAAACAATAGGTCACGGTAAAGTCAATCACATAGAATTTTGTACTCGTTATATTTGGGAAGGAGAAATTTAAGTGATATCAAAACAGTTAAGGATTAAATTCTGAACTCACTCAATTAGTCTAGAGGCCGTTTCGGTTATAGAAATTTGAGGCAAAGATGTCTGGTACATGTACTCAATGACCGCCCCGGTGGTTAGAGCGTCCGCCTCGGGAAAAGGTCATGAGTTCGATCCCTTGCCGCGACAAACGAAAGTCGTAACCCTAAAATTCATATTAAATATTCAATAACAGTTGAAAAGAAGACTAGAACACAAAGGTGAAATACAGTGTAAAATACAAGATATACAATAGAACTTATTGTCAGCTTAAGAATTTTAAGCAAGTTTTACCCGATAAGTTTTAACAATAATCTCACAATTAACTATGAAAGCAAACGATCCTTTATCTGTTGCAGGTTTACCCTTATCTAACCCATTTTCTTGCATTATGAAAATGCGATTTAGATCATTTGGCGCCTATTGCTAATAAATGTCTGTGTAGTCCATGCAAAGCCCATATGTGAACTCATATTTCATACACTGGCCATATTGGTTATGTTGTATTAGTTATCGTTTATATTTTAAATTTTATGGAATTTATCGCAATCGACGCGAAGCGGAGCTCTGCAATAAATCCATAAACTTTAAAATATAACGATAACATATTTACAGTTTGTCACGTACGCAATAAATCTTTGCCTTTGACCTCGCGTTATGGAATATACTCCCGTTTGATTGACAGTACACGTTCAGAGTCAGTGTTACTGGGTACATTCTATACGTCTACATGCAAAACATGACGCAATCACCCGCCGCCGAAACAAGCTCCCCTCATTTAGTTATAAGATCACGTAGGCAGCATACACTCATATATTCCTCATATCAAGACCTCAAGAATCATTTTATGCAATATATTTTTCAAATCTTAAACGAAATGCAAGCATTTCATTTAACGATTACGTCGGACAAACTGTAAGTACGCGTGTTTATATTTTCAGAATTGCACTGACATATACTGTTATTATGGAAGTATTTTCATAACTTAATTATTATTTTATTTTGTTAACAGCAGCAATAATACCTTTATAAACTTAGTTTCGTATCAAATTTTAAATGTTTGGCGCTCGGCATATAAGGGTAGTTCCAAGACTAGTTGGTCCTGTGTCAGTTTAATGTGACTGGGTGTATCATCCCACATGTCTACGGCGTAATACTGCAGTATTGCAGCACTATATCTGTCTCAAGTAGACATTGTCTCCAAATGACTGGAATATTGTCGGTGGAACGTTAAACCCAATAAGCATATACGCATAGACATTAACTCTTGATTGCAATATTTCATTGGTTGACTAACTTGTTCCCTCGAGATAATTAACTTGTTCCCATGACTTATTATCTCGCTCTCTCGAGATAATTTTGTCGTTCCCTCGAGTTAATATCTCGTTCCCTCGACTTATTATCTCGTTCCCTTGAGATAATAAGTCATTTCCTCGAGATCATTAACTCGTTCCTTCTCGAGATCATTAACTCGTTCCTTCGACTTATTATATCGTTCCCTAGAGTTAATATCTCTTCCTGTCGACTTGTTATCCCGTTCCCTCTACATAAAAAGAGTAGTGCATGTAACCAATGCAGGTGTACTGGTATTTTGGTTTACTTTAGTTTGTTAGTTAAAGAACATAACATTACCATCAAACTGATACCTTATCTATTAAGTAAATAAATAAAAATGTTTCATGCAAAAGAGAAAAGTACATGTATAATTATAGCTATGTAAACTGTGTTGTTTTTCTGCTACACTGGTTACATCAAATCATAATTTAAAGAGAGTTTTAGAATAAATAAATTTACAAACAATTCCTTGCAGTAGAGAAATGATTAATTTATTATATGGTTATGTTTTCCTCTGTGATTATTTCCATACTTTATATTCAATGATCTGCTGTGTGCTAAAACAAAATTTTCAACTGACTTTCACAGGAGTTTCCTATCTCTGTCTGACTTGTATTTACATATACCAGGGCAATGAAATATCTCCCCATGGTCGCTGGTCACATAAATCACATAAAAATGCAATAACCAATAAGGTTGAAGATCCGTAAAACCGATGAAAAGCTCGACACAAGGAAGAACATTGCTTAGTGCTTAAGACCCACTCGAAAACGGGTCAATATGGCTCTCAAGTGAACCCTTATCTTTTGTA
The DNA here is from genome assembly GCA_021229015.1 of Solen grandis. Taxonomy (NCBI): domain Eukaryota; kingdom Metazoa; phylum Mollusca; class Bivalvia; order Adapedonta; family Solenidae; genus Solen; species Solen grandis. The sequence goes on along the minus strand of CM037785.1, from coordinate 48,566,453 downwards.
CCACTAACGTGCAGTTTTCAAGTGTTATATCAACTTTTGATTTCTTTTCGCATCCCTAGCCATAACTGTTCATGGAATATAATTGTGACATTTTATCTGATCGAGCAGGAAGTATTGCAGGTTTACAATACAGCCGTAATGCCCATTTATTTGTTTTATCTTTCAAGGGTTAAAGATAACAGATAACACCGGCACCACATTATGTTTCATACTTCGCTGAAATAAATAAATATATATATATATATATATATATATATATATATATATATATATATATATATATATATATATATATATATATTATGTAAATGGAAAATGTACAAAATAAACTATTTAATTTTAAAATTCCACAATATTAAATACACTATTGCCCAGACATTCTAAATTTAAGAGCTCTGAACATGTAACGAATCTGGCTATATAAAACTCTCTGGTATATCGAATCTTTTATTCTTGACAAAATCCTTTTCCTTATGCACAATGACATCCTTTAAGTACAAGGGTTGAATCAAACGATCGCCGACTTTTGTTTTAACTCGAACAAAGTTAAATTATTCGATTAACAAATTACCTCACTTTAAGGAGTCGCATTAATAAAAATAAAATTTATCATATGCTTCTCGGCACATTACTATAAAAACAACGGCATGAGTGATGTCAAGTTATGTCGCTAGTTTATTCTTCATATTAGATTGGTCTATGTTGTGTTTTATGAACGAATCGGCATTTTATCCCCAGATGACATCATTGTTATTCTTGTTACACGCATAGGCGGTGTTTTTGTTTAAGAAGTATCTCAGCAGAGATAAACGTTACAATTCTCTCTCTCTCTCTCTCTCTCTCTCTCTCTCTCTCACTTTCACACACACACACACACACACACACACACACACACGTTATTTGTAACATCATGAAAACAAAAACTGTCACAGTCAGTGACATATGCTCCCAAAGACTTGTTTTTACACAGAGCTGTTTTCGTTTTTGTAATCGTTTTAGCAGATTTTAGCACATACTTGATGTACACTAGACTTGGATGTTCCTTGGAAAACCGTTTAAACGTGTGTCCCCTACCCAATAACTCTACCAACAAAGGAGAGCAACTCAAAATATATTGAAGTTAAGAGTTATGGGTCTTGTAATCTGCACTTCCTTTCATATGTTCTGTCTGTATATGAAGTTACATACCAGTGGGTGCAGATATCCATCCAGTACAGAGTTAGTATCCGGAAACCAAATAAATACCCCCATTTTATGACCTTTGATTGTTTACTTTGACCTTGATCTTAAAACTCTGTCTTCTTAATATCCATCCACCCAGGACAGAGTTAATGTCCGGCAACTGAAATATACCCTATTTTATGACCTTTGATCTGTGATTGTGACCTTGACATTTGAGTTACAAACATGGATCTTTCGCGCAACACTCCATCATCATGAGGTCATCATTCCTGTAATGTTTTTCAACATGGTCTTCATGAACTTCAATGTACTTCTATGCCCAAGCTTCGCAATCCATTCTTGGAAGAAGGTTGTATGTTGAGCCTCATGTGGAGGTACTCTGAAACAACTTGAATGACGTCATCGTCATTTTTGAAAATTGCTATAACTTTTGTGGGATTTTAGATTTGGGAATAGCTAAATGTCAAACGGTGTAATATCTAGTGGGTGAGGGTTTAGGGCTTTACAGTTCAAAGCCACATACTCCAGTTTTTGCCACTGCCACTTGTGCTGTGTGGATTGGGACGTTGTCCTGCAGTAACAGAATGCCAGATCGAAGCTTCCATCGTAGTTTACTTTGGATTGCTTTCATTTATCGTACATCTGTCGCATGTGGTTTGATCATTTCCTAAGAAATCATTAATGGGCAATGTCACAAAGTCTAGGAAAACAGAATACATCACCTTTCCAACAAATGCAAATCGCGGCGAAAGCCCATGATGTTTTCACTGCGGTTTTCCTTTTTTGAGAATCTGGATCGAAATGGGGAACCTATGTCTCATCCTGGTTCACAGATTTTTAAAGAATATGGCTGGCTCAGCTTGAAATGTCTAAAAGTGTTCTTTAAATGTCCATTTTTTACAGATTTTACTCCAAGGAAAGTTGGCATTTGGGGAACCAGTCTTGCGGACAAATTGCTCATCCCAGAATGTCGGTCAAAGAAGCATAAAAAGAGTTAACACTGATACATGTACTTATGGTGTCTACAGAATGTTGGGGTATAACACGTCTATCATTCATCAATGTCATTTTTACTCTTTTTTTCATGAAATTGTATCATTATAAAATAATGAGCATTTGTCAGTAAATGAATACCAAACGCTTCAATACCTATGACCAACGTGCAATAAAGCTTCAATTGTGTATACCAAACGGGCGGATCTGACAGGGTTTCATATCTAGATAAAAAGGATTACATGATTAATACGTAAGCCAATACCGAATATCGATTTTATATTAGCCGATATTGATGTTATTTCAGTAACAATATCCAAAATAAGACCGCTTAGCTTGGGCAATAGCCTATGTATATATATATATATATATATATATATATATATATATATATATATATATATTGGCAAGAATACCAAACCGATGTAACTATATCACCACTTGTCGATAGTAGCTTTTGTGGTCCTTAGGCAGATCAGTTTTTTTTTTTTCCATCATCTAATTCATATTATACATGGATTTATCAGGAATCTGCCATCGGCTCTATTATCGGCAGCGGTCTATCTCTGTAAGCAAAATCATATCATGTCTTTTAGAATTTACGCACGCAATCTTACTTGTTTCTGTTTAAGATGGGTTCAGACCATTATGATACCCACAAGTTTATCAACATCTACTACGATTAGTACACCTTGGACGATATGCGCGTCATCCTCTATAGTATATTATCATGCAGGGCCGTCTCGTCTTTGCAGGCAGTAAATTCTGATTTGCAGGCACCTTTCTTACATATATACACGTTAGGCGGTTTTTAGTGGGAAGAGAGTGAAACATGGAAAGTAAAAGCAATGTTCAGTTTGGAGCATTCCATTTCCTTTGAAAGCATGTGTGGTAAAGTGATGATAATTATTATTATTATGATTATTTTGTGATTCATAAGGAATTGTTATACAACAAAATGTTCCTAATAAAACTACAATCAGTAGATCTGAATTAACGTTTGCTTCGAACTAAAACACGCAGCCAGGGAAAACTGTCTAACTTCTAGAGGTCTAACTACAATATACAGCAAGATAACGCTCTTGACCTGTTCCCACAAGTCGTCAGGTTAAAGACAATCAATACAGTTTGTATTATCAGATATTTATTTGTTTTGAGTGGACATTGAATGAATCTCATCGAGCAGTGATTCAATTTTTGAAATATTAAAATTGTATCACTTCGAGTTGTTATGTATATATTCCATATCCATTCAAATCATTTTTATGCTCCCCGAAGGGAGAGCATGTTGCCGCTTTGTCCGTCCATCCGTTCGTCATAATTTTGTCCTGAGCATAACACAAAAACTATAAGAGCTATCAATATGAAACTTCATAGATAAGTAGAAGTGCAGTAAACAAGAACCATAACTCTCGGTTGCATAATTTAGGAGTAAAGCAACTGCTTTTTGTTATTTTTCATACTTAAATTTTGCCAGGAGCATAACACAATCAAAGCGCTGAAGGCACTTAAATTGTGTGTGTCTCAAGTGGAAGATGGTTTGACGAGATGCAGAGTAACTTAGTTTTTGCCAAATATCAAATGTAGGCTATAGAAATAGGGAGAGTTAGAGTTGCGATCTAAGAGCTATTTGTTAAAAGCATGTTGAAACAAATTGTGCGTTCATCTTTAATTTCTTGTAATGACCGTGTTAACGAATCGTTAAAGCGGGGTTATTGGTATTGCGCAAAACTTTGACCCCCGTTTATTAAAATTGATATGATAAACAAAAGAAATGCGACAATACTGTTCTCTTAGCTACGGTGGCACTGAGGTGACATGTGCAATAGTTTTTTTTTTTGGTATTGTTTTCCCGAGTTAATTTTTTTTTTTTAACTCGGGAAAACAAAGTTATTTTTGTTTTCCCGTGTTAAATTTTTTTTTTAACTCGGGAAAACAAAAAAATATTGTTTTCCCGAGTTAATTTTTTTTTTTAACTCGGGAAAACAGTCATTTTTGTTTTCCCGTGTTATTTTTTTTTTTTAACTCGGGAAAACAAAAAATATTGTTTTCCCGAGTTAAATTTTTTTTTTAAATCAGGAAAACAAAAAATATTGTTTTCCCGAGTTAAATTTTTTTTTTAACTCAGGAAAACAAAAAATATTGTTTTCCCGTGTTATTTTTTTTTTTAACTCGGGAAAACAAAAAATTAAGTCGTGCGCACGACTTAATTAGCCAATCAAATCCGCTTATTATGTTGTGGCCACGACTTAATAAGTTGTGGGAACGACATAATTGGCCAATCAGAGCCCTCCGCCAGAGTCACGAGGGCTGCAAAGTTCTGTCCTAAGTTATACAATCATAATTTATCAAATTCAAAACAATAGCTTTAAAAGAGATGCAACGTTTTTTTTTCACAATTGGATTCTCATTGGTATTATTACCAATTTAAGTGCTAAATTTCTGGAATAACAACTTTACAACAAACACAACAGTGTCAGATATTGACGCCCACTCTTATTTTTTACTTTTAGCTCATAATGTTGATATATTTCTTTCAGTTGTAAGCATTATGCTAAAAATAACATTTGGCAATACAAATTCTAATATGTGTGTGTCTGTCTTCCTTTTTAACACCCAACCCATCTCCCCAGATACACTCACACTCACAGACTGCATATCTGTAGCCAGTATTTATTTATACGCACACAGTTTACTTATTTACACAGTACTTGTACACTGGTGACATTTGCAAACAAAATATACATATATGAGGGAGCTTGCTCCTACAGCAGCCATCTGATCAGGGTCTGTACAGTCTATAATTTTGATATAGAAATTCATCAAGTGCCTAAAAGGCAACAGCAAAATCATCTGTAAGTTTGCAGAAGCAGTGTTGTAAAGGGATCTAGAAACCTTTAAAGATGCATGTTGTTTAAAAAAATGTTTTAATGTACTATTAAACTTGCTGAAGAGAACACCTCAACTGAGGAAAATCTTAAGAGACCACCCTTTGGTCTAACATGTACAAGTATTCAAATGGCGATAACTCTTAAATTAGTCATCCTAGAGTTATGGTTATTGTACACCGCACTTCTCCACACTGAGATCTATCTACCTATGAAGTTTCATGTTGATACATTTTACATTTTTTGTGTAATGCTCCGGACAAAATTATGACGAACAGACGGACGGGAAGGACAAAGCGGCAACTTTATGCTCCCCCTTCGGGAAGCATAAAAAAATCAGCATAAGATCTTTAAAAGTCAACATAAGGTTTAGGAATTCTAAACAGGATCTTGAAAATTCAAGATAATATCTTGATTATTCAAAATCAGTTTTCGATAATTCAAGATACAAAATCCTTGAAATTCGAGATAAAATCTTGAAAAAATCAGATAATTCAAGTAAACTACACTAACTAGAAAGGGTATCGGACTGAGACTTGGATTTTTGCCTTTTGTATCCTAAGAATTACCAACTGACCGAATTCCATTAACTCTGTGTGATAGTTTCCCAGAATTATCTTGAAATTTCAAGACATATATTTCATACATATTTTAAGAACGAAAAGGATTAACAGAGAAATTCAAACTTTGATAAACAGACTATCTCGCCAAATGAAAAGCTAAAACCAGATCGGACATGCAATATATACTCAGAAAAAAGCATCTTTACATGCCTTTCCATTTGATTATCGTTGTCGAAACTTTCTGGATCACTTCATAGCCTAAACTTATTGATAACGATGACCAATGCTGCTGCCTACACAATTCGTTCTCATAGTCTCGCGGTGAAGGAATATCCTTCTTATTTCAATTCAAATGGATGGTGTAATTTATGATTACATAATATTACATTATATATACATTATATAATCTAATTTACAAACAGCTCTCAGTACCTGTCCCAGAAGTTGTTTTTCTTGACCTAGACTCTGGGTTTGATGTTAAGTGCAAGAATAATGCTAAAACACGATCCCTCGGAATGTTTAAGCTGACTGTAAAATGTTTTCACGTAAACAGTTATACGCCATTGTAAACAATGATTTTTGGTTGGTGACTATAAGCGAATTCAAACATATTTGCAGGTGATTATTACTTGTATCCTAAGTGTTTTAAGGAATATAGTCAATAAATGTAAAGTTTCTTTTTTGCTGAGTACATAATGCATGGAAATGGTGGGCGCTTTAAATTCTAACAGCCGGACTGGACCAGTAAACGCAACGGCCAGCTTGTTGGAGGTATAGTACTACAATTATTCAAAATATATTTTTAATATATATATATATAATAATATATAATATATATTTATATATATATTTTAACTCAGACATTAACTCTGACTGAGGGCTCTGATTGGCCAATTATGTCGTTCCCACAACTTATTAAGTCGTGGCCACAACATAATAAGCGGATTTGATTGGCTAATTAAGTCGTGCGCACGACTTAATTTTTTGTTTTCCCGAGTTAAAAAAAAAAAAATAACACGGGAAAACAATATTTTTTGTTTTCCCGAGTTAAAAAAAAAAATTAACTCGGGAAAACAATATTTTTTGTTTTCCCGAGTTAAAAAAAAAAATAACACGGGAAAACAAAAATGACTTTGTTTTCCCGAGTTAAAAAAAAAATTAACTCGGGAAAACAATATTTTTTGTTTTCCCGAGTTAAAAAAAAATTTAACACGGGAAAACAAAAATAACTTTGTTTTCCCGAGTTGAAAAAAAAAATTAACTCGGGAAAACAATACCAAAAAAAAACTATTGCACATGTCACCTCAGCACTATTAGCGCTTTGATT
>CM037785.1:48509400-48559400 GCA_021229015.1 Solen grandis | reverse complement strand
AAAACAATTATTGATTTTGATGACGATGATGACGTTATTTGCGTGAATTTATTCGTGTGATTAATTATAGTGTAATCGAGGTAAAAACAAAGACATGTATTTAAAGCGTCTACAGATTCTGCAGCAACTTGCTTTTTCAAAGGAGCAATAACTACACATTTACTTATTTGTTAACGAAACAGTAACCTATTTTTACTTTTTCATGTATCTATCTGCCTTTCCTCTTCTCTCTCCCCTCTCTCTTTCTGTTTTGTTGCATATGAATTTATGTAACTAGGAAAATCGATTGTTTATTAATCAATCGATTTTTTTTAAACTTTACTTGCTGTTATTTGTGAATTACAAATGGTAATATATACTGCTTCATACTCTGAATATTACCATTTTTATAAAACTAATAAAAATACTATCGTATTTTTTCCACGACATATCAATTGATTTCGACATTGGAGTAAAACTCAAGAAATATTTGAAAGAAATGGTTATTACACATTTATTGGTGTTCATGTATTGGACTTTAGACTGAATAAAGTGCGACTTAAGGAATTTGGGCTCCCCATAGGACAAAATATATGATGAACTCTGTATCAATATGTAAAGATTCTCAGAAAAGCATAAAATAAAAAAAATTATTTTAGTGGAATATTTTTTTCAATTCATCTCGTGAGGAGGAAAATTGATATTTTAACACGTGACTTCGCCACTCTTGATTTTTTTCTCCTCATTCGATGAATTAAAAAAAGATTATCGACTGAAACCAACAAGTATTCTCTATATCAATAAATATAAAATATATTTTCACACTTTCCAACATAAAAAAGAAAGTTTGTAGTTTTTTTTGTGGAAGATGCATTACCTAGTTTCATCTAACTTCGAAAAATACATTTTCAATCATGGGTACACAACTCATGAGGGTACAGTTTTCGCAATTCACTCGATGAAATAACATTGCATCTCCTAAAAGAAAACGAACAAATAAGTATCTTCTATAAATCTGGAGAGTTTGTTGCACTAAATTACAGGCTTTCTTTTGGTCGTATCGTATATATCCAAATGTCGCCAAGTATGTTCTTCGAATTTTCACTTTCATGACTCCAGTCAATCGATACAGGAACCTGCATGTCCACAGAGAAAACGATAGTTTTGAAATTTTCATATTTGTATCGAAAGATTCACAAACACAGTCAAATGGTTTCCTTCCAGAGGAAGTTATCTTTATAGAAATAAAAGAAAAATACGGCTATACGTGTTCTCCGCGTGACGCTGTCGGGAGCTCTAATTAGGCACCGAGCGGTGAAGTTCCCCGCAGAATAAACTCTTTCTCCGTGACAAATGTATATCAATAACAAAAACTAATGAAAAACGTGTTGATTGGTCGAATAGTAAGCACGTGCATTACAGTTTTACAGGAAGCATCCGATCGTAGGAAACGTACTGCCAGCAAAAGAGTATTTCTGTTTTATAATGAAACTTGTTTGTGCAATAACAAGAAGACTTTAATATTTAATATTCAACGATGGTCTCTAGTGAAATAGAAACGAAGCTGAACACGGAGCCATAATTAAAATCAAAGACCAAATATCCTTCATGTTTTATATTTTCTTGAAACCGTTAATGGGTCATTTAAACAGAAAACACCAGCAGTTGGAGAGAAGTTTAATTAAAGCAATTTTGTAATAGTTAACCAATGTTCCGGATTGTATTTTTAATGGGTAACGCATTCAGCAATGTTGGATTGACACCATGGGTAATTTCAGCAGTGCGTTCCTACATGGAATTAATACGATGGCATAAAGTGGACATGGGACGTACTTTACGTCGATAGTTACCGCTTTCGCATTATTTATCGTAAGCGACTTTCGCGATCATGCGCACGCGATAACTAAAGCGTTTGAAAAAGTATCCTTCATGTCCCTTTAACTCCACCGTACAGATGAAACCAGATACGTCCAAAAGGACTTATGTGAAATAGGTACCTTTATGGTCAAAAGGGTAAAGTCACTGACTTGATATTTCCGGCTCAACACCGCTGTAGGTTTAAGCCACGGTGGAGTCACGCAGGCATGTTAAGTGAGGAAACCTTCCAGCTAGGTTTCGGAAGGTTGACGGTTCTACCCGGGCCTTCATGTCTTGACGTCTTCATATGTCTGAAATAATGTCGGTGTTCGAAAACAGAATTGGTCAATTATGTAGCAGCCGACATAGATAAATTGCATTATATTGTAGTCGTAAGTAGTCAAGCGGGGAACATGACAATAAAGGTTTCCCACCCTAACATCAGTTAAGTTCACCAAAACTTGCAAATATACATTGACAAAATTAGCTTATAGGTATTAAAATATTTATACAAAAGGGACGTATTGACAATTTACTTGCAGTAGGTCTGTGGTTCTATCCGTATGCCTCGCTTTCGGGGACTTCCTCCACCTGTAATTAGTTGGACGTCGCTATATGACTGAAATACTGTCTCAGTGACGAAAAACTAAAATATCAAAAAATGACGATATATAATGACTGAATTTCTTTTGATTACCTTCATTCCCTATGTTTTTATTATTATTATTATTATTATTTTCAAGATTTATCTCCCCCGGTAACTTAAAACAGCGATACCCTACATTCTTCGACGGTAAATTTGGATTTCTCTACCAAATTTGAAACAGACCCATATAATATGACTTTCTACAATGTGTTTTTCTCAAGATTCAAGTTTTAAGAAATCGTTTATTTCCCACAGGTTTTAATGTTATCTTAAATAAAGATTATCTTCTCCAACCCTAAGAAAACTTAGTGAAAAAATCTCAGTGAAACGCTTTAGTTTTCGTATATCTCTAAAGTGACACAGAGACATAGAAATATTATTATCCAATGATCAGATATGAAATATGTCTTTTAGAGAGGGTTTTACTTAAATGTTTAATATAAAAGATAATTCGCTGTTGACTGACAATATGGTGCAAAATTGCGTCAAAACATGGTAAACTGGCAGCATTTAGAAAATAAAGTTGAAGTGGCGGGTGTATTTCAGATATTGTTGAAATTTATTTACCATTATGCTCCGCCCAGACATACTGTTATACAATAATAATTTTATGTTTAAATTTAGTTAATCTATTTTTGACGGTAAATAATTTTGACGCAATTATGAAATTCGGAATTGAATTGCACGATGATGAGTTACAGTACGACTTTGATTTTACTGGCATTTTTTTTTACAGAATTATGGCCCCAAGAGTTGATTCCCTCTCTGCTAATTATTTTTGTCGGAAGCATTCGCTGAAAATCGAATATCTAGTTGCAACGAATAAATTGCATAGATGCTAGGTAACAATTATTAATGTGCCATATGAAAACATTAATATTGGAAACTGTACAATTGTACAACTTTAATATTACATACAAACATCATAATTATGTTACATGTAAGTAAATTATGAAGCAATTTAGATATTAAATTGATAATATACTGAAACAAATATAGGAAATATCGATCGATTTATATATTTACTACATTGCCTTAAGTGCTTTACAAGGACTCATATATTAATATAAACATATAAAGATTTATTCGGTCAATGTTATCACACATATACTATTCAAATAGTCAGATTTGCTAGGATACGCCTCGCCAATTTGTTTTTCTATTACAGGATAGCATTACAGGATATGTTCGAAGTTGGCAGCTCAGCAGCGTGAAGTTGGATATCGAGTATTGCAGTCCAGCAGCCTTGCAGCGTGAAGTTGGCAGTTCAGTATTGCAGTCCAGCAGCCTTGCAGCGTGAAGTTGGCAGTTCAGTATTGCAGTTCAGCAGCCTTGCAGCGTGAAGTTGGCAGTTCAGTATTGCAGTCCAGCAGCTTGGCAGCGTGAAGTTGGCAGTTCAGTATTGCAGACCAGCAGCCTGCAGCGAAGTTGGTATTGCGCCAGCAGCCTGGCAGCGTGAAGTTGGCAGTTCAGTATTGCAGTCCAGCAGCCTGACAGCGTGAAGGGGCAGCGTGAAGTTGGCAGTCCAGTATTGCAGTCCAGCAGCCTGGCAGCGTGAACAAGGCAGCGTGAAGTTGGCAGACCAGTATTGCAGTTCAGCAGCCTGGCAGCGTGAAGTTGGCAGTCCAGTATTGCAGTCCAGCAGTCTGGCAGCGTGAACAAGCCAGCGTGAAGTTGGCAGTCCAGTATTGCAGTCCAGCAGTCTGGCAGCGTTAAGTTGGCAACCCAGTAGTCTGGCAGCGTGAAATTGAGACTAGGGATTAGCGATTAAATGAATAAAAAAGGGTATATAAGTAAATGTCATGAAAGCCTTAATTATACACATTTCAATAATATCAAACGATTTATTTTTTATTCCAATAACATTTAATTTTATTTAAAAAAATCTTCTGATGGAATTACAGTTTTTCTTGCGGAGGCCGAATACATCTTTAAATGGGGTACTCTTGTTTATTCGAGCTTTTCGGTTACTTGAGAATTTCATTTTCTACACCAGTCCTCGGATATTGCAATTTATTGTAATATCGCTGGCGAAGTTTACAAATCTGGACAAATCATGAGTAAACTAGATATCATGGACACATATTCCTACTGTAATTCACATGACTGCTGGTCCGATGGATGGGGATTTAAACCTTTGTGGGAATAGAATAAGGGACAAATGTTTACCCCGAACTTACGTCTCTTAAGAAGTATGGTTGTGTAGTGCGCGCCATTCACATTATCGTTCTTTCATGACTTTCTCATGCGCAAAGCACTGGTCAAAATCAGGTACAATTAAGAAATATTTAGACCTGAAACATAAATGATTATATTTTCAGGTACGGTGGAAATTCCATAGTCTGAACCCTTTGTTTTCCGGAATCCACTCAAAACTGGACTACTTTTCATTTTTCTTACTGCTATCAGACTTAATGAACTACACAGACTATATGTTTCATTCCGGATGCGCCCTGTAGTCCGAAATGTCATACTTACTTTAAATCGGATTAATCGGAACGAATTTCTTTTATTCATCTATGCAATACGTATATGAATTGAATAAAAGAAATAATCAAGAGTATATCTGTTAGATATACGCCCCATTATAGCCATCAGATCCATCAAAGCAATGCATATAACTTTACAAATGCCAAATATTGAAAACCTAAGGGGCAAATTGTTATGTTGACATGCTATGACGTGTGACAGAATTTCTTTTTGTTACTCCCCTTGATAATTTTGTTGTCATGAGTTATTTCTTCTGAAAACGTGATTTTCTCCTTTATCCTAAGGTAAAGCTTAGATTAGTCTCTCACGAAATTATCATATAAGTATCATATAACGCATCTTTCTTCCGTGAGTTTTTATCGAAAATTAAGATCATTTTTATTTAATGTTCAAAGAAATTGTAATTTCCAATAGACTTTAATGTTAACTTAAGGTAAAATCCCTGTAATGGTTCCACTACATTTCGGACCTCATGACCTTTCACGGAGATAACCAAGTTTTCTTATGTTTTATTATGGTACCTTTGTTATCTTGGTAGAGGTAAAGTGGTTCAAGACAAAGCGGAACCATTACAGGGACCTCAACTAATTTTCCTACATTGATGAACTTGGAACACTTGGCAACATTTTTTTTTGTTTCAAGGACAAGTTCTAGAAAATAACCAGTACAAAATTGAATAGCATATGGGTATAATTTTTCAAAACGAATATAAATAAAATCCATGGCTTTAATGCTGTAACTTTATCTGTATTGATTTAAGTGACATATTCAGTATGTCAAATAAGCTTATTCAAAAGACATGTTAAACAATACTAATATGTCACATGTAAATACATATGCTTCGCTAGCAAGCAGCAGCTGTTTTCGCAAAACAAAAGAAAATATGTCAAAATGATTACATAAGCATATTTAAATGATATTCTACATGAACTTAAAGCATGTTAATGTTTGTTTTTTTGTAAATTAAATATGCTTTTTTTTTCAGTGAAAAAAGTGTAAGTATTTCATAACATGGTCCGGATATAATAATCCTGTATAAACCGGAATCTTGTAAAATCCGGATTCCTGTATAATCCGATCATTCTTACGTTTCAGAAGGTGTCCTGGGGAGTTCCTTATGTGCCTACTATGTAGCCACATAGGTAAATGTCCTTCTGATTGAACATCAAGTCTGTTTATCTCAAATATATCTTATATGTTATATATCTTATAATTTAGGCCCCACATTGCATGTATCCATATCGGACTTACCATTTCAAAGAGCTATTAAAACATTTAACCAATAAAAAATGCCCAAATGCATATCAGAAATTGTCCATCAATCTGATACCATTGAATTGAAAAGTATATCGAACACGTTTGTATTTTTCTATATCAAGATATTTTTCTCAAATATCTCCAAGATTAATTACTTCCACTGTGACCGAGTATTTAAACCACACGATTCGGAAGCTGAGGTTCCTCCCTGCCTTTGCGTTGATAAACGACAGTTGATTGCATTTTGTCGACATGCACAGTGAAGTCGAGGGGCAAATTTAACACAATCGAATTTTTTGGCGTCAGGGTTTGAAATCCCATTAGTATCGATTACGACTATTTCTACCACATTAACATCTCTTTTAAACGGAAGGGGTGTTGGTTGTGGATGATGATCGGTCGTTTGGTACAGGTTTCAAATATCACAGGTATTGCTAAGTTCAATGTACCTTTCATGTATTAATCAGTTAAATAATTTAATTCATTGCTCACAAACAAACATTGTGTCCTTTAGTGTAAACCAGGTTGACTACTTATAATCCCAATGGAATATCCTTGAGAGTCAATCCAAATATATCTGTAACACTGAACAGGTCCATTTCTGGAATGTGATATAATTTTCATATCAAACCTTCTAATAACAAAAAATAATGGTGGGGTAGAAAACAATCTGATCAATTACTACTTCATTCGTTGAACCTCATCTTTAGATAATTTTCTTATGATTTATGATCCTGTCAGGAAAATTGTAAGCATTTCCGTGTATTTTCCCACTGAAAATGTCGCTCATTAATCAATGTATAGACAGGCCCTGTTCAGAATCATCAGAAACTGGGGCGTTTAGAATAAACATAAATATTTTGGCTGGTCTTTTTCACTCATGACATGGCATCCATATATAAGATTTTTTTATTTGTATAGACTCGAGACGTGTCACTGATATTTATTTCAGATTTATGCGTTTTATGTCATATTTTGAGAGACAAGTCACCGTTTTGCAAACCTTCGAAGCCACAAAAAAAAAATGTATGTATGTGTCAATTTCAGAGATGTATTAATAGCATAAACATTTAAGTTTTATTATACAAAAGGAGTTATTAGTTTGTTCAATGGAATAACAAATGCCATTGTTCTATATTTTTAATGTGTGATTATGGAATAGGTATGGTATAAAAATGTAAGACTACATATTTACGACTTAGATAAACTAGATACCAAATGAAGTTTAGTGAAACGTGTCCCACATTATTTTAGAGCTGAAATTAATCTTCTTGGTAGTTCTAGGGTTGGACCAGTACTTAGCGTCTAATAGGAGTTGTGAAAGAGTGTTGCCACAGTGAGGATGGATCTGCCTCTCACCTTCTCCCTCTTTCCTTCATCGAGAGACCAAATATATTCTATACTTAGGTAATAAAGTCGTACTAGACCTTTCACCGTGTAACTTTGCAAAAAGTCCACCGATATTTTTAAAACTCTTTAGCAAATATTGAATCTATTAAAACAATTCAGCATTCGTATAGACTATCAAGGAAAGGGTGTGTGTACCTTGATTTCTTTAATTTGATACCAAATACCTATACGTATGTGTTAATAATGTCTTTCCATAGCCTTCTTTTTCGACTGAGTTGCGATACTTTTTCGTATGTGTTCAAATCCTCGCAATTTATGTTCTAGATCTATATACATGCATTACCAATTATGTATAATGATGTTTTACAGTATCATTATTTTGTGAGTTTCCAATATTCTGCCGTGATTATAATTATACAAGGCGAACCCTAATATCACCTCGAGGAACCGATGCACTGCTGTTCACAATAGGTAATTTCGAGCAGGCTTATTATGATATCCCACGGGGCTAGTGTCTCAGGTATCGTATTATTAAAATCGATTAAACTAATTGACCTGCTGAAGTCAACATTAGATCAATATCCGTGTAGGTCGTATGCTGCCTGGAAGTCCGTTTGTATCATGCAAGCAATCAATTATATCAATTATAAACAATAAAAGACACAATCCGATTTACATTAGTAAAAGAAACAATGATTCATCTATGTCAGATTTCATTCATGTTGGATGTAGGGCCGCGGGCTGGTTTCAGCAGATCGATTTGTTAGCAGATGTGTCAGATTCAAAGATAACAATAGCGACATGGAAGTGTTCATCATCAAAGAGAATCATCGTGTACGTCATTCATTCAGATTAACCTTTTATGTACCTGTAAATTAAACAGCTTTGATTAAAGTGCAATGTATTGCAATTGTTGATAACGACACTAATGACGATGTTAATGAAATGAATTGAATTCAAATGGAAAAGAGTTAAAAAAACCGGAAAAAAAATGTACATGAATCGCTAGAAAGAAACAATTGAAACAGCAGTTTATTCTAATCGCATAACGGGCAGTTGAAACAGAAATCTATATCATTCGCGAAATCAAACTATTGAAACAGCTATTTATGCCTGTCTCAAAATGAAACAGTTGAAACAGCAATTTTAATCAGTCACAATATGCTTTAATCCGTACCTGTGTTTCGATTAAATCATTATAAATGAAATCAATTCAATCTGGTAAAAAAAAAAGCATATGAACTTCAGTCGGGGAAGGGATTAAAGTTTGTATTTATTTATTAATCGTTTTACGCGGGGCCTTCAATGACTGACTGTTTATAGCCGCTGTTGTAGGTGTTGTGTTTCCGGTTTCATCGTGAGGAAGCTCTTTCGCTCACTTTCGGTAGGTTGGTGGCCTCTCGATCTACTATTGGGGTGTTCTTTCATCAACGTAATAATTACTAAGAAAAAACAAAACGACATATTAATAAAAAAAAATCTCGCTGTCACGTGGCCATAATAACTAAGAAAAAAATGTTAACTTGTGGCCAAGTGTTAGCTTACCAGTCAAATCGTTAGATTAACTCGTGGCCACGAGTTAGCGATATTTTTTTGTTTTTGATTTTGTTTTTCTTACTTATATCTCGTGGCCACGAATTAATAATCGTTTTCCTGTTGTTGTTGTTTTTTCTTAGTTATATCTCGTGGCCACGAGTTAGCAAGATTTTTTTTCTTAGTTATTTTCTCGTGGCCACGAGATAATAAAAAAGAAAAACACCATGTCCCCTATATGCTTCTGTAGTTAGATGACTGACTTGACTTGACTATTTGAGTTTACCGTCGCTTCGACAGTATTTCAGTCATATAGCGACGTCCAGCTAATTACAGGTGGAGGAAGACTCCGAATGCACGGAGGCATCCGGGTAGAACCACCGACCTACCGCAAACCAGCTGGAAGGCTTCCTCACATGAAAATCCGAATGACCCTACCGGGTTTCGAACCCACGTGGTGAGGGGCTGAGTGAGTTCTAAAGTCAGCGACTTTACCCTCTCGGCCCAAGTTAGATGACTGAGATACTAACTCCAAAACAGCAATTTAAAAGAGTATCACAAACACAACGCATGCTTGGCTTTAACGCTAAAATGGGATTAAAATATACGATATGAGAAAAGTAATAAGGTCAAATACCGGTACATGAAATATGTGACAATATGTAATGACAAAAATACATTGTATATTAATAGGATATAGACTCGTATCTCATTGGTATGCACATCTTGACAACATAATGTAATATTTGAAAATTCGTCCGCAAAACTGCAGACGACAATGTTAAGCAAAACGGAAGTTGATTACGGAATCGAGGCAGCCGACAGCTGCAAGAATAATCAATAGGAAACCATCCTTTCCACGCGATAATTCCAAATCTGCTATTGTCGAGGGTGATTTTTATAAGTATATTGGACAAAGCATAATCATAATTGGGTACATCATTTATTAGTTGTTAATTGCTTCATATATGACATGTGGTCGCTAATCCAGACACTGACAAGGCCCTGGGTAAGGCTGTTATATCATTATTATACGACGCAATTTGTATTATGAAGAGAGAGTTATATAATTTGTAAGTACTTTTGTCGCAAATGCTAGTAAATAATGAAGCTTTAAGTAAATGATCATGTTTTATTTCACATATGCGTTGTGATAATTGTGATAGCGATCAATTAAGAGCTAAAAAAATATAAAAAAAATAAGGCAAATACATCCCCAAACACACACACAATAAATAAAATGCACTACAATAGCAAACATACAAAAAAAACAAAAGCAACATAAAAATGACAATGATATACAAAATCTCAGCAAAACCATGCCATGAAAAAATGACCAGTATTTAATTAAATCCTTGCTAATTCAGGTGGATCCCAACGCGAGTTATCTCGCTTGGACACTATATAGCGCTGTAGGACGTCTGCGGTTTAACCACAATCCCCCAGGCACCATCTGGCACGTCTGATCTTCCGGCAGACGTAGCTGATATAAAACATCCTCATACTGCTTGTTGAATCCTCTTCCCTTCACCAATCAACATTTGTCTCTCCTGTTATCAATTTCCCATCTTTCACTAGCTTCACCTTGATATCAAAGGGGTCTCTAATTCTAGTTTATATTATTCTATCATTGATTCTGATCAAGTCGAAGGCGGCTGTTCATTCAATTTTGTCCTTCTTCTTATGGATCTTTTCTCGCAATGATTAGACCCAGGCTGTTTTAACGCAAGAAAACTTCAAGGAAATGTGCTCGTAAAAAGAGAGTGAAATTGCGCTACACAGATGCGGTATCTCATTTCTTATCGATAGAACACACGAATACATGGTCGTTTATTTCTAACTCTAGTTATAAACACCAATGGCTTGCAATTTACAACTTGACATAGTATTGAGATTGGAAAAAAACTACTTTGTGTAACTTTATTTGAGTTATTTGTTGTTTTTTTATGCCAAAATCCCATCAGCGATTCTTTGCTAGCTCCTGCACAGGAAGGCTTCCAATCGGGAAGCATTTATCCCCTGGTAAAATGGAAGTTTATAACTTAGCCTAGGCCGTCTCTTAGTAATAAATATCCAGAAAGATGCCGACTGTTCCAACAAACTGAGAAGAAAAGGAGCCAAAAACGTATACGAAATTTTAAACTATTGATTCTTTTAATTTCGTCTTTAAAGGTTTAATGCCCCACCTGCAGTAATTAAATAATTTAGGGACTTTCCCCCCATGTGGCAGATTTAGTGCTACCTAACTACGATATCATGCCGTAGACACGTAGTCTGGTACCTCACACAGTCACATTTTCCTGATATCGGGCCAACAAGTCCTAGAACTTCATGCATTCAATAGAGATATAACAATACCATTTTTACTATCACGCTGTTGGCAGGGATTCAATCCACGACCTCGTGGTTATGGGTCATACGCTCTAACCACCCGGCCATCGGCAATGGTTTGATTCTTTTGATGCACATGTATAACGAAAATTGCTGATTAGTTAAGGTGATTCATCCCTCATTAAATTGTTATCTTGTCCCATCAAGTGATCGTGATAATTTTATAGTAAACGCAAGCCTTTATTGACTTTGAACAAAAGAGCCTATAACTCCAAGTCAATGGATAAGCCGAAGGATGTTTGCATCTGCACTGAATATTTTTAAAACATTTGAAGGACCATATTTATATTTATTTTAATGCAGGACTAATTGCCTGATTTAGTAAAAGTCGATATTGACTGGTTATATGTGCGGGCCATCGAAACATTTTGGTACAGATTTTGCAGTGATATACATTCGTAAATCTAAAACTGAATGTGTGTCTTATGGAAAAATATTTAAAACAAACATCATCAGATTATAATACACTGCACTCACCCTTTTTTGACCCACCTATACATATTTGAGAAAGCAAGTGTGCGCTCAGGATTTTCGTGAATTTAAATGTCTTTATGTACTACATATTAAAAATAGTATGTGCATTTCATCATTTTTAAAATATTGATTTTTTGCAACACAAACGCAGTTAGTATATTTCTGAAATAAATAATTCATTTCAATAAATGTCAGACTGCACACTTCGTTTGGCAGCTGAATATAATGCAAGGTGTCATCTGTATGCAGTACATCGCATGATTTACAATTTAAAGCCAGCATGGATATGTCTATTCAAAGAAAAAAAAAAGGTTGAGGTTACTTACTTACTTACTTACTTACTTACTTACTTACTTACTTACTTATTTACTTACTCTCAAACTCAAATTCACTCTCAAATCCCGTTGCACTTTGAAACAAATATTTGATTAAAGACACAAAGACTTTAGCCGGTGTACACTGTGACCCATACTGTGCACAATGCCGCACACACCTCTTTAAACCTTTATTTCTTTAATTGCTTGAATCAAATTATACTTAAATACTAATCAAATATTGACTATAGCTGCATGTCTTAAATAATTTTGCTTTGCTTTTCCGATTATCATATTAAAGTGACAGGCTATCTCAATAAATAACATTTTGGCCAAAAAACAGCATGTTTAAAGGGCATACTTAACTTTGAAATTCACGTGCTAACGCTGTTTCGACCCGTAGTTTCATCAAATTTAACATTGTCATGGTATTTTGGTCAACGGTTCAATGAAACAGCAGATAAAGCTTAAAAAAATGACACATAAGAAATTATACATTATTTTCGCATGATCAGAAAGTCTTTTCATCAGTGTAACGTAAGAGCCATGCTATTATCCATCATGAAACTGTATAAGTAGATTAGCTAACTAGCCACAACACCTTACTTCAGTTCCTCGTCAATTATCAATGATCCCGGCTGATTGGTTGAGATTGTAGAATTGGAAATAATCACTATTCGTCGTTGTAATGGCGGATTACTACATCATAGCCCCGAATACATGAATTACTGTCAATCCAATCTAACTAATAATACACGTATGTGAGAATCTACTGGTACGTAAGGGCATCGAAATTACTTATTATTGGGAAAAAAACTATGTAAGTGAGCGTTAATCATAATGAATTCTATGAAGAGACAAATGGAACAAAGATACAAGAAAAGCCTTATTTGCGGATTCATTCTTAAATACATTCAAAATTACTTTGGGTTTCATTATCAGAAAAAAAGTAAATGCGCTCAATCTGACGGGAAGGTATTTCACGCACTTGTTGTTTTAAATGATTATAGTGTATGCATGTCCTTAATTTGCCATATTTATGTACACGTGTACATGTATATGGTGGTGTTTATCCGTGCTGTTCTACAGAAATAAGAAAATTCGACGGGAGCGATAGTAACCGGAGAATACTTCTTATTTCTGTAGTACAGCTATGGGTGATACACTAACATGACTTGACTTGACTATTTGAGTTTACCGTCGCTTCGACAGTATTTCAGTCATATAGCGACGTCCAGCTAATTACAGGTGGAGGAAGACCCCGAATGCACGGAGGCATCCGGGTAGAACCACCGACCTACCGCAAGCCAGCTGGAAGGCTTCCTCACATGAAAATCCGAATGACCTCGCCGGGATTCGAACCCACGCGGTGAGGGGCTGAGTGATTGTTAAGTCAGGATTCACTAACATACTAAGTGGTAAGTTTAAATTTGCTACCGTGATACTATGAAAAATAGTCGGATGACTATTTTACGAATGCACTGCTACTGTAGTACTGTGAAAAATAGTAGGTGTCTAAGAGCGAATTTTGATGCAGTTCCGAGTTTAATCCTTTACAAATTAACGTATAAAAATAATCAGGAATGCAGCGTGTTCACTGGATTACAAATAAGGCTGGCCACTAGATGGCAATGGTTCAAAAGAATGTATGAACAAACCTTGAAAGTTGCTTGATGCAGTCCCTTAAGACCATGAGTAAATGATGTGCAGTGATACTCACTCTATGCATTTAAGACGAATGCGTTTGTCACATTCAAGATTCAATGGAATTACGCATAACAAGCAGCGACGTATATTGATTTGGCTTTAAAAGGGACACTTAGGTTTGTGTAAGAGATGTTTGAATAACGAACTATGAAAGGATGGGCATGTTGAAATGCACAAGTAAAGAAAGGCATTTCAAGCGTTAATTTTTCATATACAATAAAAAAAATGAATTTCTGAGAACTGATAGAGGATATTAATTTCTCAGAAAATCGCGAGATTAAAAAAAAAACGAGAGAACAAGATAGTATATTCATTTCCATGGAAGGTAACTCCAGCTATGAGCAAACTTCGGAATATACATAATATTCGAATAATCGATCCTCGTAAAAGCGGTATTGTTCTGTACAGTAAGGCTACATACTATAGAAAACTAATTGAAATTGATTTCTTTTCGCAATGTATACACAATTTAAAATCACTTCATGAATACACATGAGTACATATTTATGACTTGATGAAAGTGAATTCAATATTAACTTTAAATGGTGAGTGAAGCAATGAATCTCTCTTTCCCGTGCAGGCTTTGGTGAATCTCAGCTGAGTTTCCTCCGTTTGCGGATGCGTCAAAATGCGTCTGTATTTAGTATAGGGATAAACTACTGTTTTGTTTAGCTTAACACTCTTTCAAATAAGTTGTCATTTTACGCACAGTACTGGAATTCTTCTTAGCATGTTGACTTTCCCGATTAAAAGTGGACTTTTACACAACAGTGTTCTGTGGAACACGTGTGTTACCTGCTGAAGCGTGACGGAAAGACAGGCGACGGAAAGGTGATCCCTATTTTAACTTAATTAAAACATAAAATCAAACTTGATCAAAATAAATTAGATTTTTACATCTTTTAGAATATTATTCCAAGAATTACTTCAAGTCAATAAAATTGTATATGTTTAATTCAGTACATATGACAATTTAATCAGAACATATGGCAAATACATACATCTGCATTTTCTTAAATAATTGGGTTTCATTGAAATAGATAAAGTATTAATTAAATAAAATACTCATCTTCATAAAAATATAAAAGTTTTAATCCGTATAGGCAGAAGACCACAGGAGAAACTTACGTTTGTTCATGAAGCTACTGCCGTAGTCTTACCGCCTGTTCACATTCACATTCAGAAAATATATCCTTGAAAAATGCACGACTATGAGTTGACAATATCACATCATAACAGAAAGTTTCATTTTTTTTTTTGTTAAATCCCAAATTCTTTGAGACGAATACAGACACAATATATCGCTAAGTCACACGAATTTGTCAATGTCGATTGTGTTTTTATGGAATTACAAAGATTTAAACATCTATTTCCCCTCTCACTGCATAAGAAACAGACACAAAACTAAGCGGTTATTGTTAAGTGCTCTCTGTATTGTTTATAGAATTCACTATTTCTTTTCATGATGTCCAAACAAGGTCCAAGCAATCGCTCAAAACATTCACGCTCCAGAAAAGCTACCTTAACATCTCCTCTAGCATAAACGTTTGCCGAACGTGGTTGGTTTTCAATTAAAGCGAGCTCACCGAAATATTTGCCTTTCTTGTGTTCACCTAGTTCCTCCACCTCTCCATCCGGTTTGATAATATTAACCCGTATCGTGCCCTTCTCCAGGAAAAACATGCCATCTGCCTCATCACCTTGTCTGATGATGCATTCGTTATCTTTAAAGTTTTTAGACGTAAGGGCATCAGCTAAATTAGATCTTTCATAATGTTCTAGATATTTCAGCATTGGGACATTTTCCAGTAATTCCTCGTACATTTTACGTTTCTTAAACGCACTTTTTAGCACGATTCTTCTAAACGAATTTCTATCCATAGCCCACAGGGAGCCTGGCGTCACCGCAACGACTGACGCCGACCGTGGCATGTTATATAACAATGCTAACTCTCCGAAACTTCCTTTATCCTCGAAAGTGTGCACCTTCTTCTGCTCTCCATTTACATTTACAAAAACATCGTATTTTCCAGAATCGATAACATAAAAATGGTCTCCGTCGTCACCTTGACGTATGACATAATCTCCAGGATTGACAACTGTTTCAAACATTGCGTCCAGGACGTCTTGCATTTGCTCAGGTTCCAATGAGCGGAAAAGTAATATTCCACTTACTGCTTCTGTTAATCGTTCTCTCTGCTTGTCGGATTTTGCATGAACAGTCTTCTCATCATCACTGTCATCCTCCTCTGGATTGAAAGACCCTGCGGAGACAGATTGCCGACGACCATAACGATTCAGCTTTTGAGACATCGGTTTGAAGCTATCTTTGTCCGGCTCGCCAGCATCGCTGTCGCTGTCAACGATAACGTACATTGGAACCGACTTCGGACGTCGGTTTTCACGGACCTTTGTGAAATATCCGACGGCAAAATCATAGATATCCGACGGACGATCTCTCAGTACAGCAACAGTGAAGTCACGGAGTAGGTCACCAAGACCGTCAGGAATTTCTAGATTCATCTTTAGGTGATTACCAGATCGCCAACTGAGAAATCAGATGAGATATTTGATTAGCATAAAACGGCTTACCTTGTACGAATGTAAACCCAATTAAACAAATGAGTCTGTGTTCTTGTCTGGAATTACTGTTTACCTTAGATTCACATTAATGTATCACGTCCAGAGTTTTATTTCCTCGATGAATGTGGTAGAGTCCGATCATATCATTTAATTGACTAGTATTGCAGAACACCTGCTCAGCAAATTCAGAAGTTCTAATTTAAAAACAAGTTAAAATCCTCTATTCACTCTTTTTCACAGCAGTATCTAAATCCTTGCGATAAGAATTCAACAGTGTAAGAAACCACTACAAAAACATCACTGTTTTCTATATAGCATCCTGATGTTTTTATTACTTATACAGAACTTAGTTTATACAGGTCATTTTGTGACGCATCGATTCCTTCTCACATTCACCGGTCATATTTCATACGCGTCGCTCTTTTTATTAGTATTATAGCACTGCCTTTTGTTGAACGCGGGATTTGCTTGCACGCCCGCTCGTCGTTTCCCAGTATATGAGAGAACCGAACGTCGCGATAGGACTCAGCTATTCAATATCTTCCTCCACTCGCCTACGGAAAATCAATGCTTCGCACCGATCTCAAATTTCCGTGAGTAAAAATAAAGTAATCACCCTGTCGTTGTTTCAACGATATTTAGGACCTGGTTCTAGTTTGTTTATCAGCATATATTTTTGTAAGCACTTAATGTTGTTTACAAGTCAGGTGTTAATCGGTAGGTGGCGGAATCGTTGGTAAGCTTTTCATTTCCTGTAGGTTGTACCTGGACGTTGAGTGTTTGAAATCTCGTTTGACGTCAGAACTGCAAAAAATCGAAAACTGGATCTAAAAATCTCATGTTATCTACTAAATCAAATATTACATGAACCGAATTTACAAGCATTATTCTGAAAATTGAGATTTGTAACTAGTATAACATAATTGTACAAGTTATGAACACTTGGAGTTTGGATGTGTTGATTTTAATTAATTTTACTTTTTTTGGATCATAATGAGTGAAACGTTAAGAATTCAACCAACAGATCTCCAGAGTGTATTAAGTGAGCATATGGAATAAAACAAAGCCTTCATCAGTGAAGTCAAATACTGTCTTCATATGGGAAGAAACAAATGTTTATATATACATGTACATATCATATTATCATTTATATATACATAAAATATATATATATATATATATATATATATATATATATATATATATTTAAAGTAATAAAATGTCATTGAAAACTATTTTCTTGATAAGGAATAAGAAAGTATTTTCTGTGATGAGAAGAAAATGAAACGTCATTGAATATACATGTATAATCACAAGAACCTTAAAAGGTGAAACACAAATTAGTTGTTTTAACATATACCATCCAGCCCAGAGAGGGGTTGAATAGCAATGAAGCGGTTTTGAGATGTGCCGAATATTCATCTTAAGGTGATAGGACGGATTTATATCTATTCATTTGACCGATATTCAAGTTTTGTGATATTAATTACAACTGCGATGACGACATCAACAGCGCTTCTTCTTTTACTACTTCTTCTAAGACGACGACAACAACAACAACAGCTACACTACAACTACTACCTCTACTACTACTATAAATAAATTGATGATACTGATAGTGTTATTATATTTATCATTGTTTCAAGTTTATTTCAAATTGTCCGTGATTTAATGTGCAAACATATAGTATTTTTAACCCTTTCCCTCATATAGACTCATTTTGACGCACTCAATAGGTGCCACATAAAGCCTGATCTGCAGAAAACCACAGTTAAACCTTACCAAATTTAATTACAAAATCCTCATTTCCAGACCACTGAGGAGCAGCGAACAGCATAAAACCTGATCAGCCTTTACTCGCAGGCTGATCTGGTTTTATGCTGTTCGCATAGGTCTTTTAATGGTGTCCTCTATGAGGGAAAGGGTTAACACTTATTGGGGAAACGCGTTTTTGCAGTTTATACGTTTCTTTCTCGATAATTCAGTATGCAGTACCTGGATATACCATGAAACAAAATGATAAACGTTTAAATAATAAATGGAGATGAAAGATATGCCACGCGAAAAGATCTTTGATCATTCTCTAAAGACATTTTCACAAGGTTAAACCCAACACTATTAGTCAGTATGAGAAGAAATCTCATATTTTAAAGCCCCCTGACGTATCATTAGTTCAAAAACGATAACATAATCTTCAGCGAGACGCAAGGATTGATGAAGAAAACCCTCATCTGCACGAAACAAGCTGCTGGACTCTTATCTGTAAATCAAAACTACCGATTCTTACATTTAATGCTTTTTGTACGCTTGTTTTTACTAATGTCCCCAAAAACGCAAAATAAAATGAAAGAGAGAAACTAAGTATCAGTTTGAATTTATGATATGGTGTGCAATACCACAATGTGCAATAGTTGCTTGATCCATGAAACCAATCGATATGAAAAATATAAACTCAGTTCTCAGACAATTTTACGATAAACATTTCTTCATTGCTATTTATGTTAAATTTTAAATTAAGTCATTTAATATTCTCCATATTATAATCTAATGGACAGAACATGGAAAATGTGTTCTAAGGTAATTTGTTTTAATGCCGAGGGGTCACAGCGTCCTCCGCGATCGGTCGTGGATTCGATCCCCGATCGCGACATACCAAAAACGTTAAAAATGATACTGATCTGCATTTTTGCATATATACACTGTTGTATTAAGACTGGTCGGGAAGGTGTAAGGATAATGTGACTGGGTGTGGTATCATGCCACATGTCTACGGCGTGATACTGCGTGTAGCAGTACTATATCTGTCACAAGTAGACATAGTATCCAAATGACTATATACTGTCGGTTGGTCATTAAACTCAACAAAAACAACAAACTACATACGTTATTTGTTTTTCATTTAAAAAACTTTGATTCCTTTTCGTCTTTTTTTTTTAATTTTCAACTGAGTTCATATGTATTTCAGAAAAGCGTCATCCAGCTTATCACGGGTGGAACAAGATTCCGAGTGCCTAGAGACAGCCAGGTTAGAATATACAGTATTTGTAACGAGTATCTAAATATGCTGTTACACGATAAACAAATTCGCATGTATAGCCATCATAAATATATAGATATAGAAAGTGAAGTACAGAGTTTATATTACCTTAGAAATGACAGGCTGAGACTGTAGAATAAGTATGAATGTCAGTTGTCATAGTTACCATTTGGTATAAAAATCGGTTGCATAGCGACAATGAAGTCTACAGCATTTTTTGAAAAATATAAATTGAGGTAAATTCCAGTTAAGAAGAAAATCATCTGTAAACAAGTTCAGAAAATAAGTCGGCCATAAATCAGCTAAGTATTCCAAGCTGAAGGCTTAAATAATGGAATTGTTAATGAGTACTGAAAAAAAAGATACATTGTCTCTTTAATACAATGTAAATTTTAAAGATATGCACTGACCTTTCGTTAAAGTACAGCTGAATTTGTATTAGCGGTCACCTGTATTAACCGGTCAACCTGCATTTAGTAGTCAGTTTAAATATAATGAAACCAGTATTTTGTATGTTTAACTTTTAATTAGCGACCACTCTGTAATGAGGTCACATTCTCTTGTTCCCTTGATAAACCGCTTGAAACAGATTTTACTATATGTACACACGATTATTTGGCTCAAATTACACACCAACAATTCTTAGCTCTAATTAGTACTTAAGACAGTTAGTTCACAAGAAGTCATTGACTGAGAATTTGATTTAAAACGACACTTGTGTACTTGCCCTATCATTACCCATCTACAGATGCAAGTTAACCAAATTCAACATTATGCTTCTTGTAAAAAATCGGTGGTTTCTCCATCACAAGTAATAGCGTTACGAACGGTAGAAAACCTATATCTATAAATGATTGCATTCACTATTCACGCGTGTTATCTCTTTCGCTATCGGGACTAGTGAAGACGCCATACTGCGAAATTTGTCACGTGGTACAGTATGCACCTGCTTTGGGGATAATTTTTCGGAATCCCCCGAATTGCGTTTAAGAAAAAACATCCCTTTTCTCGTGCAATGTGACGTACACTTGCCGAGTCTATCTATTTAACTTACATTGATAAGAGAGAGTAGTTCTTTTTTAACCAATTAACTGTGAACAAGTTGCTTTAATTGTAAGATAAGGAAGAAAGACATCCAACTATTCCTATTTTACGAATTATTCTAATTCATGACTGAATAGTCGATGAAATAAAATATTACTTTCATAATTTACATTATATACGGTTCACGCCAGATAATCCTCCAAGGAAATGAACCAAAACACTGTACGTTTTTATTTTTGCATGGATAATAAATTAGAACACACAAAATCGCATCTTGCTAGCAGTCAAATGAAACAACATATATTTCTGATTAAGAGTCATTTTTATAGATGGCTTTCATCAAACACAGTTAAGAACCTAATGGTCTTGGACATGTATATATTTTCGTTCTACTGTTACAGTACTAAACAAAATCTCGGTTGTTTATAGCTCACCTGAGCATTTGTGCTTTCGATGAGCTTTAATAATAGTTTTTTTTAGTTTTTTCGTTCGCCTTGTCTGTAATCAACAATTGTTTGTAAATGCTCCAAAGGTCACGTTTCTGGCCAACCCTACAAATGTTTGTATTCGCGATATCTCGGATGATCACCATGGCAAATCTTAGCGAGCCTAGTAAACAGTCTGCCAAAGTTTGGACCAAACTTAAAAGAGCTTAATCAGAATTTTTTACCCCATCTCAGATGCAGTCAAAATATGGGGAAAATCTTAGAAAACCCTGTGAACGCCCTAGATGTTACACTTCGCTAAATTTCTATTAAAAAGACCGGCAAAAAAATTACATGACCATGCCTTTCGCATTAGACACAAGGCCATATCTGTCCTCTTGGTGGTAGTAAAATATTGCAATTTCTTGTCTCGTTGCCATTTGCACAGGAAAACCGATGACGTCATCGACAGTTAAGATATCACTCCGCTATCAATTAATGTTTCATTGATTATAAGGAATTTGTAATAAAGACGCATAATCTGGAAATGAAGTTGTAATAATGTCGTGAATGACGTAATCATATTTCCAGAAAGAGTAATGAAATTATTTTCAATTTCAGCAATAATGAAAACCCAATAGCAACACATTTCATATCTCAGTTATGAAAATATGTGATATATTACCAGAGAAATACAGTTTGATTGGCCTTTTTTTCCATTGCGTTGTTTAATGAAAATTGATTGTACTCCATTGTTTGGTCGACGAGTAACTTGCGTCAAGAAACTAGGTGTATGAATTATTCACATAGTATATGATAAAACCATTGCTTATCAGACATCAATTGGTAACTTGATGAAGTATAAATATTACATAAACTACTGTCTCAAATATGGAAAAGATTAATTTTTTTATTCTACTACTATACCAGTGTAGAGTGTGTAGTGTACTATACTATACATTACCATAGTAGTGAGATCGTGTTTCGGGGTCTCGCTGTTCGTCTGTATTTTTGGCTTCCTAACACACGCTTTCTATCGTACGATTTCTAACACACGCTTTCCACCATACGCTTCCTAACACACGCTTTCTATCATACGCTTTCTAACACACGCTTCCTAACACACGCTTTCTAACACACACTTCCACACCTCCGCGCACTTTGGCAAAATGTGCAATCTTTGATTATATATCGTTTTCACACTGATTTTGTTTTGTTATGTATAATTTTATGTCTTTTATACTATGTATGTCATTGCTTTAGATATCATGTTTTATCAAAGGCAAATGCATCAGTGTCTATCTCTACGATATTTGCAATGCCCAGCGCATAAATCAGTATCACATGACGTCAAATGTGTTTCCAAACGCAGTAAATTCATCGGTGTTGCTGCACTTTGATTATTTAATTAAGATATTGTAAAATTGCATTGACTATTTCATCAGTTTTGAAATATTTCGTTTTTAATTCCAAGCATGACAACACATACGAGTCCATGACTTGCGTGAAACGGCTGCTTTCGAATTAACTTCATCTATTCCTTATTTGATATTCTCTCAGCTCATTTAAGAACATTAAGAAGGAATTACGTTTCTGGTGATTAAATCGCTGTTTATAATCATCCATTACATACATTGCGAAAGCAATTAAATTGGAATTAACGGATTATTCGAATGCATATGTTGGTGAAATCTCTCTAACACGCACGTTGCCCGGACCAGCTAAATTCTTTAAGAACTGTCCGGTTTATAAAGGCAGAATAAACTGCACAACTTCTCCGCAGTAGTTACCTCCCCTGGGGTGCGAGTCCACTTTCACAAATCAGGGAAAAGTGTGGTCTAAAAAAGAAACACGCC
This sequence comes from Solen grandis, assembly GCA_021229015.1. Taxonomy (NCBI): domain Eukaryota; kingdom Metazoa; phylum Mollusca; class Bivalvia; order Adapedonta; family Solenidae; genus Solen; species Solen grandis. The sequence goes on along the minus strand of CM037785.1, from coordinate 48,536,457 downwards.
TGCTTCTTATTTTGTTGTTTTAAATCATATCGCCAAAGCAGCATTCCTAAATTGATATGAAAGTGTTAAATCTTCATTACTGTGTTACTTTCATGTTTAAACTGAAAAAAAAATGTTTTATCAAGTAGAAAGATATATACAACCTGGAACTCCCATTTTAAATTGGAATATCCTGAAAATAAATTATACAAATCAATGATAGCATTGCATTTATTCTGACTTCATTTGTATACCAACATTTGATTGATTGAAGCTGTATGTCAAAATCAATTTTATACAGCTACGCCGAAAAACAACAGGTGAACGGGATTCGAGCTAGATCTCACTGAGACACTAAACATCTTGCAAACGCTTAACAAACGCAAAACAGACAGACGCCTTACAGTATCACTCATAAAAGATATCTGCTTTCTAATGACAGACGTACATATTTGGTTTAATAGGCAAAACTATGAAGGAAAATCAGTATATTTATAATTTATATGAGAAATTTTACACATCTCACGTTTACTCGCAGTCACAAGATCGTACACGTGACTTTACAAGAGTTTCTCTTGACTTGATCTTTAACTATATCAGAGTTGCGTATCTATGTTAGGTTCGTAGATCTTTGGTCTAGTACAAGGTCAAATTATGTGTCTATGTTTTATTTGATTGCAATGTTATCTTTTTTTATTTGACTTATATTATCAATAAGGTAATTTAAAGGCCCATTATATTTCATGATTTTCATGAAAAAGAAAATTTAAAATAACATTGACATATTGTATACTAGCACAATAGTACATAATATGCAAATATCTGCTGTAAAATAAGAATTAAACGCATTGAACATGTTGATCAAAATACGCAATTTAGTATTTCGGATAGATATGAAAATACTCTTTCTGTTTACATTTTGTATAGGTGAGTTATTCCGAAGACGGTCTGTAATCGGAAAAAATGAATTGGAAAAAACATCGACAAATCACAATTCTGCTACGTCATTAATTTATGCATTCGTTAACGGAGTCATACGGAAGGTCTATGGAAAACATCATCAAGAAATGACGAAGATATGCGGGAAATACAAATTAGTTATTTTTGTACATTGTTGTAACGTTTTATAATAATTATATAGCACACACTTTGCTTTTCTGTATGAAGAATAAACACTGCTTTTGGAAGTATAATCGGCCTCTAAATATTTTAATTTTTAATTTGATTACCATTTTTAATACGTGGTGTACTGGAAGATTACTGTAAGCTTACATCAGAACACTTCAACAAGCACTTTAATTGTGACAATTTCAGAATGAAAACAATTTAAAAGGTCTAGTATGATACCCGGGCAATCATGTCATCTATGTTTCCTTAAGACTAGAAAAACTAACGTCATTTTATATTGTCCGTCTGTTAACTAAAATCTGTATACAATTTGTAATTCGAAACTTCGGTCTAAAAAGTCCAATTAGAAGTATTATCCATGTAAATGACCTAGAAAATATCCATGTACAGGAACTAAGAAATATCCATGAAATATCCATGTACATGACCTAGGAAATATACAACATATACCTTGCAAGTATTGTATAGAAAGGTGGGGACATGACGTATCCACTCAAAGAAGCGATGGGTCAGTCAATTTGCACACTTATTTTGTGAAAGGACAATCCCACTCCACAACAATTGAGTCTCCCATATACAGATAATTGTGATTCCTTTGTTGATGGATTGTCGCCAATAGTGACGTCATATAGCGTAAGTGCATGCCGGCAACATTAGTTAATGTAATATCATCAGTTTTTGTAAGTTAATTAAATCAATAAGTTGTTTATTTGGCTTGTTCGCAGATGCACTAAAGGGGAGAACCATCACATTTACGTAATATTTACGCACGTGTGAAACTGTCTACTGTACATGCACCATTAACGGGTAACGGTCACGTATTGACTTTTATGTAGTGTGCGTGCTAATGTTTTCTTTTTATCAATTCATTATTTCAAGGAAAAATACGAACTCAATCCGTACATAATGTTTTGTAAATAGGCTACAATGCAATATATTTCTGGTACACGCCCATAATGTTTTCACATTATTTTTTTGGAAATATCACATTTTGCACTTAGAGCCATTCATTTATATTCAGTTAACAAGGAAAAAACAGCTAAACTTATTGAATAATAATGATAATAATTAAATATGAAAGGACGCGGCTTAAGAACTTAGCATTCTTTCGGGAACATTTGAGCATTATCAGATAAAACACTCGAATGATGTACATGTACTGTTGACACGTTAGAAATCTGGATATAAACAGAAGATTAGATCTGGACGTCGAGTCCTCTAATCATAAAAAAGCTGCTCCAGCAAATCCTCGCAAGTTCTACTGAAATCCTTGTTTTCTGCAATGAGTGATTTAGGATTCCAGTCTGATTAATAAAGTAGACAGTTATACGTCTTCTACCGGAACGACATCGCTGTTGCAAAATGTTCATTTTATAATATCAAGTTGAATTTAAGAGAATCCAGTCGAACAAATGTTTAATAATCAATGTTTGTGGTATTCAGAATTGAGGGTAATCTGATATTGAGGAAGTTTAGGAGTTAGAAGGAACAAAACAGAGTACTCCATTTTCATTATTCAATTTTCTCAAGAATTCTCGATGTTTCAATACAACAAAAAGAGCAACGGGAACACAACAACAATAACTACGAAAGAGCACCCCATTTTAAAACTAAAGAATAAATTAATTCAGCTTATCTTAAAAGATACGTTAATGGATATTGCATAATTTATTACTTTAGAATATCAAACACGTTTATGTCAAAAAGATAAAAGAAGTGACATTTATTGCATTTGATATCGAGGTAGTTTAGGAGTTAGGAGAAACAAAACAGAGTATTCCATTCTCATAAATGTAACAGCTCTCAATACTTATCAATGTTAGACGGGACCTGCTGACACCACATTTAATACAACAACAAGAGCTACGGGACCACCACCGCCACCACCACAACAGCACAAGAGAGAATCCCCAATTCAAAAATTGGAGCATAAATTAATTTAACTTATCTTTAAAATGTTATGTTAATGGATATTGCATACTCTATTACTTTAGAAACAAATAAGTTTATGTCAATTGCATTTATTGCAAAACTTAACGGTGATAGCATCTATCTTATATTATGGAACGCCATAGCTGCCTTAACATGAGCCAATGCATTATATCATGATAATTCACAATGACGGTTCGTGCAAATCGTAGTAATTATTGCTAAAAAATTAAATATGTTATGTCTTTTCACAAATACATAATCCCCATTTGAATTATTCAATGATCAGTTTACATTTTATGATGCTCACATGACATTACAGGTTGACGATTGTTAACGCTATGATGGTCATTCGTCATTATGTGATGTTCATTTAGTCTTCTCTGATGATCGCGGCCTGTATGATGCACACATTCCATTACATGATGTTCATGATAAGTATACGAAGATCATCTATCATTTTATTAGGCTGACGTAGAATAACATGATAATCGATGTCTTTACACGATGATCTTTTGTCTTTTCTTGGTAATCATTTATACTAATTTCATGGCCAACTAACATTATATGATGCTATTTTAATACCATATGATGCTATTTAGTATTATATGATGATATTTTATTATTATTTGATGCTATTTTAATATCACATATCACATGCTGCTATTTAGTGTTATATGATGCTATTATATTATTGTATGATGCTATCTTAGTACTATGTGATGCTATTTTAGTGTTATTTGATGCTATTTTAGTATCATGTGATGCTATGATAGTGTAATATGATGCTAATTAGTATTATATGATGTTATTTTAGTATTATATGATGATATTCAGTATTATACATTCGTTTTATGATGCTCATTTGCTATAACGGGATGATTGTCTGTCTTTTTGTTATGCTGATATAGCCTAAGACCAAACGATGCTAGTCTTTTCATTTTATGTAATAATATGGTCTTTTGTTATTTTATTATGGCTTTCAACCCTAATTTGATAGTCGAATGAATTGCGAGTTCACAAATGGTTAATATATCCTGCAGAAACTAAATTTACACTGTGCTTTCACATACGCTGATGCGATTTTGACATTACATGATGTGCAAACGTCATTATACGATGATTGATGATTTAGGAATAGTTGGACCGGATATTACGAGTTATCTCTTATATACCGACAAGATGGACAAAAAACCAAAAGGAACATTCATATTTTTGTCACTGCCTAGTAATTATTTCATTTGTATTCACGATTCTTTTTTTTTTTCTCTCTCTCTCTATTTTTTAACGATTAGCAGTGATAAGACGCCATGTAATTACCGATGTGATCCTGATTTGTCAGATGTTATGACCCTATGAATGTTTATGAAAAGCAAGAGGTTTTCTGTTATATAGGTAATCTTTGCGATTTTGATCATGTTTGTTTTGGTTTAAAATATCATCAATAGTATTTCGGTCATTTTGGGACATTTGTCTACATGATACAGATATAGTGCTGCCTAATCGCATGGTAGATATGTGGCATGATACCATACCAAGTCATATTCCTTCTTTTTTTCTTTTACTGCAATGGCTAGCAATCATTTTCTGGTTATTATGGTCATATTTTAGACCTTTTCTTTGCTAGAAAGATAACAAAGGAAGAGAAGTAGTTGGATACAAGGGAGTCCGGGTGCGATACCCTAGCTCTTTGCCAATAGAAAGCCTTGGAAATTTTACATGCCCGGTGTATAGCACCGATACACAGGAGACAAGTTCCAGGGTAGAACCAGTACTGATCGAGTACCCTGACTTCCCATAGCAACCCCACTTTGCCGAGTGCCATTCAATGGTGCATCGGGTACAAACTTAAAACGTCTTTGGTTTGATGCGGTCACCGGAGGAATAGCACACAACATAGTAGACATGTGGCATGATACCATACCTAGTCACATTTTCATGTAAACAGACAACTATTCTTGGAACTACCCTTATATGCTAAGCGATAAGTAAGGGAGCAATATTTGTACCATTTTTACGACGTTGGTATTGTAGTTAATAAACACTACCTAAAACAAATTAATTATATGCGTGTTTATGCGTTTTAAAATATTATAACGTTGTTCAGTTGAAATTTTGTCTCAACCTTCAATTTTGGTATCCTTGAATTCAGCCAAGTCAATCATTAAATGATCCATATCATTCGATAGAAGCGCAAATGTTAAATCAGTACTTTTAATTTTTTTTGTTATGTGGTTTTTAATTACGCATCGTGTATATTGAAACGCACAAAGCGTTTTATAAATACGCATCGTTCTTCAAACAGGCAATAAAAACAATATTAATAATTATCATTATTATTATTTTTATTATAAACATTCTGTTGATATTTAACACCTCAAAATCGCACACACGCATTCCATAAAGGTATTTGGGCAGTTTGTAATGAAGAAATACATGGTCCAAACATTCTGGCAATCAAACATCCTGTTATAAGGGATGAACATCATATAACAATGTTTGAACATCATATAACAGTATTTGAACATCATATAACGATGTTTGAACATCATATAACGATGTTTGAACATCATATAACGGTATTTGAACATCATATAACGATGTTTGAACATCATATAACGATGTTTGAACATCATATAACAGTATTTGAACACCATATAACGATGTTTGAACATCATATAACGATGTTTGAACATCATATAACGATGTTTGAACATCGTATAATAGTATTGAACATCATATAACGATATCTGAACATCATATAACATATTTGGACATCATATAACAGTATTTGAACACCATATAACGTGATATGTACATAATATTTCGATATCTGAACACCATGTAACGACACAGTAAAATCATATAATGACTTTCCGACAGCATAAAGAGACAAACGCACATTGCATAATGACAAGTTGGCATGGAAAATAACACTGTATTTTGTTTGCATCATAACATGTCAAATACACATCGTTAAATGTGTTTGCCTATGTTAAGGCAGCAATGGCGTTCTATACTCGGCAGTTTGCTAATACTTGCTTTTCTCACTCTGTTTTTTTGTTTGTTTGTTTTTTTGACATTGCGATTTATTAAAACGTTTGCGTTGATGATTATTTGCGCGGGAAAATGACGAGGTTCGCCCCAAAGTGTTTCGTACTTATATTTATAACTGTAATTGATTAATTATAATTGTAAAAATATCAATTGACACCGATCAGTGTTGGTCTAAAAAATGCAATTCGGTGTGGACCTTTATAGTTCCATTCATAACATGAGCCTGCCTTGTCAGAGAGATAGGTGTTGAAAGCATTGGCACACCTACAATTACATTGTGGAAGGGTATTGTCGTCTGTCTATACACGTAATGATTTTTTTCTCTGTACAGTCTGGATCAAGCCCACACAAGTGACAACTAAGGCAGGCATTCCCAGCATTTAGAGAGAAATATAACAGTTGTGCGAAAGTGTTTTGGAATAAGAGTTGACACTTTAACTTCAGAATATAAAACTGGAATATTTTTTTTAAGAAAACGCGTCTTACCACTCATTTTTGCACATATACTATGCAATATATAAAAAGGTTCAAATATATTAAAATAGTAAAAATATTATAAGGTTAAAAAAAGATTTAAATATAATGTGAGTGACGGTAAAGAGTACAGATATAAGTGATAAAGGGTCAAATATATGTGATAAAGTGTCTTAACATAAGTAAAAAGCAGTTCAAATATATACGGTAAAGAGTACAGATATAAGTGATAAAGGGTCAAATATAAACGGTAAAGAGTACAGATATAAGTGATAAAGGGTCAAATATATTCGGTAAAGAGTACAGATATAAGTGATAAAGGGTCAAATATATGATAAAGGTTTCAGATATGTGAAAGAAATATAAAGTTATAAAATAAGTGATAAAGGGATCAAATATATATTAAGTACATATTAAAGGGTTCAAACAAAATTGATGTTGTTACCATATGCACATGGCATAGAAGTACCATATTATCCATAACATAGCAATTGTTATTTATGCGGGTAGATTTTTTTTCTGCTTCCACACGGCCGACCGTAAGCATACGACCGCCATCATTCTTAAGTAGGTCAAATAGTTCCGCCGAACAATACAGTAAGATTGCAGATGAGCAAAAACCTATTAAACAAATATTAGCAACTAGTCTAAATCTCACAAAAGCACGTCACAATTTGTCTTATTCTGGCAAAGTCACGTCTTCAAATATTTCCTTTGCTATCAAAGATATATGAAAGTAACTTAATCTTATTATAGAACATAATATTACCATCGAACTGATACTTTATGTATTAAAATAAATCAAGAAATAAAAATGTTTCATGTAAATTGAAAAGTATCTGCATATGATAACTATGAAAAATGTACAGTTGTTTTTCTGCTAGACTGGTTGCATTTAAATCATTATTTAAAAAGAATTCTTCAAATAAATCAAACTAAAAAAGAATTAGAGAATTTATTATTTTTAAACGTGGTTACATTTTCCTCTGTGATTTTTCCATGATACTATTTTGAAAGCTTACAATATCCAATGATCTGCTGTGTGCTTAAACAATATTACGGGAGTTTCCTATCTCTGTTTAATATATCTTTGAGACAAGGAAGGGATCCTTTATTTCTTTTTGTCCCCCTGAAAAAAAAGTTGACATTGACCTCGTCTGGCAAGCAAAAGGATCTTCCTGAAGACTCTCGTTGTTTGATATTCTTATACTCGATTGATAGTTGATATTGTATTAGGTATATTCAAAACCCAAAGATTTTTTTTTCATACGATGTAAATTGCAATTCAGTCGGCTGAACATTAAAGAATTTAAAACCATTTTCATATTTTCACGAGTTTATTCCGAGTTTTGTACTATTTCCCAGGGTTTAGACTTTTCCAGGAATTCCGAAGAAATTGTTTAAAAATAACCGGACATCTATTTATAAACATATTTTTATGTTGAAAAGCGCGAAAGTATCGACACCAATCATGCACTATACATACATGCATAAATGTCTCCAAATGACTGAATTGCTGTCAAACACACACGTATCCGTTATATATCCGTTACAAATATCCTCCGGTTGATCTGCATGTGTAGCTCTAAATTTGCTAAAGCATCTAAATGATTTAAAGTTTTCTCTTGTTTTCATGTTATCAATAATTCATTGTGTTCCATCCGCTGGCTTCGACAAAGCATTTTTCAAATGAATAATTGAAACTATTCAATGTTGAACATTTTAGCACATTGAATTGTGAATTTGAGATTCCCTTGTGTATTTTAAACATTTCACATCAAACGTTTTGACCTATATGCTTGATATTTGATATAGTAACTCGATTAGGGACTTTTTAAGCTATTTAAGATCGAATATCTAGAAACATAACAGTAGAGGTAAGGTTACTGCTGTACAGTAAATTCGTATATGGATCTTCTTTTTGTATTTGAAATTTGATATTTAAGATAAAATAGTATGTTCATATATTTATCAAAATTAAGCTCATCGATAATTTATATTGAACGTTTGTTCGTTTGTTTGTTTATAACGTCTGTCTATTTGATTTAAGGTCCCACCGAGAGTATTTCAGTCATTTGGAGGAGACTGTATCTACTTGAGACAGTTTTAATGCTGCCATATTATATAATCACGCCGGATATAACACTTTGCCAATCAGTCCTGGAACTCATTTCATATGCGCCAAGCAAGGGAGCCATACCAGTAACATTTCTTTTACAATTTGGGAATGTCACACCAAGGAGATAAAGTTTTATTTTTTGCAGAACTTTTTTTTTATTTTTTTTTTTTTTTACTTTCGTTATTCTTTCTTTTTTTTCAATCAGTTAATCAGTGTATTCAATCATTTGAATAAAATTGTTTTACAACTAACAATAAGTGACCTTTGGCAAATTTTAAGTGCTTTATTCAATAGCAGAAGTATAAATAATTGAGTGGAAATGCAGAATTCAACTACTTTTTTTCAATGACTGCAAACTAATTAAAGAGATTGAAAAACTAGTAAAATCATCTTATTTGAAGCGGTTGTAGCGAAACAAAGGGCAATGTAAATTATTTTGTCGAAAAGAGAAACCAGCAACAAACAAACATAAACAACATGAACAACACCAAGAACGAAAAACAAAACTGTAACTTGCACCGAGAGGGTATAAAACAAACCTTTAATTAATGTATTTTTTCTCAAGGATTCTTGCTGATTGCTTGTTTAAGAAACTTGATATTCCAATAATTAACAATGATTTTAACAATGATGCGTACGGCGCCTTAAAACAATCAGTAAATTCTTTCAAAAAATCAACCAAAAGTCGCAGTTACTGATTCCTATGAACTAAATCAACATGAGGCGCTTCTACTTTTTCTGAACAAACTTAAACTGCATACTGAAACCTTAATCGGCAACTTCAGAACCCCTAAACCTGAACTCGGGCTTAAAACCTGGTTTTAAGAACCTTCAGATCTACAATTTACGTCTGAAACACCCCAACCTACCCTGGAATGGATCAAATCAAAGCCTCATAATAATACACCGAAGCTAATTAACTAATATCTATATTATAGTATGGGAATGATGTGATCCAGGGACGAGTTACACACACAAATAGTATCAATGAGCTTCAATGTACTTTTCACTGGATTTGTATGCAACCGAGTGTCGCAAAAGTAGGTTTTGAGGTAGAGGAAGGTACTCTTTAATCGCGCAGTAATATGAGGCGAGTTGCACACACAAATAGTTCAAATGCGGGTTGTAGTCTGGTTTCCGGTCAGCCTCAAGATTTCACATAACGTAGTGTTCGGGGAAGACTACACATATATATTATTTAATTGCTCATTAAATATGGAAATACAAAATGTTTTGTTGATCGTTTCTGATTGGATTTATAAAATTAGTGTTTATATGCCAGTTAAATGCATGGACTATCTACTAAATCTTGCAGATTGATATTTGCTTCAAATGGAAAATAAATATTGCCTACGTTAGACGCCATCTTGAAAACGCCTTCTTCGCTAAAATAGAGTAAAATCGTTACATGGAGCACGGAGAAATCGGGAATATGTGACGTTGCAGTATTTTGTGTGAGCAACTCACACAAGTTTCCTCAATTTCTTTTTACCTCACACGTTTCATGATTCTGTCTTACCTATATAAACTCTTTCTGAAAAACTTCATTGTCATGGTGTTGCTATACCTTTGAAAAGGACATACAGTCTGATTTTAATTTTTTTTAAGTTTAACATTACTATTATAAAGTTATAGTATTTTATTAATTAAATTGGATTTTGAAACAGTTGTAGCATTTGAAATATTACTCACATAAGGTGCTAAGGTTTCCATATTGCAATAAAATTATGGGCCTATTCGATTGGGACTTTCCGTTGAAGTTGGCAGAGCTAGATGCACAAAGAAAAATGTTACTCAACGAAAAATGCCCAGTGGAATAGATATTTGCATTGATTTTACATAAAAGTTAAAAACATAAAGATGTGAATAAGGATTTCTTTCGCCGTGCCCATCGCGTTAATTAATTAGTTTTTCTGTTTACAGGAAACCCAACTAATCGAGCTAAATGATAAAATTGGCCATGCATGCCATTTATTTCAAGACACGTGACATTATTATCAACGGAGAATTTTCTTCGTTGAGTAAATGCTTAACGCTCTGACGTCATAATCTCAACACTTCACCAGTCGAATGAAAAGAAAAAAAAAATAAGGAACGAAAAAAAGTTTGTCACAAAACCCCCAGTGGAATATCATTTTATTTTAGGTTGTATTTGTAATGATTAAAACGAATCAGAAAAGGATTTAAAACAATATTGTATATTGTGACTGAAATTCCGGTTACAGCGTTCATCGTCTTTCGTGTGCTTTGCGCCCTACGACGACCAGAAGCAGACGGCAAATTTCAGTTAATGAGCAGCTGCTTATATAGTGTTCATCATGGTCACCTGATGCTTGCTGATGATTTTTTGATGGGCGTCAAAACTGAATCACATTGATTAATAGAAACACTGAAAAATTAACCGAAATGTTCTGGAATATATCTTCAAGCACATGTCTGTATTTAACATCAAATTATATATACTATTCAACGTTTGCTAAGCACCAATAATACAATCAGCAAAAAGAAACTTCCCAATCCTTTACTTGGAAGTATTATTTTCCTACTAAAATAGACATCTTTTTATTTGAAGGTGATGAATCCTTAGAACATTTATTACAGCATTTTCTTTTGTTACTGGGTCTTTTATGAATGATGTTTTTTTTCATTGGCTTGCAGCCACGGACATTTATTGTTGTTAGCCCAGTTATTATATTGCAATTCACAGTGCGGTTTGTAATTTGGTTTAAACATGTTTATTCAACCAAGTACATAGCAAGTTTACAATTTGACAATGCAGTTTTGGGATGGGGTTGGAAGCCGAAGCTTATTTAAACCTTCTCCCGTGATAAAATGTTACAATGCATTATTTACACATAATTGTCGTTGAGGTCCAAAGATAATATCAAGTGCTGTTTAGACAGAATCAAAAAATAAAAATAAAAAGGAGTAGAGATAGTTTACAACAACAAAAAGTAATAAAGGAAGGAAACTCTGTTGAATGAAACAAATTTTAAAGTAGAAATACGGTTACCTGGCAGGAGGGATGGGGTAAAGCTTTCACTAAATCGTAAGTGGGAAGTTATAGTGGTATTCATTGCAATATTAATAATAGATTCTATCATTTGAGAGCGAGCGTTTGCATAGTTTGAACACTGTAAAAGATAATGTGTTAAGGTTTCTTCGACTCCAGACAGGCAAAATGGAGAGTGAACGATGCTTTAAACAAAGAGATGACTATTCAAGGAACTACATTCAGTTCTAAGTCTGGTATGTAAGATTTGAAATTTGCGAGATTCTGTGTAGTAATAGTCCGGAACAATTCTGGCTGGGAATAGATTAGATAAGTGTGTTTTAAAAGTGTTAATAGTTTTGGGCCTGCCTTATGTGTGCAGGTAGAGAGTTCCAGGCTCTAATGGCGGACGGGAAAAAAGAGTTATAAAACAAAGATGTTTTACATGGTAACATTGGTATAGTACCTCTATTACGTAATGTATAATGCATATCACTAGTTCTCTCTGGTAGAATAGATCGGAGATAGGAAGGGGTTAAAAGATGAAGTATTTTGTAAAATAAGACTAGTTTGTGTATTTGACGTCTGTTTTCTAGGCTTTGCCAACCGAATAGGCTTAGCCAACCGGTTTGTAATTTAGCAGATGTAGCTATCAACGTATAACTCTTCGATAAAAAAATCTGAACAAAAACTGTTGATGCAATCTGTTCATATATATACACACAGTATTAAACAACACTTGCAAGCATGTGTCAATAATTCTTGAAATGTATATTCATACTTTACGGTACGTTCATTCGACAGTACATGGTTATTTTACTGGGGCAAAGACTCGAAAAAAATAAAATAAATTAAAAAAAAACAGCTGGTTGTTAAGAAACGACCGGTTAATATTATTCTGGACAATCATTCCTTTTCAAAGGAAAGGTTATTTCTTTTTGTTGATGTTTTGAAATCTAAATGTTAAAATTTTATATTTTGAGATCTTTGCATTAAATCAAAGGTTTGGTTTTTTAAAGGATGGCTGTGATATTTCAAGAAATATGGATAACTATAACAGAATACAGAATGTGTTAACAGAAGTTATGGCCATTTCAATTTTACACTGGCACATGATACGTGGTGCTTAGCAAATTTCGAGTAGTAGATAATCAAAATCTGCAATTTCGTTACAAAACAAATAAACAAAAAACAGCAACGGCAAAAAAAAAAAAAAAAAAAAAAAGGCCTGACCGTTTTGAGACACTGACTCGCAATGAAGGCTTAAGTATCAGTAATCTAGCTCTGACCCGATGCAACCTTCCTGATCACTATCCATACAAGTCTAGCAAATTGCAGAACTCTTAGGTACCAGAAGCGCACAGTTCGATCACGGCACTCATGGATGAATCCGTCACCGGTCATAGACAGTGAAAAAACATTTGCTGACTTCATTTATTAGCAAGTATAAACGATATTTTCTATATGGAGTCGCAGGATTAAAGACCATAGAGCAATACCCCGGGACAAGCAATTAACACTTAATCTTTCTGTAAGCAAACTTAGGTTCGTGTGAAGCCTCATCCCTGCGCCCGATCGCCCGATTAATTTCAGAGACGGAATTAGTTTGAGACTGTTAATGTATTTATCCTTACTTGGGAATAATCATCATTAGCAACTGGTGTTAATTCGACGAGCTCGTCGGGTATAAGTTTTATTCCAAAAACATGAACTCGAATTGAATATAGAAAGAAATGTCTCTAGAATTTTCCTTTGTAGCTATCTAAACTCACGTTTGACCTACTTAAGGATGATGGCGAAAGACAACGTCGAATTATTATCCGAACGACTTTTAATGGTAGGAAACTACTAAGGGAAAACAGTTACGCTTGTTGTGACGACAACAAGCTGAAAGGTATGCTTCGTATTCAGGAAATTTCAATAAAGTACCTGACTGAATTCCGTTGTCTTCAAAATAGTTTTCTTGTATGCATATTAAAGACCGTTTCGGACCGAACGTTTTAAATATCTACAGTATATTATACTCTGTTTCACTAGTCTGTTTATGACTAGAGGACGAGTAAAGTCTGCTTCTGGACAATACTATTTACTCGTCGATAGAGGTGATAGGGTATTGACGCTTTTCTAACTTGTACATATTCAGACTTCCCAGAATGAAACGCTTTACTGACAATGTTCTCCACTACTTTAACCCTCATCTTCTCCGCATGTCTTTAAAGATATTTATTGTTAGAAAGCCATCTGTGCTCTCATTTACGAGCAAAAAAATTAAAATGTAATATATATATATAGGTAAGTCACAAACATAATAGCGCAACAGAGATCCGCATCTCCGGTATAAGGTAAGAGCGAATCACGAGAAGCTCTCGTTAAAGAACACGAGTAGCCGCCATTTGCAATAATAGAAAACAGTGTTATAGAATGTTAAATAATTGATTATTTAATTATATAATTTATTATTCTTATCCTGTCATAGTGTAAAAAAGAAGGATTATCATCTACAGCATAAGGTGTACGTGAAGAGCATGGTATATGGTCAACTTAGACAACTTCATAGCTGACTGTATGTGACTGGTTGCATACGGCAGATATAAGTGAAATGATGACTGTTCAAATCCGAGAGTCCATACGATTGATTAATGACTGGAAAGGAATTGTTTTCAGAAAGGAAATAATTCAATTGAAAAAGATAATCTTTGCCAATATTTCGGCAAATTTTGCCTATATGAAGGAAAAGAGACAATAATGCTCCACCGTTTATGTTTTTGTTTTTTTTACTACCGCAATATATTTTTTGTGTATTCTTCCTCTTCATAATGGCGTCTTTTGTAAGGAGTGACTTTATTTTTCTACGATTATTTAAGTATAAGCATATATTCCGGTCCCGGCAATAAAGTTTGTCCAGTCCGACTGTCCAGAGCTGAATAACCAGTTTAATAATTTTCCATGTGAAAAATTGATTTAATTAGCAAGACATAGTGGTCAGCCGTTACACTCTGGGAAATTAATTTTCTTCTTATTCGATTGCTCAAACAAAGAAAATTACATGTCGTTCCGCTTATTATTTAGTCACTCGTTTGTTGCATAGTAATTTATAATGGAAAAAATAAGATTTTTTAGGACAAGGTTTTTAATTTGATCTGGGGCCATATTCATAAAGCTCCTTAGTTTTTAAGGAAAACAAGAAATATCTTTAAAAAAGATATTCGGCGTAGGATGAAAGAAAAAACGAGATTTCCAGTCTTCTAGAACATTCCGAGGAAAAGCGCGCGAAAGACCGACGCACAACAAATTTAGTACGCTCTAGAAATAGTTCAGTATTTTTTCTATGAAATATACTTATTTATAGACGGTAATACAAAAAATTGTATCTGTAAATAGGCTTGTTTGATATTTGTTCATATCATTATTCATATGACAAATATGATATAAAAGCGTTATTAGTTGTTTTGGTTTTGGCGAATTAATTTTCAATGAGAGCATCTCGGCAGGCTGGAAGAATTCAATATACATAGTAATTAAGGGGTTTCATGTCATAACACGGTGGATTCTTTTTTGTTGTTTTAAATCATTTTCACAAAGTAGCATTCCTCAATTGATGGAAAAGGATTGTATTTAACTTACTGAAATCACTTTCATGTTTACATCAAAAAGAAAAGTAATAACACCAAGCTGAATGATATATACAAGCTGCACCCCTTATTTACAGTAATTTTATAGTCCATAACGATGTGTTAACCAATAACAGGAGTCCTTTTATCAGCTTAGAATTATTTACCGCTGTTAGCGTACATTTGATTGGTTTAAGATGTGAGTTGAAATCGAAATTATACAGCTACGCCGAAAAAATCCTTAACTGGAATTAATCTCCTAAGGTGTTTTATAAATAAGACTAAAGGAAATCCTTAATAATTAAGGGAAAGCTATGTGATTTTAAGGGAAATCTTAGAAGCTAAGGAAATTTTTTCCCTAAGGAGCTTTATGAATATGGTCCCTGGACTTTTTATTGGTGACGGGTACTGGAAATCGTTTAATGTTCTGCAGATTCCTACTAGGGATTTAATGAACGCAATGAACATATTGAACGATATTCATCTTTAACAAATGTCACGAACAAGAGGCATGCTATGCCACTAACATTTCTGTAGTGGAAATAACTAAGAGTTGAGGTAAAAACAAAATGAAATTTAGAGATAATCAGATACGGGTTTAAAATACTTTTTTTATTTTTTTTATTTGCTTTTAAGTTTGCTTGTCATTGTTCGAGTATAATTCCAGGGTATATCTTTTTCGTTTATTTGTAACATTATTAAAGGATATTTACATTTTATTTTTTTATTGTCCAATACACCCAGCAGAAAGTGTACCTGTCAGTGTATATCGAAAATGAAAAAAAAAAGGCCGCCAGGGGGCTAAGCCCGTTTTCTTTACCACTGCGTTTTTATTTTCAGTTTATCATACTGAAGTTAATGTCAAATTGAACAGCATTGATTAATCATTTTTAATATGAAAATGATATTTAAATGAACTTGAAGATAAAAGCTTTGTACCCAAGAAGTTAAACTGTTTATTTTGTTAAAAGATGAACCTATACCTTTTGTCTTTACTTTGCATTTCTTTTCTTTTTTTGTGCTAATATATATTTGAATTAGTTACAAAAATAAATTATTGAAATTATATGAAAATGAAATTTCTGCTCCTGTATGTATTTTAAAAAAAATCCCTTGAATTTGTCATTCAAGATGGCTGCCAAAAGTAGAGATATTCACAGATGTGGAAACTATGTATATTGGTTCAAATATGTTGTATTACAAATACCAAAGAGTAACAAACAAAAGCAAATATTCCTTAGTGAATTTGTCCAGATAATCTTATAAATTGGGTTAACCAATCATCAAATACCATTTCTGTTGAAAGTGTTGTATTCATAATTTTGTATGTTTGCTTATGAGGTGTTTTGGGGGATGGATCCCCGACCCCCTAACACCAATTATGGGGAGAATAAATGGGCTACTTGATAGCTGAAATTAAAAAAATAATAATAATAAGGTTGATCAGTATGACAGTTATTTCTCAGATGATGTTGTTTTTAACTGTATATTTTTATAGTCACTCAACAATAAGAATGATTTAGAGTAAATACAGACAATTATATTTACGGAAAGTAAAAAAAAAATCACGTAATCATTTTCTGCTAAAAAAAAATAACCACGCACTCGAAACTTACCTTTTCTGATCCGAAACTCACTTTTCCAACTACTCGAAACTCACTTTTTGCAACTAGAAACTCACCTTTTCTAACTCGAAACTCACTAAAAATTATATCTCGTTAAAAAGAGGGAAATCTATAAAAATAAATTTCTAAATATAGCCCCGAATTGTTGTCTGATTCAAAATGTGTGCTTCCTTAGAACAGCGTTGCATGCAACCCTGTTCAAAAATGCCATGTGCTAATATCTGTAGGAGAGTACGTTATGACGTCATTACTAATCATGACGTCACAATTAATCATTTACCTCATCTCATCAAATATTATCTCAATAAAAAAGATCAGATATCTCCTGTTAGTTTGATAACACAATTTGTTGCCCAGGTTCTACGCTGTCTGCACGGAATGAAATCTAACATTTAATATTCAGTAAAAGATGATATTCAATATTCATTCAGTCGTAAATGTGTTCATGAATAATCGTGAGGCAAAAGGGGTGACTACGTATAAAAATAAATTATGAGTTTAGAACTTGTCCATTTATTCGATTTATTTTACGTTTTCTGCATAATGTTGTGTCTGGAGTTTTACTGATTGATATCGTAAAACAATAATAATAAGCTAACATAAAGGCGTGCTCACACAGTTAATTCAAATTATGGAAATATGATGTAGCGACACGAAAAATGTTGAACAGCTTTTGAGCTAACACGGAAGTTGTCACATAAAAGCAGACCCGTAAAACGAATCGGATTAAAATTGATTTATTTTAGGTTATAAATCATACTGAAGTACAACTTGAAGGATGAAAACTAATAGAGTACTTTTGAAACATGAACTGAATTTTATGCACGTAACACAGACCGACTATACACATATGAACTGCGGGATAAAAAAAATCCGGCCCCCTTTTCCTGGTGAAAATGAACGTAAAATATTTACACATGTAAGCTCAAAGTCATATTTACGTAAACACTACTGAAACAGCATTGCAAGTTGTCATACAGTTAGGCTTCTGCCATGATTTGATGTAAATACACAAATCATACTACAAGGTCGTGAAGTAAATGAACACCACACACGCGCGTTATAACGGATGTCGCCCATGGAAATTTAAACAACAAAACATATAAACACAACATCAAACATCAACAATATAAACAATTTACAAACGAAGGAAACTATTAGCCATATTGTATAAAGTGCTTAGAATACAATGGCGAATTGCTTCATTCAATATCCAAAATGTCGTGTGTGTTTTTTAACAAATATTGTTTATTATTTAAGTAATGGTTTATGTCACAAGAATTGTGGAAGCCTTTCTACCTCATTAAGGTATTGCTTAGCTTTTAATATTGGTTGAATTCAAGTGAGAAAAGCAAGATTGGACGTTGGGAATGAAATGTGAGTTTGCCATAAACGTATCATTATTTTCTTACATTTGCACGGATGGCAGCATTGACGCATCAACACACAAACAAGTAACAAACCAGATGAATATAGTCTTAAGGGTATGAAAACAAATTTGAGTATCACAATAAGTAAATATTTCGTAGTGTCTGGATTTGTCAGCACTTTAAGAGATTCAATGCAATGCAATATATCTGTTGCACGAAGTCCTTTTGAATGGTCCCGTATGGCAGATACGTCGTCAAGGTCTGGTTTATCAACCATGCCGTGCAGCAATTGGGGACTTTGCAACAACTAGACTTATTCTAGATTTAGCTAAGTAAGACTAGACTGTTTGACATTCTAGGGAAAAAAACTGTCTGGTGTTTAATGGAGGAATCTTGTCCCCCCCTACCCCCCGCTGATACGGAACTGATACGGAAAGATTACATGGCTGTGATGTAATTAGTATTTGCATACTTAATTAGCTCATGCTGGCAACATTTTTATGACACATTAATTATTCAAACATCATTACTATAAGACAAAAATGATACTAAGTTTGAAATATAGGATATATCTTAAGCCGACAGCAATCAAGTAAATAATATACCTCTTTTGGAATAAAAAAAAAAATCACAAACAGTCGCTTCGTTCATAATTTGTACGCAAATGTTTGAGTTTGATTCTTCATAACAAACTAGAATAATGATTGTATGTTTGAGATATATAACAATGGCGGTGGCCGAGTTGAAAGACGTATCGCCCGCTTTGGTCTCTAATGTCTTGAAATATGGTAGCGGCTAAATCCCTGCTTAACGCTCAGCATGAATAAAGCTTTCTTAGTTCCAAGACTGATTGCCCCGGTGTCAGGTTGATGATTATGACTGCGTGTGGTACAATGTCTCATGACAAATCCGTGATACTGAAGTTCGGTAGCACAAGCACTATATCTGTATCAACCAGATAAAGTCTCTTAATGGCAGAAAAATAAACCCAACAAACAAGTGTACGAATTGAAGGGCTGGCCACGAAACTGTTCTTAATGCATATAGAAATAGGAGGGAACGGGACACTCTCGTGGTCAGCCCTCGATGTAATGTCATGTGAAAATACGAAAAGTGATTTTTCTGATGTTATATTTACTTTCTGGGTGAACCAGTATTGGAAATGATGAAGCAGATGAAATCCATGTACCTACATTAACAGAATTTGAAGGCAATAAACTCGGAGAGACAGTAACTTTGCTCGAAGTTCCGGGTAAATAATCTGGCGCTTTGTTTTACTGCGTCACCGAGATCGGTTGAAAAAATATAATTTGCTTTCACGTCCCAACAGCATTTTCGTCATTTGGGGACTTTGCCAACATGAGACAGGTACAGAGCTACTTACGATATTATGCCGCAGACAAATGGTATGATACCACACCCACTCGATCTTGACACCAGGCTAGCCAGTCGTCCCCAAAATTATCTTTCCATACTGAACGCATTGGCACACGAGATGCACTGTTATGCTATTTTAACCGACACAATGTTATTTTATGTCAAGGCATGGAATCGAACCCTCAACGGCCTGGTTACACTTTCAGTATATAGATCAGAATTGTGACTTTTTTTAATCTGAGGATAATAGAAAGACTTACCCACCAACTTGTGGGTTATTGTATTATCATTGCTGTGGGTAAAATATATTGTATAATCATTAATTTTCGTGGGAGACTAATTTTCGTTGATTTCTTGGAGGACTTTATTTTTTCATAGGTTTTATGTTTTCTAGAACATGGTTCCACGAATATATGTACCGACAAAATTGATTTAATCACCGATTCCACGAATATTTATGTCAACGAAAATAAATTTCTTTACAGCAGTTAATCATTTATACAACAATACAAGTCAAAAGGTCAGAGATTTATCCATTAACGCGAATTACTGCAATTAGTGATGATATAATAGTTCGTGAATGCTTCCTACCAATATCAATATGTCTTTCGTTTGAAAACGACCAAATTAACAGATAATCAGTCCGCAATGGTATTTCGTTGCCATTTTGTCTGTTCATTATATCATGTGATTTTCTCTGTGTACGTTTTTTTTTCTTCAAAATTAGATTCAGAATAATTGTCTTTTACGTAGGCTAGTCAAAACTATCAAGTTCAAATGAGCAAATAGAATGCCAATCGATTATATGTCGAGTTTTTATTTTTTTATGAGATTTTAGCCTCTTCGATTTTTTTTTTTGTGAAATAGACTATTTCACAAGGGGATCGGCAATATCTGGTAAGAATTTAAATTAACCAATCAGTGACTAAGGAAAAAAATTTAGCGTATGTTTATTTCCATTGAACTATATGTGAAATTACAGTTTGTCCGACTTATTCGTCCAATGAAATGATTGCATTTCGTTCAAAATTTGAAAAAATATATTGCATAATATGATCAGTGAGGTCTTGATATGAAACAGTTAAGAGTGTATGCTGCCTACGTGATCTTATGACTAAATGGGCGGAGCTAGTTGCGGCAGCGGATGATTACGTCATGTTTTGCATGTAGCCTTATGAAAAATACCCAGACATACAGTTATTATGACTCTGAACCATCACGTGTTCTGTCAATCAAACGGAGGTTGATTCCATAACTCGAGGTCAAAGGCAATGACGTATGGCGTACGTGACAAACTGTAAATATGTTATCGTGTATATTTCAAACTTCGCGTCGCTTGCGATGAATTCCATTAAATTTAGAATATAAAAGATCACTAATACTTTTACACCAGCATGTAGATTAGGTGTTCGGGAAGCGCTCGCTGATTTACGTAGATTTACGTCTCATTTCGGAGTGAAATCGTCTATACCGATATCGTCCAAATGAAAAGCATATTTTTCTCCTTTTATTTCCTTTTTTGTCAAATAGTGATACAATAATAGTGATACAATAAAGGTGACAGGGAATTCGAAAGGCTAGTTTAATAGTATGGGTCAGTAGATCTGAATGTCGTGGGTTCGAACCCTGTTCGGGAGCATGGATCTTTCATAGCCTTCCCAGGCACAAAGCATTGATTTCAACTTAGGACCCGCATGGAAGGAAACTGTATCTTGTTTTCCAATCGACTCGAAAAAATAAGTTTTAGAACTTTAGCTTAATCAGGTGTTTTATTTCACAGAAGTGTAAACCGTTCTTCCTCGACTCTGGTGTATTTTTGTTCCCTCATTTCTCCAGATTAGTTGCAAGAGTTATTCAATAAAAAATGGGAACTTAATAAAAAAATAAATCAAATTCAGGAATTCTCTGTAAAGGAGTGTCAAATAGAATAAACTGCAACAGCAGTTTTAAGCCGCTACTAGGCCATTTAGCAGAGATGGAAAAAAAGACTGAAACAACTGCTGAAGATGATAGCTACCGATTGAAGCGGAGAAACGAAACGACTGGCATAAAACAAATAGAAAAATGCTTTGAATCAATAATTATCCCTACTGGAAACCACACACAGCACAATAAATAAATAAATTAATTAATTAATTAATTAATTAATTATTTTATTAATTAATTAAAATGTCACACCGAATACAGTAATATTACATTTACACATATGCTTGATTTCACACATTTGTAAGACCTATGTATTATGCGCGTGATCACATTTGTAACAGGTATAACAAATGTGATTTATTGTAAATTTGGTCTGCCAAACCTTTCAGCTAACTTGATTTAACCGGATGGAAGTGACTAAGACTGGTCCCTGTTGCTAAGTGGTAAGAGCGTTCACCCCGGTTTGTTGGTTCGATCCCCGTCGACGACATACAAAAGCCTAAAAATGGTACTGGCCACGTGTTCTTAAAAATACTTAAGAACAATCTGAAGCTCAAATTTGAGTTTCATACTCAAATCCCTATGGTCATAATTTGAGTCATACTTAAGTACTATTTTTATTTTCGAGAACAAAGGTGGCTGGTTAAGCCGTTGCTTGGCACTCGGCATTTAAGGGTAGTTCCAGGACTAGTTGGCGTGGTGTCAGGATAATGTGACTCAGTGTGGTATCATGCCATATGTCTATGACGTGAAACTGCAGTGTGGCAGCACTATATCTGTCTCAAGTAGACATAGTAAAACAATTACTGAAAAAGTGTCGGTGGGACGTAAAACCCAACCAACAAGCAAACAAAGTACTGTCACGGTGACGGTTAAAAAACAAAACAACTGCAACAATGCAATAATATTTTTTCGTTAATTAAAAAGTCAATTATTTTATCAAAATTGACATGATCTATTTTAAAATTAAGTAGCCATAAAAGTAAGGAATAGGGGGAAAAAAACGGAAATGTTGATATATTCAAATGTATGTAAGTTTCTTACTCCCTTTGATATTTTAACAAATTTAAGATGATATCACATAACATATTGGTTTATTCATTTGTTCGTTTTAAAAACATAAAATTTATTTATATATAAAAAATCAAAACGTTTGTAATGTTTGTAATGTAACTAAATGGTCTAGAACACATATCGGTAGTTGTTAGCCAGAAGGACTCATTAGCCATCTTTTCGTATATGACGATAAGCCCTTCTGGCTTTCACTGGGCGATACTGGAACAAAACTTGCGATATTTGAAACTTGAGGTTGTATGAAATGCTCGATTAATAGCGAGTTTCGCAAATCACAAATTGATATAGTTGAAATGTAAATGTAACAGCTCCTGTCGATTTTTTAAGGAGGCATGTACCTCAGAAGCGGCATAGCCCCCGGAAATTTGCTCCATCATCTATCGCCAGTTTACTGGGACTGTTATGACGTAAATACGCTTCTCGAAGGATTTTGTATTGTAAAGATCAAAGCGCGTGGGAAATTTCATATCAAACATTTTAACACTGCAGTGACATTTACATGCAAGTTTGTCTGTAGCATAAATCTAAAATGAAAACTCGACGGAGGAAGTATTAGTCAACCATCACCTGTGTGCCCCTGATGTCGGCAACGATCGATTCTTATCTATGGTCCATCTACAGTGGAACCCATCAATACAATAATACTCGTAAGATTTCTCTCGGGACGAGAGGGCCAATCGACGAAATACATCATACCGTTGGCGTAGTGGCATCGACATTTTTACACTGAGAGCTCCCTACGTCGCTAAGCAAAATGTCAACTTCAAATGGATTGAGGAAAATAAATGCTGCATTCCGCCGGTGTTTCCCGAGAGTGGTTCAGCGCCAGTGTCAATCAAATTAAATGTTTGTTATTTCTGCCTGAGGTCGATTGGTGTCTAGAAATATAGGGTTGCCATCACCCCTTCCTCCGCGTGAATTTGACCACGTCAAAGGTAAAATAGGGACAGGAATAGTCATGTTCGGAATGGACTAAATTGTAACAACCATAAAACTCAACACACCTCCATTCTTGCCTGCTACTATTTTATCATTGTCTAGTGGTATTCCGAGAAGCGGTATCCGACCATTAGGGCATTGATCCAGGTACATTACATGTCTGTTGGCGGTGTAATAATAAGCTCATAAAGGAACAAACTGCTTCTCTGTTTGTTTCTCTTATCTTGGGTTAAACTTTAATGTCTTGCCGTCAGTAGTTCAAGCATTTTAAGAATGTGTCAAATTGAGATATATGTAGTGCTGCCACACTGCAGTATCACACTGTAGACATGTGGCATGATACCACAGTCAGTCACCTTTACATGCTGACAGCCGAACATGGCAGCTATACCAGCACTAATTTTACATTACTTTTTTCCCGTGAAAAGGATTAAATTGCTGGCCATTGATCATTACCAAGGAATAGAGAATATCTGATTGTTTGATTGATTGATTGTTTTAGTTTACCGTCGCTGCAACGGTATTTCAGTCATATAGCTACGTCCAGTTTATTACAGGTGGAGGAAGACCTGGTATGTACTAAGACATCCGGGTAGAACCACCGGCCTACCGCAAGCCAGCTAGGGGGCGGGGGGGGGGGGCTTTCTAACATGAAAATCCGAAATTGAACCCACGCGGTGAAGGGCTGAATGAGTGTTAAAGTCTGCGACTTTGCCCTCTCGCACACGGAGCCCCCCTCCTCCGCCGAGTTTGAGTTCATTAATAAGAACGCAAATGCTATATTCAATCCTTGATATCAACTTTGTGATAAAAAAGGTGATTAAGGTGATTGCACTAAAACTACCTGGGGCCTCCGTGGCCAAGGGGGTAAAGTCGCTGACTTTAACACTCACTCAGTCCCTCATTCGGATTTCCATATGAGGAAGCCTTCCAGCTGGCTTGCGGTAGGTCGGTGGTTCTACCGGATGCCTCTGTGCATTCGGGGTTTTCCTCCACCTGTAATTAGCTGGACGTCGCTATATGACTGTCGGAGCGACGGTAAACTCAAATAGTCAAGTCAAGTCTAAAACTACCTAATAGCCACCTAGATGGCTTCCTAAACAATCCGGATGCCGAGACAGGGATTCGAACGGTTGGGGGCCAAGTAATGATAAGCTTTTGCATTTAAGTGTGACAGTTTCCTTACCTTATTGTCGTTTATCGATATAAATGTCGTAATTTTCACATGACACTGCATTCAAAATTTAAACATTTTTTAATTTAAAAACTTTGCATTTAACCAAACCTTTTCGATTTGATATAGACAAGAAATTGCCTTAAAATGCATTTAAATGTGTTTTCTTTTGTCTTTACAGTCGCTGCGACGATATCTTTGATTGAAAATATAGGAAAATATACAGCAATTCCACGCAAATAACATCATACATTAAATTATATCAACTAATTCAATTAGTTGCACAAATTAATGAATAAATGGCGCCCGCAAGTGATATTTTTGTGCATACGTCAGTCGCTAGAGAAATACAGAATTGGAGATATGAGAACGATTAGGGACTAATTAGTATTCCAGGGAAATGATAAATTGATAATATTACAGTCATGAATAAGAAAGAAAGCATGGAAAATTTACTTATTAGCAAAACGTTCGAACTTTTCGGCATAATAAGTTATTTGGACAAAATCAAATTACTAATAGACTCTATATATGAACTTATGGAAACCTACTTTTTGGGAACTTCTAGTACGAGGGTAGAGGCAGGCAGTAATGGGTTATCTTCCAAAAGAATGGCCATATGAAATCTTCAAAGTACTCTCGACGTTATAATGTACCTTAAAGCTCGTTCACATATGATCAGTAGAAATTATTTTTTTCTACTCTCCCTCGTTTATGTTGGTGAAGTCTTTGTTTCCTGACAAATAATCTCGGCAAGTGTAGTTCTCATAACACGGGGAAACGCTATTTTTCTAAAGGCAACTACGACGAAATCCGTCAAATATAAAATACGGTTCCGCGAAGCAGGTGTGTGCGGTACCACGTGACACGTTCCGCAACATGGCGTCTTCACCAGTTCATGGTAGAGATTTCTAAAGTTCTGTCATTGAAGTTTTTGCATGTGCCATGAGCGAGTGTGATCAGCCAATTGAAAATGAGCAAATAGAAATTTATAATTCTAAATGGTAGTTTCAAAATCGTCTGTGACGGCATTGCCTATGATGGGTCACAGTTACGGGTAGTTGTATTGGATTACCAAGCGTCTGTAGATAAGCATTGATAGTCGTAATACACACACATATATATGGTTAAAAAGAAAATTCGTAGTCAATGACCATCTGTGAGCCTCATCCTTGGCTCTGATTCTTATCTCTTTAAGGAAACATACCCATTGGGCAATAACGGTATGGCAGCGCAATGTCCCCATACACTTTTTCCAAGTCGGCTTTAATTTCTAATGAGTTGACACCAATCTGTTCAGCCCCCTCCCTGCTCTTCGCAGCTATATTCGGCTAATTCAACTAGTATGATATACCTCCTCGTGTGATGTGCTTAAGCACGTGGTGATGTTGCCATTTCTTGTCAGTTTGACAGAAAAATATCTGTTGAAATGCCTTACTTGTATAGGCGCAATTGGTGAAAGTACTTGATTATTGCACGGCCCTCATTTTTAAATATATTTTTCGAAGGCCTAACATTCCTTTTCGAAATAATTTGATTAGAAAAGGCGAAAAAGAAGCCATATAAATTACATTATACTAATGCATTGCTGAATAACTGCATTAAAAAAAGTTATACATGAAAAACTTCAAAACGTTGATGTTTAATTTATTAAAACTTAAATACGAGAACCACCAACGTTTCGAAATATTGCCTTCCTATGGTGTTAATGTAGACACACATCAATCGCATAATGTATGGGGTATTGTCAATTCATTGGGCAAAAATGGCCAAAGTTCAAACATTGGATAGTTGCAACGGCGATTCAATCTTACCAACTCGCAAACTGTGTATTCAAAGTTTTGGTGTTACATTAATTTATCAAAACATAAATGACACTTTTTTATGATTCAAAATTACATGCAAATCGTGTTTCTTCGCTTAATTCCGGAATCGACTTAAGTGCAATATAGCCCACGAATTCACAAACTGTCAAATATGACAGTTTAATTGATTGGCAAGCAATAACAAAACTTTATAAAATCATGGAGACGGGCTTTAATTTTGACTCCAAACAACCAAGAAAAATTTGCGGTTTGTAATACAAAAAGCAGGTAAAGCAAATGGTATTTCCAATTTGTCGAGATGATTTTCGAAAGGAACGCTGATGCAAGAAGGGATTGCATACAGATACACGTACCGGAATCACATGTCAATGACCTTATAGTCTAACAAAGATCAGCAGCTGTGATATGCTATGGTAGGTAATGAACAAGTTAAGGGAAACTCTCGTTAAGTTATGTG
>CM037785.1:48459300-48509300 GCA_021229015.1 Solen grandis | reverse complement strand
TCTTCTTGGCCAAAAGTACTGGCTGGATTTCAAAGTTATTTGGCACAGATGTTACTTAGGTCACTCTCCATCAAGATTGTTCAAATTATTTTGATCCATTTAAAAGCATGACCGCCTTGGGGCGGAGCCCGTTCTCCTATTATGATATTGTAAAAACTTCAAAAATCTTGTCCTCAAAAAGTACAGGCTGGATTTCAAAGTTATTTGGCACAGATGTTCATTAGGTCACTCTCTACCAAGATTGTTCAAATTATTTTGATCCATTGAAAAACATGGCCGCCAGGGGGCTAACGAAGTAAATTTTCCTATATAGTACAAATTTGAACATTCTTCTTGTCCTAAAATACTCACTCGATTTATGGAAGGCAGAGGGCAGATCCCATTTTCCACAATATCATAAGATATTTGCTGTTTATTTTCCTCCCACTTATACCTGGTTCTTAGGTGAGCGACCCAGGGCATCATGGCCCTCTTGTTTGGATTTTAGATTCATTGGGTCATGGTCACTGTTACTATAAATAGAAGAATGGTTTTGATGAAGTAACTTAGGAGTGAGCAATTTTAACAAGATTTAAAGGTTTTTGATTGAGTTAAACTGGGTCAGTGTTGTATGATGCTACTATAAAAATTAATGATGAAAAATAAATAGAACTGTTTACAATAGATAACATTTGAGGGCAGGTATTATAATAAGATTCTGTATAAATATATAGATTTACAAGATTTGGTGCTTTTGTGGTTACCATTGTCAAGGTCATGGTCACTGTTGCTTACAAAAAAATTAGGTTTCTGCTAGACCAGCCCTGTTTGCAGTGAAGTTTGGATGTCATTGTATAATAAAAAAAGGACATGGGGATGGAGTGAGGGCATGATTTTTTAGCTCACCTAAGCAAAGCTCAGGGTGAGCTATTGTGATCCCGTGAGTGTCCGTCGTGCGGTGTGCGTCGTGCAGCGTCAACAATTTTTAGTGTTTACACTCTATCACCTTTATTTCTTAAACAATCATCTTCAAACTTTAAGGCAGTGTTTATGACCATAATGTCTCAATTGAGTTCGATTATGGCTGAGATCCATCAATAAGGTCAGGAGTTATATCCCTTTTAATATTAAAAAAAATGCCAGATTTCACTTTGTTTACACTCTAGCATCTGCGTCTTTTGAGCAATCATCTTCAAAATTCATGGCAATGCTTATGACCATAAGGTCTCAATTGAGTTCGATTATGGCTGAGATCCGTCAATTAGGTCAGGAGTTAAGCCCCTTTTAATATAAAAAAATGCCAAATTTCACTTTGTTTACACTCTAGCATCTTCATCTTTTAAGCAATCTTCATCAAACTTTATTGCAATGTTTATGACCATAATGTCTCGATTGAGTTTGGTTATGGATGAGATCGGTCAATAAGGTCAGGAGTTAAGTCCCTTTTAATATAAAAAAATGCCAGATTTCACTTTGTTTACACTCTAGCATCTTCATCTTTTGAGCAATCATCTTCAAACTTTATGGCAATGCTTATGACCATACTGTCTTGATTGATTTCGATTAAAGCTGAGATCTGTTGATTAGGTCAGGAGTTATGCCCCTTTTAATATAAAAAATGCCAGATTTCACTTTTACACTCTAGCATCTTTATTTCTTAAGCAATCATCTTTCTCAGGTGAGCGATCAAGGGCCATCTTGGCCCTCTTGTCATGAGTTTCATGTTTTGTTATCAAATAAAACTGAAGACATTTATTTTGATTTATAGACTGTAAGAATCCAACCCACTCATAAGAGGAAAGAAAAATGATATTATAAAGAAAAAAAAAAAAATGTGAGCTTTCAAGTCCATATTAAATTGTTGAAAATGAGATCTTTTGAAGCCGTTAAATCAAACAAAGGGAAAGAAGAAAAAAAAAAAAAAAGATTTGCCTTATTAAACAAAAATATCCTTAAACTCTCTAAAAGAATCAAATGAATTTAACTTTTGGAAAATTTTTAAGTAAAATATAATAAAGCCAAATGGTTCACTAACAGCTGTGGTCTTTTCCACCTATAAATCTTAAAGTTTTGAACTTCGATTAAAATGGCAAAAAAATGGTTGATGTGGCAGCAGCTGCTTGTGCGATGAAGAAATTGCTTTCTGGAAATTAAACTTTTTGTTTGGGGACTCTTTGTATGACTTGATCTTTTGTGTTAAAGTTACAAGATTGATATAATTTGAAATGTGAACAGTGAAGGCAGCACCAAATGAAATTCGCAGAGAGGAATCAGTTGTGTAAGGTGACAGATAAATTAGAAAAGGAAGATTTAATACTTGGAAGAAATGATTGCTCAATTTGGCTGAAGAGCTCTTCGTGTTTAAAATCAATATCCACTGTTTTAAGTGTCAGACATTTTTACAAGGTTTCCATCACCGGCATTGTCAAATTTAGAAGGGAAAAAAAAAAAAAATCAGTGTTTTTCTCATTCACAATAATGGGATGGTGTGAAAGGAATGTTATTTACCATGTCTACAACATGTTACGGACCATAACTAACCATCAAAGTGCTTTCTCAATGTTTGACACAAAATGGAGAATGAGTCTCTATAAATTTGTCTTGGACCATCAGGTTTGAGGGTTGGGTAGACCACCAGACTGCATTATATCAACAACTGTGAAAAATACGCTCATATGATATATAATAGAAAATCATTTATTTTAACACTGGCATCTAAATTTATATCTTCATGCCCTTGGAAAAAAAAAAAAGAAGAAAATAGTTAATGTTGCTGATGTCTTTATTTCCTGACAAATATGCTTCGCAAGTGTAGCTTACATTACACAGGGAAAGCACTATTTTCTTTAAGGCCCAAAAAAAAAAGGTCCGTTTCTGGTCTCCTGACTGACTCTCTTTTTTAAAGACCGAGCCTTTAGTTTTATTTTACCTTTACATACTTAAAAAAAGTATTTCCTCTTTTTTTTTACCTTTCGTCTCATGTAAAACAATAAAATAAATAAAATCCTGACCTACCCGAAACAGAACTTCTTAAAATCTAAACATAAGTTTTGTAATTTAAATATAGTTTCAGTACTGTCTATGACGGTATTGCCTGTGATGGGGGACCCATTTTTTGTGTCACTTGCTGCAGATCACTTTCCGTTGTTTGTATGTCTGTCACATTTTTTCCGCCATGCTTCAGTAGGTGATACATGTGTTCCAAAGTACACTCTTGTAAACACATGGTTGCATTTGGTGAGCGTGCATCTGTAGATGGGTATTGATAGACATAATACACACATATATTTAAAAATCAGCTTCTTAGTCAGCGACCGTTTCTGAACATGCTTTAAGATTCCTTGCTTAGTGTTGAACCCTACATGTGTTGCCAACAAGGGTTAGTCTGATATACATCTTTACAATTTACCACAAAGGCATACTGCATACTCACAGAGGTAGTCCAGATACATTTTTCTTTAAACTTATTTATTTTACGCGGGAAACAAGCTCTTACAACTTATACTAGTTCTTCTCAATAGTTCCTGGGTAAGACCAGTACTTGGTGCCTGGAAAGGTCATGAACAATCCTTACCCCAACAGAGTTTGAACCCATAACCTTTGGATCTGCAGTTGAGTATGTTACCACTGGATTGCAGTACCTCCTGGATACAATTTTAAGTATAACATCTTGACAATTGAATGATTGTGGAAACACATCCATGGCTATAGCTGCAGGTCCCTTGAAAAATTCAATTATGTCTGGCATGTTTTCCACATGCACTGTAGATTCAATAGATTCTGTACGCTAGACATGTCTGACAGATATGGGAGGTGTGGTTTTAGTGTGTCAGGAAGCTTTACCTACTTAACTGTCTGGGTAAAAATCTGTAAAAAGTTTAGTCACTTTGTTGTTTTCACACCACTCTAATCAAGGAAGCAGTTGGTGCCAGACTGCTAATAATAAATATGGACATTCGTGTATAGGAAAATCAATACCTGTTTGGATAGGGTACTGAAAATAACCAATCAGAAGCCCACGGAAAGCTTGCAAATTAACTGCTGGTCAGCCAAAATGCATGCCATTGTTTTGAATAGAGATGAAATAGGACAATCTTGTTTTGAAAAGAGGTAACTTGAAGAGAGGTTAAAGATAGGACATTGTTATGAATAAGGGTAAAATTTGATGTAAAATATATGTAGGATAATGTTTTGAATAGACAGGAAAATGAAAATGTGTTGAATGGAGGTAAAGTAGGACAATGAATGTCCGGCGCTGTCTGGTTTCAACATTTAACTAAAAAGGACATCTCTAACTAAACTACTGGGCCAAATTTCATAAAACTTAACAGGAATGCTTCTTGGGTGGTCCTCTTCCAAATTTGTTCAAGGAAATAAATTCCATGCCAGAATCTGGTTTGCAATGAAAGTTAAAAGGAGAAAACATGTGAAAACTTCAAAAATCTTCCTGTTTAAAAGTACTTGCTGGGTTTTAAAATATTTTGGCACAGCTATTCCTTGAGTCACTCTCTACCAAGGTTGTAAAAATTATTTGGATTTGTTGAAAAATATATGGTCTCTATTGGGCAGAGCCCTTTCTTCTAATAATTATGCATAATTTATAGTACAAATTTGAAAAATATCAGAATTCCATGAGAGGCTGGGCAAACTATCAGCTTGTTCTGGTTCATTGAGTTTCTACAGAGTTATGGCTCTTTGTTTTTATAAGCTAAAGTTGTATGTCTGTGACTTGGCAACCATCAATTGGAATTAACATGATGCCATAACGCCCCGAGATGAATTTGCATATTGGTTTAACCAGTGAAAAGATGTACAAAAAATCCGACAAACAAAAGCATGTGAATCTTGCTTTAAATGGCTACCTTAGTTTAACAACCTCCGACAAACATTTGGGGCGGGGATATGCCTGTCCTGGCATTGTGTTAACATGATGCCAAAACAGGTATATCCCTGCCCCGAATGTTTGTTGGAGGTTGTTGAATTAACATGATGCTAAGACAGGTATATCCCCACCCCAAATTTTTACCTGAGGTTGTTAAACAAAGGTAACTATTGAAAGCAAGGTTCATGTGCATTTGTTTGTTTGTTTGTACAGCTTTTTACTGGTTAACCTGTTATGCATATTCATTTCGAGGCAGTTTGGCGTCATGTTAATTACATGAAACTTCAATCAGTGTATTTGTACTCTGGTGTAAACAGCAAATAGAAAATAGCCAACTTTCAAGAAATGGTATCCCCTGTGGAAAGATTACATACTTTAGGCAGTCTCTGCAGCTAATGTTGTGCAATTGGCTGATAAGGCGCCAGACGTCTTGGGTGTTTAGCCATGTACATTTGTATCATGCATCATATGGGACCAGACCCTTATTTCTCAAAGATATTGAAATTCATATTCAATTTGAGACTGAAGTATGATTATCAGGCTCAACTATGTTTGATAAGTGAGCGTTATTTGCAACATCTTTAAGCACATTCTTAGCAAGTAAAATTTGTACTCAGTAATGATTGAAGCAGTGTTTGAGAACAATCTGTTCTACTCAAACTAATGCTTGAGCTGGTTGTTTTGTGTGAGATTTTTTTTTTTTTTTTCAATAAGACTGTTGAAATATCATACTTAGGCATAATCTCAAAGTTGAGTAAATATTTGGGTATAAGCCTGAGATAGGACATTAATATTTTTCAAGAACAATGGGCCTGGTGTCAGACATGTTGTTGTGCCACTCTCAATTTATCAGCATGTTTCTCATTTGATTTTTGTCAAGTCTTTACATACCTCAGGACAATCTGCATTTATAATCAGAAAAAGTGTTTACGTAGATCATTTGTTCTCAGAAAATACACTTACTGCTAGCCCTGATGTAAACATTCATTTTCTCTTTGGAATGAATTTAAACTGTTCCTTTAAGGTATTAAGTTGGAAAATAAGTAAGTTATTGCAGGCTAATATATTAACTTAAACTTGTCTGCACACAAATAGCTTTAAATAATTCATTTGTCAACTGCATATTCCGTAGATAAATGTCATTTATGTCATCAGTAAATTTGTAATTGACAACAGTTTTGTTGTGAAGATAAAAGTAAAGATATCCACAATTATGTCATATAGCCCACAAAATTAACCCTTTCCCTCATATAGACTCATTTTAACGCCCTCAATAGGTACCACATAAAGCCTCATTTCCAGACCACTGAGGAGCAGCGAACAGCATAAAACCTGATCAGCCTGCGAGTTACTAGCAGGCTGATCTGGTTTTATGCTGTTCGCATAGGTCTTTTCATGGTGTCCTCTATGAGGGAAACGGTTAAATCTAAAACAAATATGCTTGAAATTTTTTTTATAAAAGAGGCATATAGATGCAAAATGTAACTTGTTCAAATGCTTTTTGGCCTTTGCAATTTTTCCCAGTTAATTGAAGGAAACAAACAGTGGGGTGAACTCTGCAACAAATTTAAATTCCTTTTTGTATTTTGGATGTGGTTTCATTCAAGAATGATTTTGTAAGTATAAAGATTGGATGCCTTTATATAAAGGTAGAACCTAGAATGGTTGCCTGAATCTTCTCTATAAAATGGACAGGGTCTGTAAACATGGTTATAAATTGATATAAATTGTATATTATTCCTCTTTAGAAGATGAAATGAATTACCAGTTTAAGGGCTCTTTGGTTGACTCCTGATTTAAATTGTCACCTGCTTGGTCATTCCCTTTACAAGCAACTGAATTGGTTTAATGAATGCATATAGCAAGATAATGCAGATTTTCTTTTGACATTTGCCTTTGTGCCATATCTCATGTTCTATTTTAACATGTTTTTATAACACCTGTGATATGTTCATAGTTGAATATAGCAAAATATAAATCAATATTTATGATATGTGCCGTATTGACTGATTTATTGGGACATCACGCATATTAAGATATTCAATTTGTTAATAGACTTAAAGCTTTGACATCATTTTACTTCATTGAAGCTCATTTTGATGCCTTGACAGGGGATGGCTGATCAAGGTCTCCTCTGTTTGCTCATATAACAATGTAGCCCAAAATCTTACTAGCCCACTAGCAAAGAAAAAAAAATCCATCGTTTCATAAACCATTTAAAGTTCAGTAAATTAATATAGATCATGTCATAAATTTGAATATGAATATTCATGAGGTTTTGGGTTAAGACATTCTAAATGGAGATGGATATAGTAATCATGGTGAAAAGTATTTCTCAGTGATTGCATTTAAAATATTCAACAACTATAGGAAAATTATGATTTTAATACATAATCTGGCTCTAATTCCACCAAACACTTGTAGTGCTTGATTCTAAATACATAAAATAAGGTAGAAATGCATGCCACCTTCCGTGTTTTATGAAATACTCAAGTACAGTATATGACTATGGAGACATAAATCAGTATCTTGATATATAACAATATTTCATCCATTGAAATCAAGAAGGGATCATCAGCCTTATATTTATACATGCTGATGAGCCCTCCTGGCTTTCAGTGCACAAAAAAATGTCGAAAAATGATTTGAATATTTTCATTAGAGAAACAAGATTGATTTAATTTAGTTCATCAATCTTCTTACCTTAGTGAAAACACCTAGCTTAACACCCCAGCTGCGACATACCAAAATCGTAAAAAAAAGGTTCAGGTGTAGCTTCTTTGCTTGGCACTCAGCATCGGGATTGGTTGGCTTGATGTTAGGATAATGTGACTGGGTGTGGTATCATGCCACATGTCTATGGCGTGATACTGCAGTGTGGCAGCATTGTATCTTGTTCTCAAATTGAATAAAATACTGTAGGTGGGACATTAAACCCAACAAATAAATAAGCACCTTAACATTTTATATGTTCCTTTCTTATTCAAGATTTGAATCAGTATTCAACTTGAAGCAGGTGGGTGCATTTAGGGATTCATGTCAGAAGTACTTGCAGGAGGTAATGGACTTGACCCAAAGGATTTGATCACTGGTCGTTACATTCCAAAGTTGTTCAAAATTACAGGGAACAGTCATATCTCTGATCTGGTTACAGTAGAAGTTACCCACAAACATTTGGCATATAGACTTTGTTTAATTTTTGTTCTTGGTTAAAAAGAATATGTATATTTCTTGATAATGTGACTGGGTGTGTTATCTTGCTACTTGCTGACAAAATATTTTATTTAGACAAACTCTTCAATCTTCAAAAACAAACTTGTTGGTGGGACATTTCAGCCAGAAAACAAACAGATAACGAGAGTGAATGTCTTCGATACATAATGTGAGAAAGCATCTGTAGGACGTTTTCACAATACATTTTTTTCTCCCGTTTAGCCAACATTAATTTTGTTTTGACTGGTTCAATTTAGCAATAATTTCTTGAACCATTCCTCCTGGGGGCCCTATTGATTCAGGATGGAGGATTAATTCCTTGAAGTGTTCTAGATTGATCTTCGTCTCCCCTAACCAATTCTGATAGAGAAAATCGAGACAGCCACTGACCTGGAAAGTGTTGTCTATATTCTGCCCCCTGCTGCCAGTACTAGAAGATTGATGCACAGTTGCAGCTTGACAGAAAACTGGCAACTTTTATTAAGTTCATATTTGGGTTCATTCACTTCCTATGTCCAGAGAAAAAAAGCAGCAGTCTAATTTGTTAAATATAAAAAAAAAAATGTTTCAGGCAGATTGGGGTTTGTATTTGTTACCTAAAACTTTACAGTTTCTTGTCATGATGTAAAAGGAAAGGTATTTCTTGAACCTATTTGCCTGATCTACCTGATTTCAAGGTCAACTTTATAACAGTAAAACTTATAGTCTAAATAGTCTTCCCAATCAAATAATGGAACCTATTATGGTATGGCACTGTCCGTCCATCTGTGTAGACATTCCATTTCGGCACAATAACTTTTGAAAGACTTCATGTATTAATTTCAAAATACAAATTAAATACAGTCCACTAATTCTTAACCCTTAACCT
This sequence comes from Solen grandis, assembly GCA_021229015.1. Classification (NCBI taxonomy): domain Eukaryota; kingdom Metazoa; phylum Mollusca; class Bivalvia; order Adapedonta; family Solenidae; genus Solen; species Solen grandis. Next base: position 48,500,358 of record CM037785.1, on the reverse strand, counting down.
GCTGAATTTCTCAAATGGACTTAGCCGGCATCTTTTTTGGAACTGTCTATTATCAATTTTAGGGATAACAAGATGAAAACTTCTAGTTGGTCAGCCAACAGTAAAGAGCTAGGCCAGCCTGCACGGATGGGTTGGCCTGGCTCTTTACTGGTGGCAAAGGTTAGCACTTACGGTTCCAGCAGGGTAAGGGTTAATAGAGTTTTGCACCCTTTACTTGCAAATTTTATGTGAAATAACTTGTTTTCATATGAATTATTAAGGGAGAGCCAGGACTTATATTGTAGCTAAGTAATGTCTCAGTGTTGAGGGGCTCTGGCTGGGCCTAAGTGGTATCACACTTGTGACAACTCATGCCATTTTTTTTTTTTTTTTTTTTACACAGATATGTTTGGTTTAAAAGAAAAAGATCACCATTTTCCTTGCATTGGAGAAAAATTAATCTTTGGGTAAACTGCCTAAATTTAAAGAAGGGGGGGAGACGTGTATGGATAGCCCCTGATAAAGATAAAAGCTACTTTGACTGTATACTTATGATTTTTCAGTACATAATAGACTTATATAAATGTTATATATAAAGTAATTTTTAGTAATTTTCATCTTTTCCCAGTTTCCTGTCTTTCATCTTATCTACAATACTACAACTGCGTATGCCTTTTGTATCTGCAGTTCTTTATCATATAAATATGAGACTTCTTAATGAACCATAAAGAACCATCCAGACGTATTGTTAAACATATCTTCGATTTCAGTTAGCCTGTTCTTTTCTTGTCGGATATTGCCACATCAACTAACCACAAAGAGTAAAATTTAGCCCTAATGTTATGCTAAAGAAAACATGAAATCCATTTGTCGTCTTATTATACCCCCCCGCAACGAAGTTAGGGGGGGGTATACTGGAATCAGGTTGTCCGTCCGTCCGTCCGTCCGTCTGTCCGTCCGTCTGTCCGTCCGTCTGTCCGTCCGTCCGTCTGTAGACACAAAATTCTGCGGACTACTCCTCCTAAACTTCTGGAAGGATTTTGATGAAACTTGCTGGCAATGATCCTTAGACATTGTATTAGCGCGTTATCTATATAGCATTGAGTTACCTCCGGATTTTATGAACTTGCTGCAATGATCCTTAGACATTGTAAGCGCGTTATCTATATAGCATTGAGTTACCTCCCCTATTTACCAAGTTATGCCCCTTTGATGATTTTTGCATTACAAACTTCTGCGGACTACTCCTTCTAAACTACTGGAAGGATTTTGATGAAACTTGCTGGCAATGATCCTTAGACATTGTATAAGCGCGTTATCTATATATATTGAGTTACCTCCCCTATTTACCAAGTTATGCCCCTTTGATGATTTTTGCATTACAAACTTCTGCGGACTACTCCTCCTAAACTACTGGAAGGATTTTAATGATACTTGCTGTCAATGATCCTTAGACATTGTAGCAGCGCGTTATCTATATAGCATTGAGTTACCTCCCCTATTCACCAAGTTATGCCCCTTTGATGATTTTTGCATTACAAACTTCTGCGGACTACTCCGCCTAAACTACTGGAAGGATTTTAATGATACTTGCTGTCAATGATCCTTAGACATTGTAGCAGCGCGTTATCTATATAGCATTGAGTTACCTCCCCTATTTACCAAGTTATGCCCCTTTGATGATTTTTGCATTACAAACTTCTGCGGACTACTCCTTCTAAACTACTGGAAGGATTTTGATGAAACTTACTGGCAATGATCCTTAGACATCTATATAGCATTGAGTTACCTCCCCTATTTACCAAGTTATGCCCCTTTGATGATTTTTGCATTACAAACTTCTGCGGACTACTCCTTCTAAACTACTGGAAGGATTTTGATGAAACTTGCTGGCAGTGATCCTTAGACATTGTATAAGCGCGTTATCTATATATCATTTGGTTACCTCCCCTATTTTCCAAGTTATGCCCCTTTGATGATTTTTGCATTACAAACTTCTGCGGACTACTCCTCCTAAACTACTGGAGGGATTTCAATGAAACTTGCTGTCATTCAACCTTAGACATTGTAGTAGCGCTTTTTCTATATAACATTGGGTTACCCCCCCCCCCTCCCCCCTGTTTTAAAGATATGTCCCTTTGATGGTATTTGTTTTACAATTTTCTTCCATTGATAGATTTCAGTGAATCTTAATGATATTTATCCATAGACATAGGTATATCCATAGGTATGTGTTACAAAGGATCACTAGATTTCCATGTAGTTGGCACATATGTCCTCTGTATATTAAGATGGAGTGTTGCATACAAGAATTCTGATTTCATGCTCCAAAGCCATGTTTGACAAAAACACTTGCGGGGGGGTATTAGTAAGCCCTTAGGCGACAGTTCTAGTTTTGCTTTGAATTCTCTTGACATAATTATACACAATAGTGAAAATATAAAGAAATAAGGAAAGTGATAAGAAAATAAGGAAAGTGATAATAGTAAGTTTTGTACACATAGCTTGAATTCCACCAACAGTACTTAAGTATAAGAAATACTTAAGAGTGAATTCAAAATTTTTCTAATAATTCACAAAAAATGATAAATTATTGTGTATTTTTTTAGGGAAACAAAAAATGTGAAATTCGCCTCTATGTATTTAAGAAATATGGTTGGTGGAATTGAACCATGGTTTCTTAGTTATACACTTGCCTGTAGTAGCTGACACCCCACTCATAGTTTATCAATAGTGTATAAGTAAAACTTTTACAGAGGCTGCAGTTGTGTAGATTTGATAATGCAGAAGTTGCTGACAGAAATTGATATACAGTAAAAACAGTACCACCTCACTTTTAAGACCACTTTTTTTCAGATTTTTTTTTCTGGTGAATAAATCAAACCTAGAATCATATCAAACCCTGCAAATCATTTCATATTATCCGTTACAGGTTTTAGTCTAAATATTTCATGTGAGGACACCTTCCAGGTTGATGGTTCTACTCAGGTACTTCTGAGGTGCAAGGTCACAAGGGAATGGTTTCCCAACCCTTGTTGTACCTATTTTTTTTTAAATAAATGAGGTTACCTGTTTGGTAGTTATGTTACAAAATTGTAAACAGTGGAGTAATTGGCCTGTGAATGAATTTATTATTGCATTTATGACTTGATGAATACTGATTAACTGAACTTTAAATTGGATATAAAACTATGGATTTATCTGTTCTATGCAGACTGGGTAAGATTTGAGCTACAATATTGTTTGAGCAAACAAAGGATACCCTGATCTTGGTCTGCTCTGTTTTCCAGTGTATCAAAATGAGTGTTAATAACACCCATTCAAGTCAGGAAGATTCCTTCCCTAGAATTAATCTTCTTGTGATCCATCAAAACTGCATATCCGGTATGATCTATATGTATATATATTGTGGTGCCCCTGAGATACTTGAGGGTAATTTCATCCTCTGCATGTGTGGAACCCCTCGTTAATGTTTTTAGTGATTATGCGAGGAGTGACTTTTGCAATATGATTAGTAAGAAATCAAAAAATAAAATCTTGTTTTATTATGAAATGTTTACCTCATGGTGTAATTATATTTCCTCTTTAGTTAATAACCTCTTTATTTTATATTCCTGTGTGTTGTGTAACCTCCCACTGTGTTGTGTAACCCGCTATTATCACATCACAACTCAGCGGAAATAACACAAATTAAGCCAACAATGGCTGGCATTTGCATGGGTATAAAATTTTGTGCATTTCAGATTGATGGACAAATAAATATAAAGGAGACAATTAGCTGGGTATATTTGCAATTCACTTTAAATGCACACAATCAAATGTAGTTTTGTGGTATATTATGTAAAGTTGTGTATTAAGTTGAATTGCTGTGTTTGGAATGCTTGAAATTCTGTATCTACAAAGTCGGTTGTTTCAGAACTATATATACCTGGGCTGCGTTCAGTTAACCATAATGCTCGCAACTGCTACGGATTTGATCCCCAAGCTTACACACTATACACTATGATACAACAGGGATACAAACGATAATGTTGTGGACTTTTAAGGGTAACTGAACATGGGGCAGGTATCCTGTATCTTATATAAGATGAAACATCTGAATGTTTAAGGCAGTACTTTTTTAAACCCCTGCTTCAAGATAAGTTTAAGTTATATATAGGAACCACTCATGTCCTGTCCTGTCCCACATTGAATTTCATCCCGCTTCTCATAAAAAAAGGAAAGGCTCTGTAGTCCAGTGGTAACATACTCAACTGCAAATCCGAAGATTGTGGGTTCGAATTCTGTTGGGAGGCTGACCTACCCAGGTGAAAAGTACTGGTCCAACCCAGGAACAGTCAAGATGGTTGGTATAAGCTATAGGAACTTGTTTCCTAATCAATTTAAAATAAATATTTACTTCTAGAACTGTTTATTCAGGATGCTGTAACAGGGGTATCAATCATATTTAGTGATAGCTTTAGTTATAAATTGAGTTTTCCTGTTTCTGTGATATATCTGAACAATTTTGCAAAATTGCTGCTCTTTTATTGTGCTTTCTTAAAGCCTTTATTCATTGTGAAATGTTTGAAGGCACCCTTGTCAGCATTTTGCCTGAACAAAATTGAATCCTTTATAGGTCAGTTTGGATCAATATGACCAAATATTAGAATGTGTGGGTATTTTCTTGTTAGATAAATATGCATATGTGTAGCAGACCACAGCTTTTCCCTTTACCTCTTACAGACATGTTTTGATGCCTTGGCAAACAACAGACCTGACCCAGATCAGACAGCTCCAGTAAGGACTGTCTGATAAAGGTCTCCTCTGTTTACTTGTACTCAATATTAGCTCAGATTATACACAGTCTCATGGTTAGCACAGGTCTTGAAAACGTTTGATGTCTGTCTTGAAAGTCACATTTTGCTTCATAAACCCTTGAAAAAACCTTAAAGTTGACTGAAAGGTCTTGAAAAACCCTTGAGTTTGAAATCACAATATTGATCATAAAAAAGTGTTTATCAAGTTCTTAAAAGTTTATATTCATCCCTGTCATGCCTTAGAATTTTAAAGCATAAGTTGCAGTTATGCAAGTCCTTAATTTTGAATACTAGGGCCTTATAATAATAATAATAATAATAAAAAAAAAATAAAAAAATAACAACTTGAAAAACCCTTAAATTTTACTTCAGAAAATTTGTATGAACCATGACTCTGTATGGCAAGGACAATAGTTATATTATTTTCTGTACCACTTCTAAAGTTCAGGAAACGATTATGAATCAAGTCTTAGATTTGTACATGAATATGCATATGGTAAAGGGTTAACATGGAGTTTGTATACCATAAAATATATACAAGGTAATTCAATCTTAATTTCAGCTTATCGTTAATCTATATGGACAACACTTAATTTTAGTCTATAAATGCTGTATTACATAATTATGATATTTCTTTCAACTAGGTGGGTTTGACAAAAGATTTTTCAATAATTTCCATATATTTCTAACTTATTGAATGTAAACATTTAAAGTACAAATCCTCTTGCTTCCCCTGGCAGGAAGTTGTATTTAAGCCATATAATTGAGATGAAATTGGATCCCCCGTTGCAACAAACCTAAGTAGTTAAAAATGGTACAGATATCTCCCCCTTGTGCTTGGCATTCAGAAGTTATAGGCAGTTCTAGGACTAATTGGCCCATTGTCAGGAAAATGTGACTTGCTTTGGTATCATGCCATTTCTAAACAGCATGGTATACTGCATTACAGCACAAATATCTTTCCCAAGTCCCAATTGAAGTACTGTCAGTAGCAAACAAACAAATTAATATGGAAACATTTTTCAGAGGAAAAACCAACAGCAACAACAACTTCAAATAGACTTAAGTTGAACCATCTCATCCATTGATATTACAGTTTGAAATAGTGATATGTAAACAAAATAATGTGTTATTGAAGTATTGCCTTTATCTGGTTATGTTTACGTCTCCATGAACAGTATTTCAAGTCTATTGAAATCTACAGGTAGTATGTATCATATGTAGAAATATCATATATAACCAACAATTCTGAAAGGAATATGCATGGATGATAATGATAAATTGTTAAAAAACATATCAGATTTAGTGAGATTTATTTGTCTGCACAATATTGATAATACTTATGTTTACAATTTCTCTTTATTGTGATGCGTATATGGTAAACAACAAATTGGAGACTCACTAAATTTATAAGACAACAACATAAAAACAGAAGAATTTGGTTTTTGCATTATTCATTGTTGCTTATAGTTTATTTGATTTAATGTCCTGCTGACAGTATTTCAGTAATTTGGAGACTAAGTCTACTTGAGACAGATATAGTACTGCCACGCTGCAGTATCACACCATAGACATGTGAAATGATACCACACCCAGTCACATTAGCCTGACACTGGGCCAACCAGTCCTTGAACTACCCTTATATGCTGAATGCAAAGCAATGAAGCTATACCAGTACTAATTTTTTACAACTTTGGTATGTCGTAGGTGGGGATCTGGACCTCCAGATTCCGGTGCAGATGCTCTAACCACTACGCCACCTGGACCAGCCATTATTCAGTCTTAAAATCTTGCATGATATAAAACTTAAATAATTCCTTTCAGTTCTTATTAACTTTTTACCTCATGAATATTCAAGTACAAATTTATGAATGCACTTAACTTTACATGGTTTATGCAGACTGTAGAATATGAGCTACAATATTGTATGGACAGATGAGAACTGCTCTGTTTGCCTGTGCATCAAAATAAGTCTCATATGCTGTAAAAAGTTAAAGGAAAGTCTCAAATTTGGGTGTTTTTAATTTGAATAACATAGTTGATTTTGTAATCTGTGTTAATACCACCCTAATGGTGTTTGGTAAGTGACCAAGTAGTAAGTAAACTGGCTTGCAGTGAGATGGCCATTGAAGAGACGGGAATAACTAATTTTTTAGGTGTTATGTTCAAATCTTGGTCTCACTTGCAGGCCCCAGAGGGAGAGAATCAGCCCAGTACCGAAGTGGACTTGTTTGTATCCACAGAGAAAATCATGGTCCTCAACACAGATTTACAGGTAGGTTTTCTCCATATCGAAGCATTATTATTTAGTGACCTGGCGCATATTGTCAGGATTTTGTGAATCGACTATTTTTGATGCAGTTATGGCCCTTTGCCCCTTAACGGATGTAATGTAAAGGGAAATATTATTTCGTGCACAACTTCTACATTTCGTAATAAATTTTGTCCATACTTTAGCAGAAGTACCTTCACTAAGTCACCCTGGAGAATATTACCTGTGTTTTGCAGTTTGTCCATTTTTGATGGAGTTATGCCCCTTTGATAAAATTTCTTGTCTGGAGTATAACTCCTACATTATAAGAGGTATTGACTTGAAACTTTATAGGTGCATACATCTCATTGAGGCGGAATGCAGTGCATAGGAACCTCACTCTGTGGTTCATAATTTTGGAGTTACATGTTTGCCCCTTTTAAAATTCCTGATATGGAGCGTAACTCCTTAATTTTGAAATATATAGTAATGATTGGTTTTGTAGTTTGACCATTTTTGATGGAGCTATGGCCCCCTTTTTTTTTTTTTTGCATTAGATTTAATAGACATTGAGCACAAAATTATTTGACAGATACAAATAATCTGTACTGGGACGAAACATTGCGAAAAGAAAACCTGGTTTTGTGACAATTCCTGTCACTTGTTGTTATTCTCTATAGAACTGTTTTCATCTAGCTTCAAGATATCTCAAACAACACCATATGAGCTCTTGAGTTATTGGCAAAATAAGACCTCAAGAAAATTAACATTGCCAACATTGTGACCAGGTTGTCTAATGCCACATTTAATATTTTCTTCATTATTGCGAAAGGTCAGCTTTTGTTCTAAAAGATTTTTTTATCAAACCAAAGATGCCAAGAACATCATACATAAATTTGAAACTTTTCACTGTAGTGCTGGCTTCTATGTATTAGTAAAAGTAAAACATTTTGCAAGTGAAGCTTGTTTATGTTTTTGCCCCAGGTACATTATTGTCACTTTACAATTAAATTGAACTATTATAATTTTAGCCTTTAGCTAGGTGACTCTAGTCATTCGATACACATATATCTGCTGAATGACTTAAAGAAAAGTCTGATCCTTCTTGAACTTGTTAGATAGTGAGCTTGTGATCAAGCATATATAATATATTATAGGAGATAATGATGGACCATTCATTGCGGACAATATCATACATAGCGGACATTGGAGAGATTCTTGTGATCATGGCACGGAGACGCTTGATGGGCAGTCCTGGAGACACAGACTCAATGAGGAGACGGAAACAAGCAAAGATAATCTGCCATGTGTTTGAGACAGAAGAGGTGAGTGGTAGATGATAATGTAGTTTTTGGACCTTGTCCCAAGAGTGTCAAAACCAGTGGTAGTATACAAGGCTGCGGATCTGAAAGTTGTTGGTTCAAACCCAATCGCAGTCAAGAATCTGTTATAACCTTCCCAGATGCAAAGTACTTGACCGCTTCAGGGACTGTGAAGGATAGGTTTAAACTGTAAGAATTTGTTTTCTAATTAGCATAATTAAAAATATTTGAATACTAACCTTGTAGTCCTCTGTACATGAAGATAGATATCCTTGATAGTAACACATATAAAGTTACACAACCACAAAGATAGACAATCCTAAATGATAACATAATAAAGTCACACAACTCTGCAGACAAGAAGTTTAATTGTTCAATATTAATTGCTGATTACATGTATATCTTAGTATAGGCACAGAAACATGTCATAGTTGAATCCCCAAAAATATTGAAAAATAAATAATACATTAAAGTTAAGGAAAGCATGAGTCATACTTTCTTTTGCTACTGAGTACAGTATAGAAACAGAATCTCACATCTCTAGTATTCCCTCTTGGTGGTTGTTTATTACTTTTTACTTGGTCCAGTCCAGAAAGAAATCTCTCCCCCAACTTCCAACATACTTACATTTTGTGTCTGAAGTTTGATTAAAGATAACCAGAAGTTACTGACATTCTGATGATTAATTTTTTTATTAACTGCCAATTGTTTGTCATCATTTATAGAAAATGTCATGAATATCTTATACAGTTGGTCTTTAAGAAATAAGACAGATTTACACCCATGTTTGGAATGAGTAATGAGAAATAGAAGGCTAGACCAAGATCAGTATTTGAACACGCAAAAAAAGTCTCTAAATTGATGACATTTTGCAAGTTTAATATTTTCTACATTAGGAAATTCTGAAGCCAAAGAACTAGTTTACAAGACAAAAAAAGACAAACTGATCACTTTAGACATTATATGAAAATAAAAATGATAATAAAGTATATACTCTACAAACTGGTTTTTCATTTACCGTATACACCGGCAGATTAGGCGCACATTTTTTTCCAGATAATTCAAGTTTATAGAGGGGGAGCGCCTTATATGATGATATTCAGCCTTTCAGGTTTCTTTTTTCAATCACCTGAGAAGTGAAATTTACCGGTATACGATCTCAGAAAATGGATATACTGAAAGCCAATGAATACGATAATATGCCACAAAGTCTATACGAAATCATGATAAACAATACCAGGTTATTGCTTTTGTTCTTATTAGTTATCCTACTGGTATATTTCATGATAAAATGATCGTGAGAAACTGAAACAACTTGATGGAAGCCATTTTCAATTTAAACAAATAAGTTTATTTTACGGGACCTCATGATGTATAGGAGAAACTTGACAGGTGGCAATTGTTACGTAATGTTTGTTAGTTGGGAGAATTTTGACAGGTGACAATGGTCCCCAGTGTTAGAATGCGGGGACACGGTTGAGTCCTACCCATCATTAATGTAATGGTCTAATGGTAATCTTATGCCATGTGTAAGTAAAACGGTTCACCGTATGATTAGCCCGGTGACGTACGGATAGCTTTCAGTCTGTCAAAATGTACGACGGCGCAAATTTCAAAACAAGATTTCGCCGCATACGATACGATAAGTGATTTTTTTTTCAAATAAGTTACCCTAAAAGTTAGGATGCGCCTTATACATAGCTGCGCCTAATCTGACCGTGTGTACGGTAACTGAAAACTTTGCTTTAAGGTCTTGTGGTTTATGGCCGAGGTTTCTATAGTAATGTTGAACTGATAAAACCTCTTTAATACTTAGAGATGGTAGTAGATAATTTTCAGCGATGGAATGCTCTCTAAAGACAGGAAATGAAACATCAATATGTATTCAATTATCTGTAGATCAGAAATCTTTTACTGGAGCCGCTGTCTGTTAGACAATTATTAATAATGGATGTCTGATACATGTGAGAGTGGGGGGGTCAGAGACTGAGTGGGCAGTTATGTCAAGTAAGAGATGGAGTCACCAGATGGTCACCATCTGGATATAACCCAGATTAACATGTCTTAATTGGCTGGTATTTGTACAGCTTTACTCAAATATTCCAGCATTTTGGGCAACCATATTGAGATTTGTGACTAGATTAGACTTCATTCAGATACATGATAGGGCATTTTTATTTATGTCCTGTCTCTTTTGGGGGGGGGGGGGGTATCTTTACTTGAACCTCCTGGTGGTGTAAGTTCATTTTTGATGTATGTTTGATTTCTTTTAGGATCTTTTTGTATTTTCTTATTATCCAGTTTCAAGACCATAGCTTCCTCTCACTTAACGGTTGCCAGCATCCAAAGAATTATGCTTTTGAGTTTCAACTGTATTTCTTTGTATAATCTGGACATAATTGAAAAATACCATAAAATATATCTAAGTCGTAAAAGAAATGGTACTTATATAGCTCCCTTGCTTGGTGTTAAACATAAAAGGATAGATCCAGGACTGGTTTGGCCAGTGTCAGGATAATGTGACTGGGTGTGTTATCATGTCACATGTATACAGTGTGACATCTTCCTCAAGTAGACATATATAATCTCCAAATGATTGAAATACAGTGGATGGGATGTTAAACCCAATAAACAATCAAACATACTTTGATTTGAAAGTGACTGTATTGAATATTGTATATTGATCATCCATGTATTGAGTTAAGAATTATTCATTTTGATGGTAAATCAATTGGTGTATCCCAGAAATATGTAGATTTGATAGTGATGCATGCAACATACTGGGCTTATTGTTACTGATAGATTTGTTTTAATCACTTGAAAGAAAGTAGGTCACGTTACTGTTTGATGGATGCCTAAGTGAGGCTTGGGTTCATCATATTGATTGGAAAATGCCTAGAAACTTCTAAAACCAAAAGGCATTTAATTGCCATTGCTGCAAATAATAGCTGTGCTTGATATCAAAGAAATATTGAAGGATATATTGAATATACGTCATTGTGGATAAAAGTTTTGTATCAATAAAAATGACTGATATTAGGGGTTCATGTGAACAATAAATATACTGCTGTGATCACCTGAGTTGGACTTCTGGTATGCTTGATCCTTTATCCCATCAGTTTTGCATTAGAATGATGGTGAAAAGTTCTTTGTTACAACTACACTAATTATTATAATAGGGATTGATGTGTAATCCATTTTTACTTTTTTTTTTTTTTTTTTTTTTTTATGACATTCGGAAATGTTGGAAAAAAATTATTGCGGTGATTATGTCCATAAAATATGCAGAATTTTATGAATTTTGTTTTGATTTTTTTTTTCTGTCTAAAACTAGTTTAACACCAAAGTGATTGGTATGAGAAAATTAAGCTGTGTTTATAAAGCATATTATGTTGTGAAATGCTTTCAAGTCAGGCAATTGATTTTACAGGCTTTTGCCATTTAGTCGTTTGAGAGGACTGCATTGAATTTAATTGCTCAAACATAAGTCATCTTGGTGTGCTATTTAGGATCAGACTTGGAGTCTGTAAAGAACTGTAAAGGTTTCAACCCCTCTTTTACCAAAGGTTGAGGTTGGTTGAGTTGACTGCCTTGAGGGCTGGGGGTTGTGGGTTTCATCCCTGGCTGCAGAATTACAATAGTTTATTTATGACTGATGTCTTTTTTTTAATGTAATTCAGGGACTGGTTGTCATAGTGCAGGATAATGTGACTCCAGTGGTGTGAGCATTCACTAGTTGTCATCAACATCATATTACAATAACCTTAGTTTAAACTTGTTTTTTATTTATTTGGAAACAAGTTTTTACAACTTGCACCAATTCCTCTCTAAAATGCTATTTTTCTGTCTTTCTCTCTCTTTCTCTGTTTTTCTTCCCCCAACCCCAACACACACACCACGCCTCTTCCTACCTGTTAATGTAACAATTTAAAAAGGGAATGAAATCACACTTAATGTTGTTAAACCTGTAAAGTTCAAAATAACGATATCAAGTTTTCAGCAGCATTACAACTCATGACTTGTATTTGTGATTTAGTTCGAAATATTTTGACAGCAGACCTTCACAAGTATAGATTTTTTTTTTCTGTGTTCTACATACGCGTCATCTAGTGGACTCTGTCTAGAAAATAATTGGATTCATTTAGAAGAGGGGAAATTGTAATCAGCAAGCTCAACGAATAGCTCTTAAGATTGGAAATTAGCCACAGTATACCGCTTTGGTCTCCATTTATATATAGCAATAAAATCTGTCAGATTTGGTAATGGGCCAGATCAGATGTGCAGGTCTAGAGTTATGTCCCTTGTTAATACTGTGACTCCTTTGTTATTTACCAGTCTTTTCTGACAGAAAACACATTACCAAAAACATTATGTTTCATTTTTTATATTTTTTCACTTTCAGTTGTTCTCTGCAAATAATTATCTTCCTGCCTATAATGTTTATTATTTTTTTTTTTTAAAAGACATTTATTATTTTCAAGTGACATCTTTGAATATTTCATTTGTGACATTGTCTGTATAAATATGATTGGCACTTGTCCCCCTGTGAAGGTTAGGTGTCCTAAACATGTCAGTATAAACTACGTTAGCAAATCCAGTAGTATTGAACGAGGAACTGATACTGAAATGCCATGTATCCTGAGTCTGGTATTATGTCAACCGACAATAACAGACAATAAAAATCCATATAGATTATACATATTCTTCAATATGTTTTATTGAAAAACGAAAAAAAAAAAATAGTGTAAAGGTGTGTCTTTACTCTCACTAACTGGCATATGAAGTTTGGACTAATATGTCTTACATGTTGGCATGTGTTTCATAATCTTTTCCAATATGTCATTAAACCTTTATACTTTTCACTCCACATTACAGGAATAGTACATTTAATATGAGCTGATTGAAAATAAAATCCTCTTAAGGGCAATAAAAGCTTTATACTTGCCATGTCAACACCTTAAAATGTGAGGTATCATTGTAATGGTATGGTTAATGACTGTTTTACCGTGCTCCAGTGTTTTGGTTTTGACTGCTTTTTTTGGGGGGGGGGGGGGGGGATTTAGGATTTTATGGTTTTCCAGGGCCCAACATACTGGTCCATTCCAGGGACTATCAAAAGGAGTTTTAATTTATTGTATGAATTTGTTTCACAATCAGCATAAATATGTTTAAACTAAACTAAGCAACTGTTCAGTTCCAGTCTGATCAGGGTTGTTACTGGTCTTACAAGTTGTCAACTTGTTGAAATAGTTGAATTGTTGTGCAACAGTGGCCATGTACAGTGATAGGCTTATTTCCATGGTAACTGGCAATTACAACTCTGACATGGTAGCTCCTTAATTCAGAAATAAGAATCGAATACAAATGTCTTTTTGTCTTGCTTTGAAACAATATCAGTGTATATGAGTATTTCACAAGAAGATTGGCAAAGAAAATCACTTTCAGTAACTATTGGTGCTCTGACCAAAGGATAGGTGATAGTCTTGTTACATTTGCATATTCATTGTTCTCCTTTATTGCATAACCAAACAAATTGGAGGAAGATTAAAAAAAAAAAAGCAATCAAGAGGCTTCTTCATTTGGATGTGTTACATGTTTTGTTTATTTTAGGAAACATTGGCAAATTGGCAAACTGATTGGCCCATTATCTGTAAGACTATCCTTAAATTAAATTTGCTTTTTTGTGTCACCTTCTGTAAGCAGATGTGACACATAGGGATCAGTTTTCCATCATCTGTTTGTCCGTCACGCTTTTTCCATCACACTTCAGCAGGTAACGCATGTGTTCCAAAGAACACTCTTGTCTTAAAAGTATATTAATTGTATTCAAATTGTGTTTTTTTGTTATCTTGTTGTTTTTTTACACAGGTTGCCCCTTCATTTGGCCTATTGCTTACAAAAAGTTTTTTTTAGCTCATCTTAGCAAAGCTCGGGTTAGCTTTTGTGATCACTTGATTGTCTGTCATCCGTTGTTCGTTGTGCCTCAACAATCCTCTGAAACTACCAAATGGATTTTCATCAAATTTTGCCAAAATGATACTTATAAAAGCCCAATGCAAATTCCGAAGTTTTTTTTAATTCCATGAAAAAAATCTGGTTGCCATGGCAACCAGAAGATAAATCTTTAAATGCCTTTTCTCAGAAATATATAGACCTACAGATTTGATATTTGGTACATAGCATCAGTTCATGTTGCCTCAACATCAGTGCAAAATTTGTACCCCTGGGGTCACAGTGGGCCATGCCCAAGGACCACACCCAGATTTTTTGTATAGAACCATAAAGGGAATTCTTGAAAATTCTTCTATTCCGAAACCACTCCATGGATTTTCACCAAATTTCACTAAAATGATACTTATATAAGCCTGAGGCAAATTCCTAATTTTAATTGAATTTCATGAAGAACTTTGGTTGCCATGGCAACCAGATGACATAACTTGTGTTGTTTTGTATCCACAATTTCAACAATCTTCTCCTCTTAAACTACCAAATGGATTTTCATCAAATTTTGCCAAAATGATACTTATGATAGCCTTACGCACATTCTTAATTTTTTTCGAATTCCATAAAAAATTTCCACGGCAACCAGAAGGGAAAATCTTTGGAATGCTTTTTCTCAGAAATATAAACCCTACAGATTTGATATTTGGTACATAGCCTCAACATTAGTGCAAAATTTTTGCCCCTTGGGTCACAATGGGCCTCGCCCATGGCCACACCCGGATTTTTATATAGAACTATTTATGGAATTTTTTAAAAATCTTCCCTTCCAAAACTTAATCCACCATAGATTTTCTCCATATTTAATTAAAATGATACTTATGTTAGCATTAGGCTTATACCTAATTTTTTTGGAATTTCATGAAGATTTTGGTTTCCATAGCAACCAGAAAGCATAATTTCAAAATGCGTTTTCTCAGAAACATAAAGACCCAACAGATTTGATATTTGATACATAGCATCAGCTTCTGGTGCCTCAACACTATCAACATATATGGGCATCAGGGTTTACATAAAGACACTTCTGGGACCACACCCAGATTTTGTAACACACAATTACAGTTCCTTTGATTATTTTAAAATTGTTTTATCAAAATTCTCTCCTAAGATGTACATTGAGACCTATGTCAGGCTGACATTTAATCATTAAGTTTTATAGCTCTGCAGTTGATTCATAATATTAACCCCACTGATTGAATGATATACATTTAATAAAAATAACCATTCTACAATCTCCATTGTATAATCCCCATCAACACCAATTTTTTTTGTAAGATGTTTCTTGTTATCAGGAGCATCATTATTGCCTTTTGTTTTATTATGTCATGCCAAATAAACAAAAAAAGGATAGTTGCAGAGCTGAAATTTTAATGTCTGTATGTTGAATAATGTAAAAATCATGGATTTTGTTTTAAGAATTTTGTGATCCTCCCACACATATATCTGCATTTTGAATAGAAGAGATACATATTCATCAGAAAAATTATTTGTTGTGAAGCCTAGTTTTGTTTTGACCTGCACATAACCTGTACAGTTATAACCAGAAATCAGAAGTGCAATAACCGGTAACTGGAACATTATTTGGTTGTTTTGAAGTTGACTACCCATAGTATTGCTTACTGAGCAGTAAATGTGTATTTTCAGATGAAATTCTGTGAGTTCATTACATGTTTCATTCTCTGATATATTACTTCATGTCATATCCAAGGTTCCAAGTTTTAGGAGAAAACATTTATATAAACTACCTTTTCCTATTCATAGCTTGGTCAGCTGCTCATCGTATCAAAGCAAAACCATGTTTTTTTTTCTTCTTTTTTTGTAAACCAGGTCAACCATTGTCTCCCATTATAGGTATTGGGATTGTTAAAGCTTTATTATAACCACACATTACTTTACTCGCACTTCACAGAGATAGGTTGGGGCTATAGTTATAGGAATCATGCTTGTCATGTCGGGTCACGTCACCTGTCATTTCGACACTCAAATGACAAGAAGTTTGAATACTAGCTGTTGTTGATAATGCCCTCACACTTTGAATAACAATAAATTATGTGAAGACCAATCAGCAGACAAGTGGAGATAATTGTGTCAAGGATGTTGTCAGAAATAGTGCCCTTTGTCTGTCAGACTGATATACAGGGGTATTAATCACCTTCAGTTATAGGTTTAGTTTTTCTTACATGTCTTGGTCAACTGTTAATAGACAGTATCAGTAGCGAACCCATGTGTTGTTGTGTGTTAATTAGGTCAACTATTGATCACATGGTATTCCATTAAAATGATTGGATAATCTGATAACTTAATTGGAATATTGGAAAGATTAAGTCTCAGTCTAAGCAGGCTATGCAGTTTAAGTTCTAACCTTCCCATCCCATAGGTGACAGGTGATAAACAGTTGAGAGTCTGATAAGCCTGCCAGTTACAGACAGATCTCTTCATTCAGCTCTTGCTGTGCGTTATTTTCTGATATATGCATGGTTAAAAAATGAGGTAATTGTATGACGTCATAATTGTCCCCTAAAGTCAAGTGTTATGAAAAATGATATATTTGTATCACTTGTATAACTAAGCAATCTGGTAAACCCATTAGAATGGAAATAAAGTTTTGTTTTTCATGCTATCCCTTTCCCTCATAGAGGAAACCATGAAAAGACCTATGCGAACAGCATAAAACCACAGGCTGATCAGGTTTTGTGCTGTTCACTGCTCCTCAGTGGTCTGGAAATTAGTACTTTAGAAATTAGTACTTTTTAATTAAATTTGGTAAGGTTTAACTGTGGTTTTCTGTAGATCAGGCTTTATGTGGTACCTATTGAGTGAGTCTATATGAGGGAAAGGGATAATGCACATTTTTGCATTTTAGATGATTGTATTTAACCACTCAGGTTTATGGCTTTCATGATTGGATTACTGCACATCTGATCTAAACACCCGTCATAGCCCTTGAAAATAAACTCTGTTTCAGAATTAAAAACAAACTCTCATTTTGCTTTTCATAGTCATTGTTTGATAAGCAACTTGGATGACAAAGTTAGCTTAATTTTGATAGTGTCCATATGGTCATATCAGGGGTTTAAAAGGAGAACCTAAATGCTATTGAGAAATATATGAAAAGAAAATAAGTGAATTAAAAGTGTAAGGAATCAATTCAGGGAAAAACAATCCAGTTGTGTTATGTGTTATTTGAAGATAGGCCATCAGAAATTAAGATGACAAGTTTATAACTAAAGGCAGCATGATCATGATAAATGAGATATCATGCATATTGATCTGCAGCTTGGATGCTCTAAATCTTAAAATCTTTTTTGAGCCTCTAACAAGACAGCCTGAGATTTCCTGGAAATGAAACCATTAACTAAGAAGGCCGCAAGAAAACCCTTTGTTATGGTGCTCTTATTAGATGTGGATAGGAAAGACCCCTGTCTGCAGTTTAGTGTGAAATAGGTTGAAGGGTTGTTGTGTCGAGAGTCATTCCCCTCAGGAAGACGTATAAGTGTCTTTCCATGTTTTTTATGGTTCTTTTGATTAGAAGCCGGCTACAAGATATTTTTATGTAATGTGGGAAGGAGTGACCAGGAATGATGTTATCTTCACCCTGTACTTCATATAGACTCATTTTGATGCATTGGCAGACAGCAGACCCTGATCAGTCAATTTATTTGAGGAGCTGTTTGATCAGGGTCCCTTCTGTTTGATTGAAAAGCAGATTCTACACAAAGAAAAATTGGCATAGAAAAAATATATTGTTTCATATTCCATATAAAGTCCAGTCAATTTCCATCAAAGCATAGATATGTATATGTATACGGTTGGCCCGGTGTCAGGATAACGTGACTGGGTGTGGTATCATGCTACGTAGCTACTGTATGCAGAGATACATATCTGTATCATGTAATCAAAGTCCCCAGATGACTGAAATAATGCCAGTGGAACGTTAGACTTCTTCCACCAAATTTAAACATATGTTATACTATGATGTTTCAGTGCTTTTAGAATCTTCATGAATTTGGACATCTAGAAATAATTCATCAACTGATTTATTTTGTGGCATAAGAGAGTCCGTCTTAATAATAATACATTGTATTAAGCCTTTGTTTTAAGGTGAGCTATTGGAATTTACCCTGAAGGCTGTTGTCAACAATTTGCTTTAAGTTTCTGCCAGTGAAATAGCTAGGCAGGAATTGTTGAAACTTGGCATGAGTGGGACAACAGTTGCTGTGAACAAACTTGATCCGTGCAGACCTTAGCACCAAAACACTTTTTTCTAGGAAAAAAAAGAGTAAGACATTATCTTTAGGAGCCTAGAACATTAACAGGTCTTGTATAGGTAATAACTTTTGGTCTAATAAATCCTTTAGCCTGCAACTTTGTACTATTGTTGTCCTTCCTTTGTAAAAGAATTCTGGGTAGTAACTGATTCACTTGGCTTGTAACTACTTCATCTTATTTGTCCATGTTAATGTCCAGAAAATTCATGTTAATCCATGCTATCCTATTAAAATTATTCATTTAGCCTTTACTGTATTCCTTTGCAGGAATCATGGTTGGTTGTGATGAATTCCCTGTCATTAAAGTAAGAGGAAATACAGGTCATTTCCAGTGTAACATGATCATTAATTACCATTTACATAAATAAGATTATATGGACCTTTCCAGTTACAGATACAGATATATTTAAACTGAACTACCGTACCCTGTGGTCAAATGGTTAGAGCATCTGTCTCTGGAGTGGCCGTATATTTGGTAGTTGTGACAAAACAGCCATGGTTTTAAACAGAAGTCATATTTCAATAATTTTACTCAACTCCACAATCCTGAAGGTTCTTCTCAGCCTCCCATGGGGGGAGTACAGTGATATAGGGAAAAGACTGTAACCTAATTCAGCTAGATAATGTCTGCAACATGCCTGGGTAGTGCATATCAATTTACAAAATTATATTAGATAATTAGTGCTCCCTGAGACAAGACAAAGGAAAACAGCAATCTTGGAGGAAAGGAATTATTACTTTCTGGTAAAAAATGAATTAACTTTGAAATGGCCGCTCTCTGTCTTATAGAAGAACAGTTTATCTTCAAAAAGGAAAGCATGTGAACCTATTTATCTCATTTTCTACAAAATTGGTATATATACCATAGAAACAATCCAGACCAGTTTCAAAGCAGAGAGGAGCTCCATTAAAGAGATCTTTATTAAATTTGTGTGTGTTTGTTCAATATGAAACTTCCTGTGATGATCCTATCCTTTTTGAAGTAATTGCATAGTTCCAGCTAAGTCTTGTTTTAAAAATATATACACATATTCTTTAGGATGGTAATGATATTGGCTCAAAATATATGTGGCTTTGACCTTCATTTGACATTAGTCTTTTCTGGGTGGGGGGGACTAAGAAAGAAATTTCAAATCGTGATAATAAGATAAATCTACTTCTCTTTTCACAGATTTGGCTCTTAATCACACTTATTTCTCTGAGATGTATGATCTTACTTATCTACAAAAGCGTGACCTTGACCTTTATGTGATCTTAACATTTAGTTAAAATTCAAGTTAAAAATGCATATTTTAATGGCTGTTATGTCACTTCATGGATTTGGTTTGTATTAGCATCATATGTATGAAATATTCCTTTGACTGGTACCTTCCATATTTCCCGAATCTAATACATCAACTCTGCTGTTGGTGACCTTGTCATTTACTGATAGGTACTTAATGAAATCAGTAAATCATGATAGCAGCCCTTCGTTGAGTAATGCCAAAAACAAATAGTTCCATTTCTGGTTGCCCGACCCATCCTCATTTTTATGCTCCGCCAACTCCGTTGGGGGGCATATAGATTTGTCTGTGCGTCCGTCCGTCACACCTCAGGTTCATCTTTGCGTTAAAGGTTTTTTTCTATGAAGATGACTTCACATCTTGATGAAACTAGGTACACATGTACATCTTGATATGATCTATGTAATATTTATGTGAATTCATGCTGTGACCTATATTTCACAGTTGGGTGATCATGCAGAAATTGATTTTTCTTCCTCAGGTTTACCTTTGCGTTTTAGGTTTTTTTCTATGAAGATGACTTCAAATCTTGATGAAACTAGGTACACATGTACATCATGATATGATCAATTTAATATTTATGAAAATTTATTGCTGTGACCATTATTTCATGATTGGATGAACATGGTAAAATTGATTGTTCTGCATTTGTTTTTAAACTTATTTTTTTTCTATGAAGATGACTTTACATCTTCCTGAAACATGACATACATGTACATCATGATATGGATTATTTTCTGGTAGTATTTATTTAATTTTATGGTAAAATTGGTTATCCTGCCACAGGTTTACCTCTGTGTTAAAGATACTTTTTTTGTAAAGGTAACTTCACATCATCATGAAACTTTGTACAAATGTACATCATGATATAAACTTTAAAAAATACAAGCAAATATTTGGTTCTGACCATATCCTGGCAGGGCATTAGTGTCTCACAGACACAATTTCTTGTTTATGACTGACCCTAAAGATTTTTTTACCTTTCCACCTTTAAAAAAAACTTTCCCCTTTTTTAACCGTTCGTTTCATGTAAAAAAAAAAAAAAAAAAAATCCCGACCTACCATCCCTCTTTTTTTTTGCTGGAGACCAGAAATGGAACTTTTTTTGGCCTTACCATTTACAGTGTCTTAAGTTTATATCCCTGTTGTATTATAGTGTATAGAACTTACTCACAGTTGCTAGCGTTAATCTTAACTAAACACAAGGCTGTAATATATCTCTATAGATATAGATCTCATTTACATGAGTGTACACTTCTTCAGATTTATACTCAAGATATTAGGGTACCAGACCCGTGGTTTCTTTTATTTAACACAAATTGTCATCAAATGTTTTTAGTAGATCTTATTCTAGGTTTCATACTTAATGGAATGCATACAAAACTTCAACAAACTATCTATATAGACTTTCAAAATTATGAAATTGTGAAATATCAAGTGGAGGAGTTCAGTTGAACAAGGGTCCCAATTTCACATTAGGCAGATTGTTACATTCGCAGATTCACACACTTGACATCATACTGAACTGTAAACCCAGAGGCCATATTCCTAAAGCACCTGAAGAAAAAATCTTCAAAAAAAAATTTCAAAGTTTTTCCTTAAAATCACATAGATTTCCCATAGTTATTGAGGAATTTCCTTAAGTCTTATTTATAAAACACTGTAGTAGATTTATCCCATTTAAGGAATTATTTTTCTTATAAACTGAGGAGTTTTACGAATACAGCCCCAAGAAATTTTAAGTACACAATGAGAAGTGATTGCTGGAAGGACTTACTCAACTGTTCCAACAGATAAGCATAATGCGCTGGGTTTTGTGAGTGTCATCACTAAGCCATTATCTGAGAGTCTTAA
This sequence comes from Solen grandis, assembly GCA_021229015.1. Lineage (NCBI taxonomy): Eukaryota > Metazoa > Mollusca > Bivalvia > Adapedonta > Solenidae > Solen > Solen grandis. The sequence goes on along the minus strand of CM037785.1, from coordinate 48,478,602 downwards.
CCTCTGGAGTTATGGGTAGAGTTGATTGCAGAGTTCCACAGGAATGTACCTTGTGTCATTGTGCATTGAATTGCAAGTGTTGGTTGTATTGCTAGATATATCTCAGTGGAGGCCTTGCAATCTAATTGTGCTGGCAGAGATGTAATTTCTTAAATGTTTTGCCTGGTTATTTTAGAATTGCTCAATTTAGACAAAGGAGGATCTGAGGCAGGGATCACATACTTTAGAGACAGGTTATTGAAGTTAGTGGGAGATTTGAGCCAACTATTGCATATTTGCTATTATTAACAGTCCTCTATAGAAAATGGTCTCATATTTAATCAAAATATTTACAATATGTACTGGTGATAGTGATTGTTGACTTAAGGAAGATCTCATTTTAAGAAGTTTGTTGAACACAGTCCTGGTCAGTCATGATTGCCTTACCTTAAAGGTTAAATTAAAAAATCTGTCAATTAGTACCTCTGCATTTTTCATGTTTGTATCTCAGATGTGTCTGATGGTACCTCAAATGATCTCAAATGCTTCTTTTGTTATCTCAGATGCAGGCCTTTTTTCTCAGATGATGGGGAAGGGGCTTTAAAACCATATTTGGGTGGGGGTGGGAGGGAATATTACCTTTCTTTACATTGGGGAAAGAAAAAACCTTGGGTAAAAAGTAGATTTGGGAAAAACTAAATGAATTTGTGTCTATGAATGGCCCCTGATAAAGAAGGAAAAAAGCCCTGAAATGCTTCTTTTGTTATCTCAAATCAATTAATATTCTGCCATGCAACCAGAAGATAAAATCTTTAAAATGCCTTTTCTCAGAAATATATAGACCTACAGATTTGATATTTGGTACATAGCATCAGCTCATGTTGCCTAAATATCAGTGCAAAACTTTGTACCCCTGGGGTCACAGTGGGCCATGCCCAAGGACCACACCTGGATTTTTGTATAGAACTATATAGGAAATTCTTGAAAAATCATATTTCAAAACCACTCCATGGATTTTCACCAAATTTCACTAAAATGATACTTATGTAAGCCTGAGGCTAATTCATAATTTTAATTGAATTTCATGAAGAACTTTGGTTTCCATGGCAACCAGAAGACATAACTTGTTGCGTCCACAATTTCAACAATCCCCTCCTCTGAAACTACTAAATGGTTTTTCAACAAATTTTACCAGAATGATACATATGATATCCTAATGCAAATTCATATTTTTCTTTCCCCAATTCCATGAAAAACTCTGGTTGCAAGCAACCAGAAGGGAAAATCTTTAAAATGCTTTTTCTCAGAAATATAAGACCTACAGATTTGATACTTGGTACATAGCATCAGCTCATGTTGCCTCAACATCAGTGCAAACTTTGTGCCCCTGGGGTCACAATGGGCTACGCCCATGGCCTACACCCATGGCCACACCCAGAGTTTTATATAGATCTATATTGGGAATCTTTGAAAAAATCTTCTCTTCCAAAACTAGTCCATGGATTTTCACCATATTAAATAAAAGTCTTAGGCTAAGTCCTAATTTTTCTTAAATTTCATGAAGAATTTTGGTTGCCATGCCAACCAGAAAGCATAACTTCAAAATGTGTTTTCACAGAAACATACAGACCTACAGATTTGATATCTGGTACATAGCATCAGCTTCTGGTGCCTCAACGCTATCAACAAATATGTGTATCAGGGTTTACAGTCATGAGGACACTCCTGTGGCCACACCAAGATTTTGTATGGAACTATATCAGGAAAATAAAAAAATCTTTACTTCTGAAACCATTGGTTGTATCATGAAGAACTTTCATTGCCATGGCAATCAGAATGCATAACTATAAAATGCCTTCTCTTAGAAACATACAGACCTACAGCTTTGATATTTGGTATAAAGTATCCTCTCATGGTTCCAGCCTTTCTACAACAAACCAAATTCAGGTGAGCGATTTAGGGCCATCTTGGCCCTCTTGTTTTCTTTGTTTGCTTTTATTTTCTCTAGTATTAATGCATTCCTCATCCTAGATATATGGGGCCAGTATATAAATGTCCCTTGATCATTATGTCCGTCTCCCTCCCACTCATCAATATTTATAGAAATATTTGTTAATAGGGCCAAACAATATAAAAAAGATATATAATAACCCCGAAGGAACATCTCACATCTTTAAGGCACTGTAGCATAGTAGTTGTGCTATTTCTAGTGTTAATTAGTATCTCAAGTTTAAATTTAGAAACTGTTGTGAGCCTGGAGCTGTCGTATTGCCTATAATGGGTCAATATCCAGGACAGTAAAGCTGGGTAAAAGTATTTTGATGTCAGCCCTTGTTCACCGAAATGCATCATTGAACAAGAAAAGGGGCTTTCAGAAACAGCCTTTCATTAAGGTAGGAAGTTCTTAGAAAAAGTTCTCATAGGGTTTTGAAATGCTTCAGTCTTTCGTTTCCTATTAATTTCTGTTAATAAAGATAACGTCTCATTTGGGTTGAATTGTATCCTGTACTGCACTTTATAGCAGAATGTGAGCAAGGAGTTTGTATTAAAGGTGTGAGAGATGGCTCAAGTAAAAAAAAAAAAAAGATAATAATAATAATAAAATAAATCACAGCAATGTAGGAGCACATGGACACCAAAATCATTTTTGCACTTAACCTCTTGAATATTCATGTACAAATATTTATTATGATTTAATGAATATTTATTTAATGTATTTTAAACGGTATACAAATTTTCCTTTGCCACACCGACTGTAAAATCTGAGCTACAATATTGTATGAATAAACAGAGGAGACCCTGATCAGACAGCTCCTGGAGGGAAGGATCTGTCTAATGTTAGTCTGCTCTGATTGACAAGGTATAAAGGTAAAGGGATAACATCCATATTTTATTTTTTAATAAAGAAAATGTGTCCTGGACTGTAAAATTCTCTTGACTTATATGGTATTTATGGTATATGTTGATTTGGCCACCATGGCTTTTTTCCTTCTTTATCAGTGGCCATTTATACTGGCGCCTTCCCCTCTGAACTTTTCTGTTAATTCATGCAGTTTACCCTAACATTGCCATTTACCATTTGCCCCTGAAAGTTTCTTTCCCTAAATTCAAGAAAATGGTGAGTTTACTCCCAAATTATGGTAATAAGGCCACCTTCCTAATCACCTGGTAAATAAGCCTGGCTTCTAACCCCCATGAATTTCAGTGCGGGGACTTCAGAAATACACTGAGCTGTGGATATAATGTTATTTCTTAGGTAATCAATACGTTTTTGATGCAGGATAGCTAAGGAAATGTCTCTGTTGAGATAGTAAAGTTCAGTCCATGTTTGAAACAGTTTTGAAGTATTGTCCTTTGTGGTACATACATATAAAAAACTATTTCCTGTCTTTGTTTTTGTATCATTACCATGAGTATTTTTCATACACATTGTTCATTATATTTGCATGGCATGCTTATTTGACCAATGATTTGTACTTACTTTTCACATGTGTCTAGTTTGAGGAAGGGGGCCTTTAGATTGGATATTGTCTTTGGTTTTACTTGAAATTTTAAAAAAAGGTTTTCTTTTGTTCATGGCAACCAAGTTATTGATGTAAAGATCACTATTGTTCAGATTTTAAAAACATTTTTTAAAACAAAACATAGATTAGCAAGCACTAAATTTGAAAGTAACGAATTCTATATTAATTCAGACAAATTAGTTTCGTATACTCACAATGTGTTTCTGTACTATAAAAGCCCTGCTAATCTTGAAGATATTTCTCGTAAAAAACTTAATGCTTTAACTTATTTTCATTACCATCAACTGTTGTAACACTTACATGCTCTTAAGTTTCGGTCTTAGAAATTGTTCTTGACATCTTGCATGTAACAGCTAATTACTGAACTAATTGCTTAGGAAAGAGACAGCAGGAACTTTCCAAGAGAAGATGAAAATAGCCACCTACATATTTCCGCTATTAAATCTGCACAGAAGATGCTGTGTTAGTTGTTACACAATTTATCACTGGCAGTCAGCTGGAGATACAAAGAAGAATCGAGACGAAGATAAATCACTTGTATTTCTCAGACAATTTGAAATATGTTTTCCTCATTAGGTGTACATCTGAAACATTGATTTTCTTCCGGTTAATGATATATGGTCGGAGATTAATACTGTGGAAGATTTAACACCTCTTTTTATAACCTGGGAGCAGGTTGTACATTATAGTTTAGCCATTTCTGTTTTGATACGAACTTGAGGACTAGGTGCAAACCTATTGTTACTGTTTCTTCATGTGTATATAGTCACTTTAGTTTTGCACCTAGCCTTCAAGTTGCTATTATACAAAACATGTTTCAGTATTAATATGCCTGGACATTCTGCCTTTGTTTTTAGTTGAAACATGGTTCGCACAGGTCTTGAAATCCCTTGAATTTGATGTCTGTTTTGAAAAACCCTTGAAAATACATTTTGCCTAGAACCCTTGGAAATTAACTGAAATTAACTTAGAATTAACTGAAAGGTCTTGAAAAACCCTTGTATTTGAAATTACAATATTGATCAGAAAAAAAAGTTGTTAAAAAATTGAGGTTCATCCTTTTAATGCCTTAAAATTTAAAGCATAAGTGCAGTTTATGCAAGCCATGATTTTGAAGTAAAAGGCTTAAAAAAACTGAAAAACCCTTAATTTTGTTCAGAAAATTTGTAAGAACCATTTGAAGGTGAGAAATATTATTTTATTGATATCCTGAACACCATTGAAAAAATACCATAAAAATAAATACGGGTATAGCTTTTTTGGCACTCAGCATATAATGGTAGTTTCAGGACTGGTTGGCCCAGTGTCAGGATAATGTGACTGGTTGTGGTATCATGCCACATGTGGTGGTGTGGTATTGCTGTGTGGCAGCACTATATCTGTCAAGTAGACATTGTCTCCAAATAATTTTGAAATACTGACAGTGGGACGTTAAACTCAACAAAAAACAAACATTATTTCAAAGTGTGTTGATCTACCCAGGAATGAGTTCATTGTCATGTTTTGCTGTTATTTATTTCTGGAAGATAATGATGAAGTCAAGATTTTCATCATAGAAATATGATCATCTTTTTAGCTTGCTGGAACAAAGTCCTCAGAGAGCTAGTCATTTGGTAGGTGAGCAGGCGGCCAATGTGAAATTTAAGTTTCAGCAGTTTTATCTGAATAAAATGAAGGTCAAGTTTAATTTTTAGCATAACCCGTAAATTTTCGACACAGTTATGGCCCCTTTTTTGACTAAGAATTTACATGAAAAACACCTTGTCAGCGGGATAACTCCTGAATAGGTTGAATAGTGTTTTGTCCACATGTATACCATAATAAGATGAAGGTCACTTTCGATTTTTAGCAAAATCCATAAATTTTAAACATAGTTATGGCCCCTTTTCAACTTTGAATTTACAAAAACATCTTGTTTGCTCTAGCTTGTGGAAATAATACAATTTTCCAAATTCTAAATTTTTACCTTGTGACTTTGGATCATTGTAGATGTGAAAATAAATTATATAAGATCGAAAATTTATGGTTTTGGCATTTCTTCAATTTATAGTGTGTGTGTGTGTGTATATACGTGCATATGCACACACACACACTCTCTCGCTCTCTCTCTCTCCTTCTCTATTATTCAGAATGATATGACAGTCAAGATGAAATAGTTCAGTTGGAAAATCAACTTTGAAACTTTTGGAAAAGGATAAACTGAATGGGGTATTAGCTGGTTTTATTTCAGCAACTTTTTTAGCTCACCAGGAAAGTGGTCTGCTCAGCAAGCATTGTTGTTTTCTTATTGTTTTTGTTTTGTCAAATTCCTAGATTGATATTTTGATGTTTTTGGCTTTAAGTTAGCCACAGCAATGGAGAATATGGTTGTTTACATTGATAGGTTTTGCATTGTTCAATCATGAATGTTTCAATAATTAATTACAAGAACAAAAGCAAATCTCATTTTCTTCTTTTAGAAATCCTTATAACAAAAGAACAATATTAGCCCTTACAATGCTGTGGGACTTGTGACTGCCTTTATACCCAGTGCAGACCAAGATCTGTCAGAATATTCATGCAGTCTGATCATGGTCTGCACTGTTCTGATAAACAACTAATGGTACAGTCCAAAAAAAAGAAAGGACAAGTTCAATTAAGAAATTCAGCATGGTAAGGGTTAAAGTGTTTTGTTCTATTTAAATTTTAGTACATGTACTTTCATGTTATTTTACATTAGTTCTAAACTAGACCACACTTTGAACATTTATTTTTATATGCCTGTTAAGATGGGTGTCTGCTCTCTAACTCGAACAAATGTGAACCAACCTATACCAAACTTGGTCACAATGTATATGGGTACAGTATCTCAGACAAGTTGATAACCAGCCTGATTGTCTCAGACACTCTGGAGTTATGGCCCTTGAATTGATAAAAATGGTTAAATTAACAATGTCCACTCTCTATATATAACTCAAACAAACTTGAACAGTTCTTTACCAAACCTGGTCTCAGTGTATATGGGCACAATATCTCTGCCAAGTCTGATAACCAGCCAGGATATGCCCTTGAATTGATGAAAAATGGTGAAATTAACAGTGCTCTCTTACTCTAAGAAACATGAACCCATTTTTACTTAAGTTTGTTACAATGTGTATAGGCACTGTTTCTCTTGCAAGTTTGTAAATGAGTCAGAATATCCAAGACACTCTAGAGTTATGACCCTTGAATTCATAAAATTGCAGAAAGGCATATTTTGCGATAACCAATGCTCTTGTTCTAAATCTGTTTCTCTATAAATATCATCAGATTGATACAAATGGTATACTTCATGCAATTTCAGAATTCATTCTAAGCTTTCTGAAAAGTCAGAGCTTTCTGGAAAGGAATTGGAGCTGGAAAAATAATTCAGGATAATGACTGCCATCTCTTTATACTTTGGAGTTTTGTTGGAACTTGGTATGGCCACAAGCCTAGAAAGGGCAATATTAGAACTAGATATGGTCATATTAGGCCAAATGATATGGCAATGTTACGACTAGATGTGGCCATGTTAGGACTAGATAGGAATTGGGCAATGTAAGATATGGTCATTGTTAGGTTATATGGTACAGTGCAGTCTCCGCAGCAAGGTGGTGTTCATAATTTAGACAGTTACTTTAATATTGTACTCCGTGGTATTTTTCTACTCATCAAGATAGTTTTATGTGATAATCATCAATTAGATAATCAAATTTGGAATCTTGTCGCTATTGGGGATATCAAGGTAAAATCCCAGGTGAACTTAAGAAACCCTTACAATGCTGTTGACACTTGTGACTGCCTTTAAGACCTGTGCAGACCAGGATCAGCCTGCACCTTTGTGAAGTCTGATCATAGCCTGCACTATTCAGGCAACAAAAAAAAAAAAGTTCCGTTTCTGGTCTCCAGCAAATAATAAAGAGGGTTGGTAGGTTGGGATTTTTTTTTTTTTTTACATGAAACATTTTAAGGTAAATAAAAAGAAAATATTTTTTTAAAGGCGGAAAGGTAAAAAAAAGACTTAAGGTGGGTGGTTAAAAAAGAGGGTTGGTCGGGCGACCAGAAATCAAACTTTTTTGATTTGGCCTCAGTCAATACATTTTCAGCAAGCACCTGTAAACAACTATTGGTACAGTCCAAAATGAAGAAAAGACGAGTCCTGCAACTAAGAAATCATATGGGTCAATTAAGCTTATTGTGCTCAGCTGAGTACGATATTGGGCCCCTTTGTCTTGTAACTTTGTCTTTTGGTGAATAATTTTAATTGAGGCTGGTTTAAGTGTTGGGGCCCTAAATTTTAGTATCTGTAGACCATGGTTTTATACCCTAGCTGATCCTATACAAGTTTTTTCTCCCTGCTTCCCTGGCATACATGTTTTGTTTTGTTTTTACTCTGAAACAATCATTACTGGGTTGATCAGATATGATATTGATATGATCACTGGATGATTGGATTCAGAATGGTTTGTACCTGACATGTCAGTTGGGTTGGCAGTGATAATGTTGCACCGAACGGAGAGAAACCAAATATTGTGCGGCTGTGATGACTAGAGGAGAGGCAGGATACAGAGTCAGTGAAGTGTATCTTAAACGTGAAGCTGGGATATTGCTTGACTGTTGTGTTGCGTAGAGAAGGATACGTTGGCATGGTCACAGAGTCTCTCTCAGTTGAGATATTGGGGATGTGCGTCTTGCTATCTGAGAGAGGATTATGTGTGTGTGTTGTGTAAGCTGACTTGTGGCTGTTGATAAATGATCAACAAAATAAAGATCTGATCTTGTAGTCAAGTTTGACAATTCTTTTGGGAAATATCAATAGCAAAATTGTTTTCATAATGTTTTATCTACATGAACTTCAGTGTTTAACTCTCTCTTGGAACTCTTCCTTGGATCAGAACACTTCTGGATTTTTTATTTCCAGAAATATCTTAGCAAATAACGGTGATAGATATTATGTTTTACCTTCTATAGTATCAATGTTTATTTTTTGTTGTTGTTTTTTTTTTAACAGGGATTGGGGTGGTATGGGTGTTTAGTATATTTATTGAATTTTTTTTTAAATATTTTTATAAATATAATTTCCTTGTTTGTATTTTGCTTCAAACCATCTTCAACAAAATAGTATTCTTTTGTTATTCATCTTTATCAGGAAAACCAAGTATAAAGTCAACCATACTGGGTAAATAATTTTGACAAAGGTTGGCTGGGAAGATTTTGAAAGCAGGACTTTGGTGTGCCGTGCTATGCGGGTGTTCCTGACACAGTTGTTGGAATTCCAATATTGTTTTGCATTTCATCACCAGTTGCAGATTTGATTATCTTGTTGTTGGACGTAAAATGGGTTCACAGTGGTGGTAATTGAACACGCTTTGGGGCTTCCTTTCATTTCATACAAAATGAAATTTTCTCTTGGAGAAAAGACCTGTGTTGCCACAGAAATTTATACCCTGTCATCATTAGCTTGTGTTACAGTTATTAAGAATGCATTTTTTTTTAATCATCCTCTATTTTTCATGCATTTTCCTGTTTAAGAATTAGTGGGTTTAAGATTTTATTTTATTTATTTTATTTTGTTTGTTACATATCAATTAGCAAATTTTGTAAGTCTTGCAGTTAAGCACTGAGGTTTGTGTTGGCTTGTAGTATTTCTATGTTGGGTGTAAATAGATAATGGCCTAGATTCTTAGCTTTAATTTACAAACCTGGAAATATATAAGAAAAACTGTGTTAAAATACTGGACAAATGTCTTCAACGAAATGCATGGAATGTCTCTTCATTATTGTGTAAATTTAGATATATTATGCTTTTGATATATTTTCCATAAAGACCATTCATACGGAAATTAATTGTAGGATCAGACAAAACTGTATAACACTGTATAGAAATAATAAAAAAAACGGTGAAATGGTTAACTAAACATTGCTGTAGAAACTTGAGGTATGCCATAGTACTGACAGTGTGGAAGCTCATATTGATTTGGATTTATTGGCATTACTCACCTGTTGAAAGATGAAAATACGAGAGTTAGGAATGTGGAACGAGAGGAAGATGGCCATCAGAACGGGACAGCCCTGGTGTTCTTGGACAGATAGGGAGTTCACAACTAGCCGTGAAAAGTGAATTATCAGCCAGATTCATTATTATATAAACTGCATTATAATGGCAGTAGCATTATGGAGGAGCATGTCGAAGGAATCTTAACACTGTATTAAATGTTTAAACAATAAAACTTTGAAAGATAATTTTTGTGAGATCATTTTTTGATCAAGACATGTGAAATGAAGTTGTTGTCAGTATACATATGTTAACAGATTGTGTGGTTCTGTATCTCACATCATCCACTTTGAATTATATCTGAAGTTAGAAGTAACAAAAAATGTGAAAGCAATCTTTATTGTACTGTGCTAATATTCAAAATAACAAAAAAATGTGTGCAATATCTGAGAAGATGTTTGCCATTGGTGGGAACGTACACCTGCCTACATACAAGGATACGAAATACGAGCCTCTAGACCTGATTCTGGAAGCACAAGAGGAGGTGAGTGTTGTCTGTGGCCTCAATACCATCAGTAGGCCATCTTAAGTCATGGCCTCCAAGGCTTGAACATTTCTTAACTTTAATTTCTAGCCTTGAAATATTTCTTGATTTTAATTGCTGCCATGAAAAGTCTCTAGATTTTAATGATACATTCATAGTTTTAATGGTTGCATCAAAAAGTCTCTAGATTTTAATGGTTATCTTGAAAATTCACCTAATTAAATGGTAGCATTTATACCGGGTAAGTCTCTAGATTTTAATGGTTTCCTTGAAAAATCAGTAGATTTTAACAATCCAAAAGTCCATATTTTAAACTAGATTCTAATATTGGGGCCCTAAAATTCAGTGTTATTGACCCTAACCTACATTCATATAGTGACATCATCTAATGCTATCTTGCAATAATTCTAATAACTATATGGCCAGAGTGTTTTAAGTGGCTGTAGATACTCTCCATTCTATATTTAGAACAGATATTGACAGTCTCATCCAAATATACTAAAATTGATATTGTCTGTTTTGATAACTTATGGTTGTGGCAAATGTGTATATTCCATCCAGTGAGAATTCTGTCTCACAAAACTTGTCTGAGAGGGCAATAAAACTCAAACCTAAAGCACTTTCTCACAAATTTCATTATTGCAATTTTTCTTGTCTATCAATATAATTTGAAAATCTTATCAGTCAGATTGAAGACTCATCATGCGTTGTGTACAATTTTTTTTTTTTTTTTTTTATAATATTATAGATATTCAGATTTCACAGAAGGCAAATATATAAGCAACTTGGTTGTGAAAAATGAACAACAAAAGTAAATAAAAAAAAAAGAAAGGATAAAAAATAAATAATAATAATAATTTACAATAAATAAAATGCTCATTTGTAATTCTATGAATAAAAAGGTGAAAAAGAAAGAGAAAAAAACAGATCATTGAAATGATAAAACATTTGAGCTAGTGTTTTAAAAGAAACTTGCCTTGTATTGTATTTGTTTCTAAACTGAAAAGATAAAAAAAAGAACATAGCTTAAAACTGTTTAACGTTGTCAAAGAAGTTTGCTTTTAAATTACTTATTTCTGTGACTTTCACTTAAATATTTGCATTAACCCTGACAATGCTGTGAGCAATTGTGGCTCCCTTTGTGACCAGAGCAGATCCAAGATCAGCCTGCACATCCATGCAGTCTGATCATGGTCTGCTTTGTTTGCATTCAGTCAAGAAATTTTCAGCAAACTTCCCCATAAACAACTAATGGTGCAGTCCAAAATTTAAAAAAGACTAAGTCCATTTCAGAAATAAAGTTTGGTAACTAAGGGTAAATATTTTTAGTCAGGTAACTTTTTCTGTTAATTTATCATTTATCTCAGTATTTTGCAAAGAAAAAAAATAAAATGTGTTCCTACCTACCTTTATATTTTAAGTATTTCTTAAAAGCTGAGTATGAAATTAATTAATATAGAATATGTAACTTACAATGAAATTAAAATTGTAAGGAATTTTGAAAATATACAAATACTCCTACCATGCTGATTTTTAGATTGGCAATCCCTTTAGCATGTAAAACTCAGAATTTCAAAATGTCTCTCTCCCCCTCTCCCCCCCACCCCCAAAAAGCAATACCACTTTAAATATTCAACTGATAAAGATGAAATTAAATGGAATGGAAATAAAAAAGATCAACTGATATTAAATAAAATGCTTTGAGCTGAAAATTTTGATGACTGTATCTTCAGCCTGATGCTGTGGTATTGATCATCAGCCATTTCTGCTAAGAGTTTTCGGCATGTCACAAAGTCCTTTTTATATTCAAATGCAAAGAAATGTATTATGTATTTGACATGGGCGGATAAGGAATAAAGTTCTTTTTGTCATTAAATGTGGAAAGCTCTGTGCTCCAGAGAATTTTGTTGCATTATTCTTGATTACTTCATTTTATTACATTATGTAAGTGTTGCATTACTGGAAAATGATTAAAGTTTCCAGTAAGCATTAAAACATGGTGTTCTTTGATCTTTGAGGAAGTTTTAGAAGACATGATTGAGCTTTAGAATAATTTTAAGCTCACCTGAGCACAAAGTGCTCAAGGTGAGCTTTTGTGATCGCCCTTCGTCCGGCGTCCGTCGTGCGTCGTCCGTCGTCAACAATTTGCTTTAAACGACATCTCCTCTGAAACCACTGGACAGAATTTAATGAAACTTGGCAGGAATGTTCCTTGGGTGAGGCTCTACCAAAGTTGCTAAAATTATTCCAATCCATAAAAAAACATGGCCGCCAGGGGCGGGGCTTATTTGCCTTATATGTATATATGGAAAACTTTAAACAACATCTCCTCTGAAACCACTGGACAGAATTTGATTAAACTTGGCAGGGATGATCCTTGGGTCAACCTTCACAAAAGTTGCTAAAATAAACTTGATCCATGTAGAACTCTGGTTGCCATGGCAACAAAAAGAAAAAAAAATGAAAACTTTAAAAATCATCTTCTTCAAAACTACTGGCCAGATTTTAAAATAAATTGGTACGGATGTTCCTTGGGTCAACCTCTACCAAAGTTGCTAAAATTATTCCAATCCATAAAAAAACATGGCCACCAGGGGTGGGGCTTATTTGCCTTATATGTATATAGAGAAACCTTTAAACAACATCTCCTCTGAAACCACTGGACAGATTTAGATTAAACTTGGCAGGGATGATCCTTGGGTCAACCTTCACAAAAGTTGCTAAAATAAACTTGATCCATGTAGAACTGTGGTTGCCATGGCAACAAAAAGAAAAAAAATATGAAAACTTTAAAAATCATCTTCTTAAAAACTACTGGCCAGATTTTAAAATAAATTGGTACAGATGTTCCTTGGGTCAACCTCTACCAAAGTTGCTAAAATTTTTCCGATCCATAAAAAACATGGCCGCCAGGGGCGGGGCTTATTTGCCTTATATGTATATAGGGAAAACTTCAACATTTCCTCTGAAACCACTGGACAGAATGTGATTAAATTTGGCAGGAATGATCCTTGGGTCAACCTTCACAAAAGTTCCTAAAATAAACTTGATCCATATAGAACTCTGGTTGCCATGGCAACAAAAAGAAAACAAATATGAAAACTTTAAAAATCATCTTCTTCAAAACTACTGGCCAGATTTTAAAATAAATTGGTACAGATGTTCCTTGGGTCAACCTATTTATCTCAGGTGAGCGATTTAGGGCCATCAGGGGCCTCTTGTTTTTCTCTTCAATTAACATTTCAGTAACGTGGGTGTATCTACAAACTATGGAATTATCTAAGGGTAGTCTCAGGACTGGTTGGCCCATTGTCAGTTTAATGTGACTCTTGGGTGTGGTATCATGCCATATGTTTATAGCGAGATACCGCAATTTGACAGCACTATATCTGTCTCAAGTAGACATATTCTTCAAATTACTGAAATTCTGTCAGCAGGTTGTTAAACCAAATAAACAAACAAAACTACAGAATTCTAAGAACTAGAATTTTTGTCCCCTTGATACATATACCATATTGCAGTCATCACCATTTGTCTTTGCCAATTTTATAAACGTTACAGTCTCTGTATCCTTGATGCAACTGCAAAGTAAATAAAGTAAATATGAATGCCAGAACTATGTAAGGAAATTGTTTGGCCCTAGATGGCTCGATGTTCATTGTGCAGTGTGCGATTTCTATCGAATCCAACTGTCTAGACAGTATACAGACCTTCTATTTCAGCTTCATGAAATTACACCATTGGCGCTCTTCCATTGTGAGTATTATAAACTTGAATAAATCAATGACTTGCTAAACCAGGGTACTAATTCAAAATGTGATTTTCTGTCAAATTCAAACTTTCTTCCTTCAGTTATAGCATGTACTACATGTATGGGAACTTCTATGAATGGTAGTATAATATTAAGTGTTTAAGATGTTAACACTTGAAATACACATACCAGTGTTTTAAAGAATATATCATTAAAGAGAACAGAATATTACTAATCAAAGTACATGTCTTTGACTGCAATTTTCTGTCCCAAATAAAAAAAAATTACCAGATTTGTCCTAAAACATTTCATGTAACATTAGCCCTGTGATGCACTTTGTTAGCATCTGAGCATTGGTAGAATAGCTCTTTGAACATGATTTCCAGCCATACAGATACCTTTAATTGCAGGTCAGCTTGCTAAAAAAATAAAGTCATATCTATCAAGTAGTTTTCAAAAGAAAAATATAGTGCAGTTATTAACCTACTCCAGAAAAATAACCCTGATGAAGATCTTTTATTGATCAAAATCACTTGGTTGTACTAAATTGTTTAGAGTTACTGTTTTCTGCATCCCTAGCTCAACTTCCTCATAAAATTGTGTAAAGCATCATAGTCACCACTTCTCTTGTTGGAGTCTGGAGGCTAGGTAATAAAAGTAAGTCACATCCCATCCCATTTATAATCATGTGAGTCCCCCTCTAAGTGAGAACTAAGTATTTATTATTTGTTACTCAGAGCCAGGTTTATAAGGTGAGTACTGCTGTGTGTTCAGTGAACCTAAGGGAAGCTAACGTGAGCGGTTTGACTCCTGTTTTATCATGAATGCACTGCAGTTGTACATTCAAATTCATCAGGTCAGGTCAGGCCTTTACCTTTTGTAGACTTGTTTTGATGCTTTAGCAGATCCAGATCAGACAGCTCCTGGGTTTAGACTTTTATTTATTTCACATTGATTACAAAACAAGTTGTCACAACTTAAATTAATCACTCTCGATGGCTCTGATGGTGGCATATGTGGTCATTATTGTAGGAGGAAACTGGAGAGCCCAGAGAAAACCAATGTGTCTGAACGAGCGACAACTGTACCCTCTCACGTACATGACCAGGAATTGAACCCAGGATGCATTGTTGAGAAGCGAGGCATGTTACCACTATGCTATCCAGGCACCAGGCACAGCTCCTGGGTCTGCTCTGTTTGCCACTACAGGGTCTAATCTCTGATAGAATGGCAGCAAAAAATCCTTTGTTTCATAATTAATTTAAAGTTATTCATCAAATCATATTTTTTTACCTAGATACTAAGGCATAAATGTCTTGAAACCTAAAAATTATTCTCTCAATTGATCTGATAAGTGAAAATTAAAAGGTAGCAAATGTTCATGTATACATTGAAATTTATGTAATTCAGGATAAAAATGAACTTTTAGAGTTCCTAAGTGAAAGATGAAACAATTCTGCTAGGAATTCTCACCAGCTTTTGTCACATAAACAGAAAAAGATACTTGGGATAGATTGTTTATCAATTAACTGTTGGCAGACAGTTAATTGCCATGTATGGTGTCAACTTTTTTGCTTCCGTTCAATGATTCTGCCAAGCAATATGTTATTGCAACTTAATTTAATGGCTTTGTATAAAAAGAAAGTTTGGATTTGCCAGTGGAGTCAGTGTGATCAAAGTCAAGGTTACTGTTACTAGAAATAAAACAAGTTTCAGCTCTACAATGTTTGTTTGGTGTGAGATAATGTAGGACAGTAATTTGCATAATAAAGAAAATTAGAATCACTCTTTTGAGGTCTGTTGTGCCAATGTCATTGTTTCTAAAATTAGAATTTCTTTTTTCAAGACTGGAAAATAGTGACCAGCATTATTGCATTGAAAGTGGATGCTTTGGTATGCATTTTGGGTCAGTTGGCTCTAAAATCAGAAAAATGGTATCAGACTTGATACATGAGTGGTTTATAAGTACAAAGGTCAGGTTACTTAAAGTTTATGTTTGGTCAAGGTCACGGACTCAGTTTCAGAAGTTATTAAAAGTTTGCTATTGTCAAGAAGTTTAGTAAATATGGAATTTCAGTTTAAAGTATGGATTGGTTTAGCAGGCTATATTAGCCCACATCAAGCATTATTTAAGAGCTATAAACTTGCCTTTAGGGGAATTAGTTGAATGAACAAAAGATCAAAATGTATATAAGTAAAGTGCAAGGTAATTTCACATAGTCAATTTACCTAAGTTTCAGTCATGTTGATCCACTGTGTTCAAATGACTTATATCAGTTATGTAGATCTACTTTGTTTGGATGACAGGATATGTGGCATGGTAGAATGCCATTTGTCCATTGTGTGCCAGCAAATGCTTGAAACAAAAGCCCAGCAACGAAATCTGTCTCTCCCAAGGACTTAATATCTGGCTGTCCTCCTGTAGGTGGGAGATAGTCCCTCCCTACTGAGAGCCTCAGGATATCCAGATATTGACAAACAATTTATTTGCCATTTGTCTGCAGCCTGTTTGTCTCTAGGCCATTGTGTTTGGCGGTTTTATGCTTCCAAGATGGATGTTATATAAGACTAATAGTTGTTTGTGGTCCTTGTTCTCCTTGCATGGTGAGGAGATATCGGCCTAAAATTGGCTGTCTTCTTCCTATTGCGTGTTTGGTGTTTGTTGGTTTTTTTACATTGTTTTGTTTTTTTGTTAGACATGGGATGGGGGTGGATTTATACACTGTAAATCGAATCATAAATAATTGTAGGGGACGAAACTAGTCTAAACGAACATGGAAACAGGAGGAGATGGAGCAGTTTTATAATCGGCCTTCAGTATTTTACTTTTCCATATAACTCAGCCTTGGCTTTCTAGAGTTGTTAGGATTAACTGTTGTTGTCCATATGCTTTAATTTGTGCGGGAGGGGACATATTTTTTCATCAATACTGACAATTTTGTGTCGAACAATATTAGCTCTAGAAGTATTTGTTCTTGTCAGAGTGATAACTTGAGATTCAATTAATCTTTGTACGATTGGCAAAATTGCTGTTAATAGAATAGACCCCTATTTACTTTAATTCTTTCCCTCATATAGACTCATTTTGACGCACTCAATGGGTACCACATAAAGCCTGATCTGCAGAAAACCACAGTTAAACCTTACCAAATTTAATTATAAAGTCCTCATTTCCAGACCACTGAGGAGCAGCGAACAGCATAAAACTTGATCAGCCTGTGAGTTACTTGCAGGCTGATCTGGTTTTATGTTGTTCGCATAGGTCTTTTCATGGTTTCCTCTATGATGGAAAGGGTTAAAGGTCACATAATAAACTTTGACAAAAAATGTTTCTATAAGTATATACTTTATATATCTCAAAGATCTTGTGTTTAAATATCAAAGGCATCATGCAAACCTTACACTGTTTAAATGATTATAGACATGATCTTAACATTACACCCTTGTGTCATTGATTCCTTAAAAAATCAGTCGATGGAAGAAATTTGAAATTTAATTTAAAAAAAATCTCTCAACCACATTTTTTTAGCTCACCTGAGCACTTGTGCTGAGGGTGAGCTTTTGTGACCGGTTTTGTGCGTTGTCCGTCATCAACAATTGCTTGTGAACACTCTAGAGGCCACAGTTTTGGCCAAATCTTCATGAAACCTGGTCAGGATGTTTGTCTACATGATATCTTGGATGAGTTTGAAATTGGGTCACGTGGGGTCAAAAACTAAGTCACCAAGTCAAATCTTAGAAAAACCTTGTGAACACCCTAGAGGCAACAGTTTTGGTCCAATCTTCATGAAATTTGGTCAGGATGTTTGTCTACATGATATCTTGCATGAATTTGAAATCAGATCACAATTGGGTCAAAAACTAGGTCACCAGGTCATATTTTAGAAAACCTTGTGAACACTCCAGAGGCCACAGTTTCAGCCTAACCTTAATGTAACTTGGTCAGAATGTTTGTTTACATCAAATCTCAGATTAATTCAAAACTGGGCCACATGGGGTCAAAAAGTAGGTCACCAGGGCAAATTTTAGAAAAATCTTGTGAACACTCCAGAGGCCTACATTTTTGTCTCAGTCTTCATTAAACTTGATAAGAATGATGACTGCATGAATTCCCAGTTGAGTGCAAATTCAGGTAGATCAAAATTTAGGTCACTTAGTCAAATGTTAGAAAAACATTTTAGATGCCACATTTTTTTTTTCATCATGCCTAACCCAGCAATCTTACTCAGTTGAGCGACACAGGGCCATCTTGGCCCTCTTGTTGTTGTTTTTTAGTAACAGCAAAAAAAAAAAAAAAGATCTGATTCCATAGAAAATTAGTTAAAAATGTAAAAAATGTTTAGGTATATAATGCTCTTATTGACTAAATAATCATTTAGTGAGATTTATCTCTGAAGTTGCTGGAATTTGTTGAGTTTTATGGATACGGGAAAGCCTTAAATAATTTCTTATTTTCAGTGACTCATCAGGTTCACATCTGAAATGATTTTCTTCCAAAAATAATGTGACAGATTCTCAATACGAAAATAAAGAAACAAAAAAAAGATAAAATAAAAAAAAAAGTTAAGTCACTAAGAGCCTCTAACACGCAGCATGCAGTTTTATCTCAGATGATGTAATCTGATTTTTTCAATTACAACCATGTTTCAAATGTATTATTTTGTTTTAATGCTGTAAATATGAGATCATATTTTTAAAATTTACAAATTAATTGTAGGGCCCAGTATTTTGTTATAATTCTTGTTCAAAACCATTTACAAAAACAATAATATTAAGTCAAAGAAAAAAAATTATATGTGAAATATGACCTCTATCCTCTGCAAATTTGCAAAAAATGGAGCTACAGTGGATCTCTTTTGAAACATAAAACTACATAATCTTTTAAAATTTCATGAAAATTGGACAAACTGTAGAGAAACCTTAAAGAAATTATATAACTTCAATGAACTTTGAATTTATGTCACAATATAATTTACATGAATGTAATTTAGTAGGCCTCAAGCAGAATTTTTTAAAGACAACTTAATTATACCCCCCACAATGAAAGTTTGGTGGAGGGAAGTTTTGGAGTGACCTGGCTGTCTAGTGCAACCAGACCTGGCTGTCTGCATGTCCCGATGCAAATGTTCCATTGATTGATCAGAACAGATTGCCCATATTTTTAGATCAAATTCTGTATGCATTAAATCATTCTGTTATGGGTTATCACTTCACTGCTCCATTGGAAGCAGAAATGACAGTATCAGATTAGATTGGAGGGTTTAGCTAAAATATTGCATAGTTCTGTGTTTGAGAAATTAGATTATTAAGCTCCGGCATACAAATGTTTGCAGGGTTATACTGGAATTGCCTGCTGGTCGGTTGGTCAGTCTGGCATAAACTACTTCCATGAATTGGAGATATATCAATGAAAATTAACACGTGCAATCAACATGATAGGTAGTTGTATATGACATATTGTGAAGCTTTTTTGTTTTTATAAAAGTTTATAGTGCTATCTCTTGATTTG
>CM037785.1:48445074-48459200 GCA_021229015.1 Solen grandis | reverse complement strand
TCATATTAAATTCAGGCAAGAGTTATCTAACTTGGTTGTCTGATGCCCCTGAACATAATCATAAACTTTCAAGTCAATATCATAAATGGTTATTGAGATATGAGGTTGATAGTAACTTGCATGCAAAACTTTAACCAAAAGCCGCAACGCCAACGCCGACGCAAGCGTGACTACAATAGCTCTCATATTCTTCGAATAGTCGAACTAAAAATGGTTTAAAGTAGAGCTATGATTCTTGGTCACTTCTCTTCTCTGCTTTGTTTTATGTTTATTTTTAGTTTTAAGTCAATACCTTTGACAATTTATAAAAATGCTCCAGACAAAAATCATAATGAAATAAAATAAAGAAAAATAAAAAATGGGACCAAAAAGAGTTATGGTACTTGGTCATTGCACTTCACTTTGTCACTATCAATGTCTTTTTTTAAAGTTTCAATGCAATACCCTGTATATTTTTCAGGAAGTGATCCTGACAAAAACATATTGTGAAATAAACAGGGAGATAATGAAAAATATGACAAGATAATATGTAACAGCATTTGTAGTAGAATGCAGGAGAAGAAAAGATTAATATTTAACTGCAGTAGTAGTAATAAGAGGTGATCAACATTGTGATAATGAATAGCTGAAGCAGTAATATTAGAAAGTATAATTACAATAATAATATAATAATATGTAAAAAACAACAAAATGCAAAATGCTTTATATGTGACCAAAACTTAAAGGCATCTCGAAAGGAATGTGATGTCCCACTGAGCCAGGCCCCCATCTGCTGTGATCAGACCTGCTAATTGCTGGTCATCACTGCAGGGAGTCTTTAGCCAATATAGTACCTATATGTTACGGTAAAACCTCTGATGGGTTGATGCCTAACTAAATTATCTGCTACAATGGAAGTGAGATAGTAGGCTAGTTTTACACAAAGCAATAAACATATAATGACTTGACTATTTGAGTTTACCGTCGCTTCGACAGTATTTCAGTCATATAGCGACGTCCAGCTAATTACAGGTGGAGGAAGGACACGAATGCACGGAGACATCCGGGTAGAACCACCGACCTACCGCAAGCCAGCTGGAAGGCTTCCTCACATGAAAATCCGAATGACCCTGCCGGGATTCAAACCCACGCGGTGAGGGGCAGAGTGAGTGTTAAAGTCAGCGACTTAACCCTCTCGGCCACGGAGGCCCCAAACATATAATGAATGATAGTGATACTATGTGGGTTGTTTAGTTTATGATCCCTTACATAATTATTCTTTATTACATTTATTACTTGGAGTCAATTTTGTAACTGCATGATTATAGGATCATACGGCATTTATTTCAGAATTAAAGTTTTGATATTGAAAATATAGAGATACGCATTTTTGTAGTAATTAAAATGAGCCTGAAGGACATAATTCTGACAATGCAAGATCTTTTGTTTTTTTATTGCTTTTGCTAGAGACATTTTGTTACATTTTATTCAACAGAATTTCTCTTATTGAATAAACAAGTAATAAAATTTGTGTTGATTTCCGACATATAAACATGTGTTGAGGGAAGAAATGAGAGAATGAAAGTAATGAGTGATACATAACTTATTAAAAAATTAATGTCCCTTTTTATGATAATTTTACAACTTAAATAAAATAAGAAAGAAAGAACAAAATAAATGAAAAAATGAAAGAAAGAAAGAACAAAATAAAGTAGACAAAATAAATCAACAGAGAAAGAAAGAAAGAAAAGGAAGATTTATATTTGCTCGAATAAAAAAAAAAAGAATAATAGAGAACTTTTAGGATCATTTCTGGTATTTGGTATGTTCACAACTTTTTTACAAACTGTGAATGACTACATACAACCCCATGTAGCAACATATGCACTCTTGAACAATACCTGTGACAGACTGTGGCAGCCTGCCTAATCAAAAACAGATGCCCACACAACGGCGGGTGGGTGAATTTTTGCTTGATGATATATATTATTATACTCAATACCATAATTAATTGAAAACAACCGCCATAACCAATATATTTTGTTACTATATGCTTTGTCCAATGTTATTTACTATGTAAATCTTGGAAATAAACTATTGAATTGAATTGAATAAATGGGGGGTGGGGGTCACTTATATAAGGGTTTTGAGATGCCTTTAAGCATCCATATATTGGCAATGAGCCAATATGATCTAAGTGTGGCACATTGAACGATTTGATTAATGTTGATCATCACTGTGCGCTCAAAAATGTCTTCCAAAGTGTCCCACTTTTTATACTAAACAGTTAAAAATCAGGTGAGACAGTTGGGAATCCTGCTTATTATTATAAGAACAATAGTTTTCAGTAGTATAAATGATTTACAATTTATTTGTTATCAAAAATTTTGGTAACGTAACAAGCCATTTGGTTAAACATATATCAGCTTTCACTCTATGCCTCAAAGTTCAGTAATGCACTAGAAGGAACTTTTGGTAAGCTAAAACTTGTTTAAAAGGTGGATGTTTGTACATGTACTTAGTTGTTTTGCTATCCAATTCAATAGTGAGTGTGTGGGAGGAATAATAATACATGTAGAATAAAGACACAATTCATCCCCTCTCTCTCTCTCTTACCCATGATTCTTTGAGCGCTTTTACACAGGTCATTCAGACCAGTGTTGACACATTGCTCTCATAGTTACACATACACTGTACATTGACCTGTTGCAAGCCAGCTAGCAGAGCTGCATCTAATTATAGAACATAGGTAACTTCTGTCAAATTTTCTCTGTTTTTATTCTGGGTCATGTATTGAAATTCTCAAATTCATCAATTCTTGACAGATTTTCAAAATTCTTTTTTTGTTGACGAGGTAAGACATTCTTTTTTCCAATGATGACAAAATATATCACACATTTAAACTTTAAAGGCTTTAAAATCAATTCAAAGTTTGACCAAACTTCATACTGCCACCAAACAACCAAATCAATCCCGATCTGAAAAAACTAAAATTCTTCAAAAAGTACTTTTTAGAGGCTTTTGATTTTACCCATATTCTTTCGATAAAATATTTTTAGATTTTGAGATATTTAAGGTCAAAGAAAAAACCAATAATCACAATATGACCTTGACCTTTGCATTTTTTGAAAATTTGAAACTGTGAAGTCCCTGGAAACAACAAACAATACAATCTGTGAAAATTTCATAAAGATTGCTTCAAAAATAATGACAGAATCCTCCAAAAACTAAAAAAATGCCTATTCTCGAAAATTTGTTTCCTCCATATTTTAGTGCACTTTGACCGCTTATTGAAAGCCATTTTATGCATTTTCTGAAATCGCCACCCCATATATTTTGTGCGCAAAGATCTTCGGAATCAATTTCAAAAAACAGAATGAGCGTATCTAATCTCTAACAAAAATGGGCATGTTTTTCGTGGACACACCCTAATTTGCCAGATTTTTTCAAAGATTCAAACATTCAACCTCTTCTAGCTCAAAAGTTTCAAAGATATGGATATTGCCACTCATCATATTTTAACGGGCAGTTGACAGAGAACAGAATGCAAAAAACTGCATACAAATAAAATGTCAAATGACAGAGTTATCGGCAATTATATGTTTTGATGCTAAACGCCACCTAGCGGCAAAACTTAGTACTAAAATGAAAAACAAACTTAGTGGTGCACAACTTCAGATACATGTGAGTATGCATGGAAATTTTCATATTTGTAGCACTTCTAATCATGTCGCAACAGCGGCCACAAAAAAAGTGCAAAGAATAACTAGATTTGCATACTGCAAATGCAACGGTTTTCGTGATGATCAACAGTTTCAAACCTGATCAGCCAAGTTAAAATACCAGAAAAACAACAAAATGCAAAATGCTTTATATGTGACCAAAACTTAAAGGCATCTCGAAAGGAATGTGATGTCCCACTGAGCCAGGCCCCCATCTGCTGTGATCAGACCTGCTAATTGCTGGTCATCACTGCAGGGAGTCTTTAGCCAATATAGTACCTATATGTTACGGTAAAACCTCTGATGGGTTGATGCATAACTAAATTATCTGCTACAATGGAAGTGAGATAGTAGGCTAGTTTTACACAAAGCAATAAACATATAATGACTTGACTATTTGAGTTTACCGTCGCTTCGACAGTATTTCAGTCATATAGCGACGTCCAGCTAATTACAGGTGGAGGAAGGACACGAATGCACGGAGACATCCGGGTAGAACCACCGACCTACCGCAAGCCAGCTGGAAGGCTTCCTCACATGAAAATCCGAATGACCCTGCCGGGATTCAAACCCACGCGGTGAGGGGCAGAGTGAGTGTTAAAGTCAGCGACTTAACCCTCTCGGCCACGGAGGCCCCAAACATATAATGAATGATAGTGATAATATGTGGGTTGTTTAGTTTATGATCCCTTACATAATTATTCTTTATTACATTTATTACTTGGAGTCAATTTTGTAACTGCATGATTATAGGATCATACGGCATTTATTTCAGAATTAAAGTTTTGATATTGAAAATATAGAGATACGCATTTTTGTAGTAATTAAAATGAGCCTGAAGGACATAATTCTGACAATGCAAGATCTTTTTGTTTTTTATTTGCTTTTGCTAGAGACATTTTGTTACATTTTATTCAACAGAATTTCTCTTATTGAATAAACAAGTAATAAAATTTGTGTTGATTTCCGACATATAAACATGTGTTGAGGGAAGAAATGAGAGAATGAAAGTAATGAGTGATACATAACTTATTTAAAAAATTAATGTCCCTTTTTATGATAATTTTACAACTTAAATAAAATAAGAAAGAAAGAACAAAATAAATGAAAAAATGAAAGAAAGAAAGAACAAAATAAAGTAGACAAAATAAATCAACAGAGAAAAAAGAAAGAAAAGGAAGATTTATATTTGCTCGAATAAAAAAAAAAAAGAATAATAGAGAACTTTTAGGATCATTTCTGGTATTTGGTATGTTCACAACTTTTTTACAAACTGTGAATGACTACATACAACCCCATGTAGCAACATATGCACTCTTGAACAATACCTGTGACAGACTGTGGCAGCCTGCCTAATCAAAAACAGATGCCCACACAACGGCGGGTGGGTGAATTTTTGCTTGATGATATATATTATTATACTCAATACCATAATTAATTGAAAACAACCGCCATAACCAATATATTTTGTTACTATATGCTTTGTCCAATGTTATTTACTATGTAAATCTTGGAAATAAACTATTGAATTGAATTGAATAAATGGGGGTGGGGGTCACTTATATAAGGGTTTTGAGATGCCTTTAAGCATCCATATATTGGCAATGAGCCAATATGATCTAAGTGTGGCACATTGAACGATTTGATTAATGTTGATCATCACTGTGCGCTCAAAAATGTCTTCCAAAGTGTCCCACTTTTTATACTAAACAGTTAAAAATCAGGTGAGACAGTTGGGAATCCTGCTTATTATTATAAGAACAATAGTTTTCAGTAGTATAAATGATTTACAATTTATTTGTTATCAAAAATTTTGGTAACGTAACAAGCCATTTGGTTAAACATATATCAGCTTTCACTCTATGCCTCAAAGTTCAGTAATGCACTAGAAGGAACTTTTGGTAAGCTAAAACTTGTTTAAAAGGTGGATGTTTGTACATGTACTTAGTTGTTTTGCTATCCAATTCAATAGTGAGTGTGTGGGAGGAATAATAATACATGTAGAATAAAGACACAATTCATCCCCTCTCTCTCCCTCTCTCTCTCTTACCCATGATTCTTTGAGCGCTTTTACACAGGTCATTCAGACCAGTGTTGACACATTGCTTACACTGTACATTGACCTGTTGCAAGCCAGCTAGCAGAGCTGCATCTAATTATAGAACATAGGTAACTTCTGTCAAATTTTCTCTGTTTTTATTCTGGGTCATGTATTGAAATTCTCTATAAATTCATCAATTCTTGACAGATTTTCAAAATTCTTTTTTTGTTGACGAGGTAAGACATTCTTTTTTCCAATGATGACAAAATATATCACACATTTAAACTTTAAAGGCTTTAAAATCAATTCAAAGTTTGACCAAACTTCATACTGCCACCAAACAACCAAATCAATCCCGATCTGAAAAAACTAAAATTCTTCAAAATGTACTTTTTAGAGGCTTTTGATTTTACCCATATTCTTTCGATAAAATATTTTTAGATTTTGAGATATTTAAGGTCAAAGAAAAAACCAATAATCACAATATGACCTTGACCTTTGCATTTTTTGAAAATTTGAAACTGTGAAGTCCCTGGAAACAACAAACAATACAATCTGTGAAAATTTCATAAAGATTGCTTCAAAAATAATGACAGAATCCTCCAAAAACTAAAAAAAATGCCTATTCTCGAAAATTTGTTTCCTCCATATTTTAGTGCACTTTGACCGCTTATTGAAAGCCATTTTATGCATTTTCTGAAATCGCCACCCCATATATTTTGTGCGCAAAGATCTTCGGAATCAATTTCAAAAAACAGAATGAGCGTATCTAATCTCTAACAAAAATGGGCATGTTTTTCGTGGACACACCCTAATTTGCCAGATTTTTTCAAAGATTCAAACATTCAACCTCTTCTAGCTCAAAAGTTTCAAAGATATGGATATTGCCACTCATCATATTTTAACGGGCAGTTGACAGAGAACAGAATGCAAAAAACTGCATACAAATAAAATGTCAAATGACAGAGTTATCGGCAATTATATGTTTTGATGCTAAACGCCACCTAGCGGCAAAACTTAGTACTAAAATGAAAAACAAACTTAGTGGTGCACAACTTCAGATACATGTAAGTATGCATGGAAATTTTCATATTTGTAGCACTTCTAATCATGTCGCAACAGCGGCCACAAAAAAAGTGCAAAGAATAATAATAATGGAAAAAAAAAAAAGGGAAAAAGAAACACAAGAAGAACAGTAGGTTTTCGCGGCTGCGTTGCAGTCCACGAAAACCTAACTAGAATCGCTATTGCGATATCATCGGTTTTCGCAAAAGCAATTCCATTCAGTTCACGAGTCACATGTTTCGAAAAACATATTTCTTCATTCAATGGCTTTTTGAATACTGTTGTTTAAACATTTTTGTTGCAATGTTTAAGCAGACTTTTTACCAAGAAGAATACTTTTAAGTATTACCTGTCTGTAATGTAGTCGCTAACTTGAAAACTTTTTTTACAGACTTCGGGTACTGCAACATTATATGTGTGTGTTGCTTTATGAGGGTGACATACGACAATTGTACTCGATAAACAACAATTGCAAACAACACACAACAGTATAAAATGACACGCGACAATGCGATATGCCACCTTACATTATAACGAACTAATGTTGCATTGAATTACTATCATTTTCATGAAATATCGCATAAATATTTTAGTGTTGTTTCAAATTGATGTCACCAAGGAACATAATGCAAAAAATTGCATAAAAATCAGACTTTAATTATTTTAGTAATAAATGGTGATTTCAAGCCAAGCGCCCCCTAGCAGCAAAATGAGAAACAAAATTGAGTAAAATTTTACTATTAGGTACCTAGAAATGCAGCAAATGGTTTAATGAAGCATACAAGTCGCACTTGTCGAACATTCTATTCCTTATATATCACAATTTGAAGCATAAAAACTGATTTACAATTGTTCTAAATAGGTTCAAAATTTGGACTGCCGTAAAATGACCAAATCAAGTCCGATCTTCAAAAACTAAACACCAATGGAAAGATCTTTTCACACTAAAACTTTTGTTCATATACTTTCTATAAAATATTTTTAGATTTGGAGCTATTTTATGCCGATATAAATAATAATAATTGGTATATGACCTTGACCTTTGCATATTATGGGTGATTTTTTTTCTATGATTTTATTTGTTTTATATAATTGCATTAACAGTGAAAAAATGATGAAGATTGAATAAAAAATAAAGTCAGGAGCTGCAAATAACCGTAAAAGTCATGCTTTTAAAATGTTGATTTTTCGAAAATATTGGTAAAGTTTGACCGCATACTGTTGACAAACCATGCATTTCTCAAAATCGCCACACCATATATTTTGTGCGTTTGTGTCTTGCGAATCATAAGCCACAAACAAAATTCTCCTATCTCATCTCTGAAAAAAAATGGGGACTTTTTTCGTAGACCTACCTTTATTTCATCGTTTTTTCGAGATTCGAACTTTCAACCTCCTGTAGCACGAAAGTTTTATATACGCAAATAATTAAAACGTATCATATTTTATTAAGTTTCTGACAAGGAACACAATACAAAAAACCGCATTTTAATCGGACCTTAAATAACAGAGTTATTAGCCCTTAGTCATTTTTACAAACGCCACCTAGCGGCAAAACTAAGACAAAAATTAAAAATTTCTCAACGTGAGGATCAAATTCAGATCTTAGGACAAAAGTGGTAAAAAAATCAGAAATGTGACTTTTTTCTATCATGGTTATATGCCGTTCACAAAAAAAGGTTAGAAAAATAATAATAAAAATAAAAAAAAAAATAAAACAGAAGAAGAACAATAGGTTTTCGCAAGCGATGCGAAAACCTAATAATAATGGGAAAAAAAAGGGAAAAAGAAACACAAGAAGAACAGTAGGTTTTCGCGGCTGCATTGCAGTCCACGAAAACCTAAAAATAATATTATAATATTTGACCATAGCAAATAGAGGAAGATGATGATAATGCCTATAGAAGGAGTAGTAGTTGATAGTAAAAGAATAATAATAATAATAAAAAATGATATGTGATAGCAGTAGTAGTAATAAGTGAACATAAGATGATAATGAATAGAAGAAACATTATTTAGTATTGTAATGTAGGAGAATAAAATACTGATATATTAAAGAAGCAGTAGTAATAAAAACAGAGAGGATGATGAAAATAAATAGAAGAAACAGGTATAAAAGAGAGTAAGAGAATATAATTAAGTGATGTGTAACTGTAGAAGTAACAGACAAAAAAGGAGAAAGATGATGAAGACGAAAAGTTTCAAGTTTCAATTTTTTTTCAAATGTTTTATGGCAAAGCATGACAAAAAGAGAGAACATATTAATTGATAGGTAGTAAAGGTAGAGGAAGATGATGATAGTGAATAGTTGTAGCAGTAGTGGTAGTAGACGTTGAATGTAGACGAAAAAGATGATGGCATGAAACTGCAGCTGTAGTAATAAAAGGAAAGTACTTACATGGTCGCTTCTCCATGGACAAGAATCAAACGTCTTCATTGCATGAAGTGTTCAACCCAAAAGATCACTGTCTCTCTGAGGCTCAAAGTTGAAGGATGGATGCTGGCTTTGTAGACACTGCTTTTTGATGACAAAATGGGTGCTACATGAGATATATGGCACCAAATGCTTTTGCAAATTTCTGAAATAAAAAAAAATCAATAATAATCATATTATATTAGTCATTAACACTCAATCATCAAGATATATATAGTGAATTTATATAATGTGCATACAAATAATACAATTAACACGCATTTTTTTTTCAGGAACCCCCCGAATACAATACATACCAATCACTGAGATCAAGTCCGATGTTTCCCTTAAACGTTCTCCCCGTGTAGCAATAAAACATATATCAGGAATATGCATACAAATGTTAAAATACCATGGGACTAAACGCTAGGGAAATCTTTTAAGCGACTAAATCAATCGTATAAAATTCCAGAGTAATTCCATTTTAAACCCGAACTAAAATATGACAAACGTACGATATAAAATGACATCATACAAATGAATACAAAGGACCCAACCCCTTACATTTTCTAAAAAGTAAATAATGCAATGGAATTTAGGTAAGTAAATATATTACATTAATTTTGCTTTCGGTTTTATCTGGTTTTGCAATCGAGTGAAGGTGCCTGAATGATAAAATCACCATTATCATCATCAACAACAACAACATTCTACAGACTGTCTGTATTTGTATTTTCCGTGATCCAGTCTGCAGATCCGGTACAGGTCCAATCCAGGAAATGTTTGTTTGTTGGGTTTAATGTCCCACCGACAGTATTTCAGTCAATTCGAGACGATGTCTACTTGAGACAGAAATAGTGCTGCAACACTGCAGTATCACGCCGTAGACATGTGGCATGATACCACACCCAATCACATTATCCTGACACTGGGCCAACCAGTCCTGGAGCTACCCTTATATGCTGAGCGCCAAACAAATGAGCTATACCAGTACCATTGTTTACAACTTTAGTATGTCACTCTTAAAACATTATATTTCAGGAATTTTGATTTTTATGCGTAGGACAGATCCTCTTGACTTATATATTTTCATAGTTTAGCATTGTGTTTTTTCATTTATTTTAATGTACAACACCTAAATATAGAATCTTTACAATGATTCGTCTTCTTTTTTTTCTAAAAATCTGATGAGCTAATAATGATATGCAGCAGCGTGAGTAGCAATAAAAATACGTGTATAGAAAGAGAATAGAAAGGAAAAGAATAACATGATGTAAGAAAATGCAGTGAGTAGTGTAAGAATAGAGAACTTACCTGGTCACTTACCAACTTACCTGGTCACTTATCCAACTTACCTGGTCACTTATCCAACTTACCTTGTCACTTATCCAATACTCGCGATGGACAAGAAGCAAACCGACGTCTTCATTGCTCAACCCAAAAGATCAATGTCTCTCTGAGGCTCAAGGTTGAAGGTTATTTGCTGACTTTATAGACATTGCTCTCTGGTGACAGAATGGGTGCTGCAGGAATTATACGACACGAAATGTTTTTGCCAATCCCTGAAATAAAAAAAAAAAAAAAAATCAATAATAGTCATATTTCAATATTCATATTTTCAACACTCATTCATCAATATATTATAGTGATGAAAAGAAAGGGCTTAAATCACCAGTATAATTTCAGAACAACCTGTAGCTTGCAGGCTGATCAGGTTTTATATCAGTTTCTAAAGCTTTCATATCACTCGTCTTAGCTTATCAAAGGTAAAATAAAGTGTTTATTACCAAAAGAAATCAGTTTGAGCAATAGAATAAATGGCTGACTTGCGATATAAAATGTACATACAAATAATACAAAATACAAACATTTCACTATAACCTACGGACACAATACATATCAATCCGTGAGATAATATCCGTTGTCTCCCTTTAATATTCTCCCCGTGTAATAAACTCAATAAACTCAAATACCAAGAATATACATGTAAATGTATGGGGCTAAACGATAGATCTAATCATTTCCCCCCGATAAATACATTTATTACCAATGCGACTAAAGCGTTTATATATATAAAAGAGAATCATTCTATTTCAAACCCGAACTAAAATGAGACAAATGTACGATACAAAATCACCTCAGACCTATGAATACAAAGACCCTTTCCCGAGACAATCACCCCCCTTACATTTTCTAAAATTACGAAGTCCCCTAAATGATGCAATGGAATTTAGGTAGGAAAATATATTACATTAATTTCGCTTTCAGTTTGATACCTTTTTGCAATCGTGTAAAGGTGCCTGCATGATATAAAAATCAAAATTTTCATCATCATCATCATCACCCACAACAACATTTTACAAACTATCTATAGCTAAGTTGCCGTGGTCCAGTCTGCGGATCCGGTACAGGTCCAACCTAGATGTTAAGAGTGGAGGGGGATTCCGCCCTTTCCTGGGGATCATGTATAGTTGTTTTTTTTGTTGTTTTTTTAAAGTACACAGTGATTGTTAAGGGGTCAAATCTGAAAGCCCTTTGCAAACTGTATTCTCTTATATGACATGAATTCGTATATTGAGTATTACTGAGAAAAAAAAAATATGATTTACTGTAAAAATATGACTTATGTTTTCACAAACTCCCCCCACCCCCTTCCACTTTGGGTTGACAGCGACCCCTTAAGGTATATGCCCTGTAATTCACTTCCGGTTAAGGTATATGTCCCATAACAACCGTCAAAGCCATGCATATAACTGCACCATATAAGATTTTATAATGTCAAACCATGGAAATCTCAAAGGCAGATTGATACGTTATGACATATGACAGAAATTATTTTATTACCTCACCTTTATGGCATTGTTGTCCCCTGAAAACTACAAAACAGTGATTTTCTCCATTTTCCTACGGTAAAGTTTAGATGTGCTTATGCAATTTGAAACAGAATCATATAATGCATCTTTCTGCCGTGAGTTTTCCTCGAAAATCAAATTCAGTTTTTCATATTCACAGAAATGTTAATTTAAATACAGATTATCTCCCCTACATCTAATAAAACCTGGAAAAACTCTCGGTGAAATATTTTTATTTTTGAATGTCTTCAAGGTGACAAAGTTTCATAGAAATATTTCTATCCAATGGCAAGATATGGAATATGGTTATTATGGGGGTTATACCTTAAACAAACAGTCCACTACATGTGAGAATTCGAAATGAGTGGAATCTTCAAGAAAACTCTTAAAACATTATATATCAGGGACTTTGTTTACGTGTTTGTTGATTCATGCGTAGGACAGATTTTGTAAAGTTTTAGCATAGTGGATGATTAGTTGTTTTTTTTTGGTTTTAACGTCCCACCGACGGTATTTCAGTCATTTGAGACGGTGTCTACTTGAGACCGATATAGTGCTCCCACACCGATCGAACCCACGACCTCCAGCTCCCGAGGCGGAAGTTCGGCCACCGGGGACGGTCCAAATTAATGAGCCAGTTTTACTACGAGTAATACGTAAGCTATCTGTCTAACCCCTGATGGGTACTTAGGCTTTTAGCTATCTCTGGCAAGACAGTGCAGCAAATGCATAATTTTAAAAATGTAATGAAATATTTAAGACTTACAACTTTGTAGCTATATATGTATTATCCTCCGAGAGATCGTAACATGAACGTTTATTGCTTTCATCAGCGCTCTATGCATAAATATATGCAGCATATATCTAAACCTCAATGTCAGGTTCCACACAATCGACTGCCATCCAGACCAACCACTTTGGTATCACAGGGGGAACACCTTGTCCTTGATCCAAACCTTTCTTTCGAATAGAACCCAGCATGCATGCCATCCTTGATGTAGTTACATTCGAGTCTGCACCCGTGACTAGCAGCGTCTAACAGGGAAATGTCATTGGCCAGGTGGCCGTCTGAAAGAAGGAAACCATGATTTCACTATGTACATAAATGGGGTTCTGTTCCATTAACTGTTTATTCAGCAGTGAACACCTAAAGAAATTAGATCTACAAGGTATTAATCAAATTCAATATATCTTTCTCATGTCATCATTAAATGGAAATTAGAGGAGCTTTTTTAAATAAATGAAATTCAACTTTGAAAAAATAACTTCTACTTTTACCTTTTAATACAACATTTTACTTCATTTTGCATCGAAGAAATTCTAGATTAAACTGAAAGCATTTTGCACTTCAGATGGACATGATTCATTTTCCCCTTCTCACCTCCTCGTGAACAAAGTATTGAGGAGAATTATTCAGTTTAAAACATGATCTGCTTTTGAGCTGCATAAAATATACTATAGATTTTATAAAAAAAAAATATGTCGGAATAATTCATCTGAAATCTGAATTGTAATCTAATTAATATTTAGTCATTTAAACAAAATCAAAGAGTGATATTTGAAAAGATAAATCCTTAATATATAAGGTATCACAATTCTTTAAGGTAATCCGTCCATCAATAAATTGCTATAAAATGTAAGCATTTACAGACTTTGACCAAACGAGCCTATATCTGCAGGTCAATGAAAGCTTGTTCATGCACTTTATCCCTAACAATTGAAAAAATAATTCCTGAACAAAGACATAATGTCAAATGAATCCTCTAAATCAGTATACACATGTATGGTTGTTTTTTTTTTTGGTACTTTTTCAACCTGTTTTTGGATATTTTCCTTTCTTTCATTCGTTAAATGACACAGTGTATGTTGAAAAGATAATCTTTTTAGATTAAAACAAAATTTTGATAGTATTAAAAGTACTAGGCTAATATTTAATTTACTGGGGGATAATGTAATAACATAGTTATATCTGTAATTAAGAATAAAAGAAATGCTGACACGGTATTGCTGAATTACAGATATCATGAACTGTATGATTTTATCATTTTTAGGTT
>CM037785.1:48414331-48443394 GCA_021229015.1 Solen grandis | reverse complement strand
TCTTCCTAAACTGCTGAGCAGATTTTAATAAAACAGAGTAGGAATGGTCTTTGGGTGGTACTGTACAAAATAATTAAAATGGCTTCGGTTTGCTGAAAAAGATGGCCGCCAAAGCTAAAAATAGAAATACCTTGAAATGACATTCCTCCTTAACCACTGGGCAGATTTTGATGAAACTCAATAGAACATGTTGAATCAGTATCGAGTCCAGTTGTCCATATCAACACACTTAAAAGGATGATTTATCTCAATGTTTTGGTCCTCTGCTTCTTAACTACTTTATAGAATGTGCAATTTTTTTCTTAATTGAATCATGTTTGAAACATTTTCCCTGTAGCTTTTGAATTCAGGTGAGCGATTTAGGGCCATCATGGCCCTCTTGTTATTGTTTGACAAAATACAATGTACTGTGGTACTATAGCTACTGCTGTTACTATAAAATGTAATACATACCACCACCACTACAAGTACTACCACAACATGTTTGATTATTTTAAATAAGCATGTATCAAATATTTCAAGTTTTTAAAATATATTTATAACGAAAAGTTAAGATACTTATGAAAAACACGGCGCGGTTGAAACCGAACACCTTACAAATTTAAAAAGGCGTTCTAGAAATCTAGCGCAAATTTACTATCATCTTCTCTCATGTTTCCCGTAATTAAGGAACATGTAGCATTTAAATTGGTGTAGGAATTTTAGTAAATAACTGGAAAGAGTTACCAATTAAGAATTGTTTATGTTTGTATAAAGATGGACAGCGGCAGCGAAAGGCAGTCGTTTCGTGGCGGAAGACGCCGGTTTGGGATAAAAAGGTAAGTTTGAACTAGTATTAGTCGACATGGAAACACACAGGTATTACCTTTTTGATATATATTAAGATTAAAACATTTTTCTACTACCTCAAAAGAGGTGCTTTATATTTTTTTATTATTATGAATGTAAATAAATAGATAACATTTTAATCGTAGTATTTAGAAATGGGTAAATAAGTCATTATCATCATGTACTGGATGACAATCATATTCAAACACGATCGGTTTGCCATCCGTAATGTCTTCGTACGATCCTTTGAATGGATGTTGCAACAAAAATGAGGTGCAACTTTTTATACCCAGAAAAAACCCATGAAGGTCAATCCGTGCAAATGTACTCAGTACCATCGCACACATGTGGACGGGAATATAACACTGGACGCTTTTTCTTGATGAGAAACAATTAACAATATGTGATATATAAGTCAGTGCAATAAAAACAATGTGCCTGCTTTCCTTAAATCAAAGTATTGCAACACTGATGCACGAGTCACTTGATATGTATCTGCACTGAACATTGATGTTATAGTATCTATATTACAAAGTGGATATGTCAAAAATTGGACTAATCAAAAGGTGCACTATTTTGCGTAAATACGCGTAAGTACGCAAAAGCGTGTGTAAGGAAAGGCCAAAAATGCAAACGAGAGAGACTTCGAAATACTCTATCCACTGCTACGCACTAAGTACAAAAATGAGAAAAGGTGTTTCATAAGGTGAGACCTTGTCTTTTTAAGGGCGGGAACAAGAAACTGATGTGTTTTTTTCTTTTTAACTTAAAGGTTGTATTGAAATCAATCATATATCTGCTATGTAGAGAATATAGGATATACAGGCATAGTTAAACATGTGCACTTTCCCATCCGACAGCTCCTGGATGAACTGGCCAAGGAGATCGTGTCCTTCAAGCCACCCCCGGGCCTGAGGATTCAGGAGGCGCGGGTGTTAATGATCGGTTCGGTCGGGGCGGGCAAGTCCAGCTTCTACAACACGATCAGCTCCGTATTTCGAGGTCGACTATCCCAGAAGGCAAACTGTGGAAGTGCCGAACAGAGCCTGACAACTGAGGTTAGGTCACAGAATTTAACCCCAAGTGACCACCCCTTTGACCTCCGTCCTTTAATCATTTACATTTTAACTTCTAATGAACTTTTTATAATATTACACTGTTCGAAGGATACTTATGCAAAAGTTTGTAAAGATTGTTTCGATTAGCAAGGAAACATATTTGCGTGTATCAAATCTTACTTGAAACAGAAATAACTTTATTTCAATGACAAAGTAGCCAAATTAAACCAAGATTAAACGATATATATAGTCCCAGAATTATTCTCTCTCAGGTTGATAAATTTGAAATAAATGGCCTAAAGTGCCAGTTTCTTGAAAATATCTTCACTATCTTCTTAAGACAAACACATACTTAATGAAACTAAATTTGTTTCTGTACCATTTTTGTATCAGTAAGAAACATGATCGCCCTGATCTTTTTTTGCATCTGACTAATTCTGATTTCCTAATACTTCTTGCAGGACTGCTCCAAAACAAACACATTTTATAGCTACGATATTCTACAATTGTCGTCCCTTGGATTGTTTTGCCTACAACCTGATGTTATATACATGTATTTTCTTCAAAGTATTATTTAAACCTACGTGAGCGATTCAGGTTTCTGAAACCACTTGTCTTTATCTGCCCAATGAAGAGATAGATACCGATTCTTTTCAAATAGTCACATGTGCTTTCTGAACAAGGTTGCTTGCTCCATACGAGGGTCATAAAATTTTGGGCCAGAAATTAATGAGAGTTGCTTAATTACGTAAAAACTACAAGTGTTACTCACAAAATCTCTTCATAGTCCCTCAATATATATATATATATATATATATAATATCATTTTCCTTGCAAAAATAAGTAAAGTCGGCATCGGTGGTTTTATGATAGTTGGGACTAGTACAATTGGAAACCATCGCAATTTCACGCCCAAACATCCCCGGGGCAAAAATTGCATTTTTGTCAATAGGCTAAAACAGTACGTTTGTGCGCCATTTAAGCACTTTTCGGTGCGTTCCCAAAAGTCGGCATCGGTGGTTTTATGCTAGTTGGGACTAGTACAATTGGAAACCATCGCAATTTCACGCCACAACATCCCTGGGGCAAAAATTGCATTTTTGTCAATAGGCTAAAACAGCACGTTTGTGCGCCATTTAAGCACTTTTCGGTATGTTCCCAAAAGTCGGCATCGGTGGTTTCATGCTAGTTGGGACTAGGACAATTGGAAACCATCGCAATTTCACGCCCCAACATCCCCGGGGCAAAAATTGCATTTTTGTCAATGGGCTAAAACAACACGTTTGTGCGCCATTTTAGCACTTTTCGGAGAGTTCCCAAAAGTCGTCATCGGTGGTTTTATGCTAGTTGGGACTAGTACAATTGGAAACCATCACAATTTTATGCCCCAACATCCCCGGGGAAAAAATTGCATTTTTGTCAATAGGCTGAAACAATAAGTATATTGTTGGGCTCATTTTAAAAATAGTATTAAAACCACTGTTATCTCAACACTGTCAGCGCGTTGATTTACTCTGCTATAATCCGCGATGTCTATGAAATCATCATTTTTTCGTTGATTTTATAGAAAATTTAATCCACAAATATTAACATCCACTAAAACCCGTTCATTTCACAGACCAAACGGTAATGCTAAAATAAAATGTATCCACGAAATTCAGTTGGTTATATGATCAACGAAATTCAACGTCAACGAAAATTCTCTTTGAAAATAACCTCTGATAAGATAACGTATTGGAAATATGTTGATTTACCTGCATTTGATAATCATTGAAACAAACCAATTTGTAAAATTTCCTTTGCATATTTCAAGCCACTGTCAAAGTCTATCACATGTTTGTAAACAATCTTTTATATTTCTCACCTCATAATTAACTGCTATATAACACTGTAACACAACAGCTGGTCGATAATTGGTCCGGTGAAGTAATTCAATAAATGTTTATGAAAAAAATAAATAATCATTTGACGAAAGTCTATAGTTCTTGATTATATGGTGATGTGATGTTTTATCAACGTTGTAGTACACGCCGTACAAGGTGCGAGTCCAATCCGGCGCGACCTTAAACTTCCGGTTGTGCGACACACGTGGTCTAGAGGAGAGTCAGGGACTTGACGTTCTGGAGTGTAACTATCTGTTGGACGGTCACGTGCCTGACCGATACCAGGTCAGTTCATCTCCTTGTCTACCCAGCAGGGTCCCATTGCGATTAGCATTATATTCAACAAACTCTAATAATTATTCGCAAAGTCAGGTTTTAGACTTCAATGTTCGTGATACTCATTTCCTTAGATACAATAAATATCAGTGAAAACGGTGATTAGACTCAAAGTTGTTTGATGTCTGATCTGGATTTTATTGTAATTAGAAAATTGATGTCCCTAATCAGACCGTGCTTCCCATTGTACTCTACAGTGACATTGTGATTGAGATCTTTCTGATGAGACAATTTACACTTATTGATGACACCTATATTTTGTGTTTCTACATGATGTTAAGATATTTTTATTGCAGGAGTGTTTTACTTTTATGTTGTTTAGTCAAAAGACATCTCTCTCAAAATACAAGTCTACTTTAAACACAATACACACATGAAAATAAGCATTTATTTAGTTATGAGTAATATGTGTACTAATTCACGGCATTTGCTTTCCTATATTTTTCTTTTCTGATGTTGATCTATCGTTGTGAAGTTGTTCAAAAGCAGTTTATATAAATACTCTGTAGCTAGTGAAATAGATATGCTTAATTATTTGCTTTCATTCTGGATATAAAGAAATACATATTCACTAGTTTAAACGTTGTCAATTTTTGTATACTTCCTGTTAAGTAATATACGTAATCTTTATGATCATGGAATTTAATGTTTCACTTTTCTCTACATATTCATAATTGAATGTCTGCTTGTATCTAGCTCAACAAATGTCAGACGTAATGCAACACAGAAAAAGGATGTCGGGTATTTTCTATGTCAAAATGATATATTTAGTTGTTTTTTATGCTATCAATATGGATGGGTTTTATTATACCGTTTCAGTATGCATGAGTATTTTATATTTCTCTTAATTAACTTATATACTTATCAAATGATTTAGTAATTACTAAAGCGTATATAACATTTTTTTTTTTATATTTGTCATTTAGAATGTGACATCTCGTACATGACGAGCTCTCATGAGCAGGATGGGTATTTGGACTAAAATTCTTATCGCATTCGTATTTAAAGTTTCCTATCTCAATCTTCGTTATAAATATTCAACTTGAAATATATTTCTTAAAATAAATGGAAAATTAGAAATATGTATTTAATATAAGGACGATTTGTTTCTTAAGTTAGGCCTAAGACTGATTTGATTGCAGTCCGTTATTCAGATTTTATCGAGTGTTCTTATTCTGTTGACGTAGTAATCGGTTACTATATGTGTCTCCGGGCAGTTTAACCCAGCGACGCCCATCACGCCACAAACCCCGGGGTTCATCAAAAGTCCGACGGTGGGAGACCGCATCCACTGCGTGTTGTTTGTGGTGGACTCAACGACACTGGATGTGCTGCCTGCTAAGGTCACACAGAAAATCAAGAGTTTCCAGCCGCTCATGAACCAGCGAGGTAGCAATTAACATTCGGACTAAGTTTGTTATATGACCATAAATGCCAGCAAAGGCACTCTTTTAACACTTTTAATTATATACAAATAAAAATAGGTTTATTCAAATAAAACAAATTGCTATTTTATTCACCGTTAGAAGAGCTGTTCTGTATTTCAAGAAACTCCTCAAACTAAGATTTTTCTCACAAGTCAAACCTCAAATTTTGAATTACCAGCAATATAAACTTTTCAAGAATTTCAAGACTAAATTGTTTATCTTCAGCATGAAAATCTTCAAAATGTTAAGTTGAGTAAAATTTAAATATAAAAGAGTGACATGAAAACATAACCATGCAGATGTTTTATTCTATAATTCTATTTTTAAGGCTGCATGTTCTCCATGGAAAATATCGTTAAATTTCTTTTGTTTTGTATATTTTATGATATCAGTTTTATTAAACCAGAAAATTAACGTAGAAAATTTAATCTTTGGTATTTTCTACATACCCCTAAAGCAAAGAAGTGAAAATGATTAATTAATTAATTTTTCAGTTCTGATTAATATGAAAAAGAGTATTAAGTTGACGCGATATCATGTTGTTTAAATCCTTTCGTAATGAATACTCATAGAAGAATAAACTAACTTTGATTGTTTTTTAAATATTCATTATTCCGTAGGTATTGTCCAAGTGGTCGTGCTGACAAAAATAGACCGGCTCTCACAGGATGTAGCAGACGATATCTCCAGTGTCTTTAAAAATCCTGATATCGAAAAAGTAGTCAACAAAGCATCAGACATCTTTGGACTCCCACGTGGAAACATACTTCCGGTCAAGAATTATGAAAACGAGGCTCAGCTTGAAGGAAATATCAGTATCTTGGCTCTGTTAGCTCTGCGCCAAATTCTGAATTTTACACAGGATTGCCTTGAAAATTTACTTGACCGACAGGAAGATACATTTGAAGATGATATATAAAAAGAAAGGAAACAGACAGTGTTTCTCTTTGCAACCATTAAGTATAATACTAATACATACACGCACCCATGCATAACCAACAAAGAATTAGTTTTATCTCATTGCTTATAATATGTTATTTCATATAATTATATATTAATATCATTAGATATTGTTCAGTAAAGGACATGTGAGCAATTAAAATATTTATAGACACACAAAAACTAATGTCAAACTGGATTACTAGATTTACTGAAAAGACGAAGTGTAGTACAGTGGGTTTTCTATCTTTCATAATTGTTTAATAATCTATCATTTTACGTGAAAACACAGCAGGCAAAATGTTTCTAGAACGAAAATCAGAAAAATTGTCATCGTGCTTGAATTTATAGCCTGTGAAAACAATTGCAATTTGCTGAAATGTCTAAACAGCTCCGAAAAATATTTTGAAATTCTCTTTTTATTAGACCATGGTAAAAACCACTTTTGATCAAATTCATATCATTTTGTAAGTCTGTCTATATAATTGCGTTTGTATGTTAAAAAACTACATTAGAAGAATTAGAGGAGTTCAGTTAACTTTCAGGACGGAATAAAAACCCATTTGTTGATAAATAACGTGTTTTTGTTGTATTTTTTTTTACTCCTATTGATATGCCAATCGCAGAATAACCGATATTTACATATCCTGACTTGAGTCACTATCCTCTACAAATATATGTTAATTTTTAACATAATTTATTGTCGTATATAATGATGATACAACATTGACGTTACAAATTAGACAAAAGAGTCTGACCACATGTTCTAGCAACATTTAGTATCGGTCATCCCCTTAGAGATACTTGTATGATTTCATTGTCTACACACACTGACATTGAAAAGGCAAAATAAAGCTTATTATAGAGAATTTAAGTATATATCCGGTTAAATGTTTAGATAATAACAGAACTAGCGTTATATATGAAAAGAAAAAAAAACCCACCAAACTGATATATCTAACGAAATGAGATGTATAATAATATTAATAAAGAGATTAAATTAATTCAAATCAAAATAATAATAAATGAATAAGGACAAGTGAAAAAAAGAAAAAACAGAAACAAAAAACTAACAAAGTAAACAAAGTATAGTCGGTATGATACTCGGACCGCACAGACACAATTCAAGGAAACCTTCGAGTGGAGTGTTTGAACAGTAATGAAGACCAATGAGTTTTCTTCGTAAGTAAGATTAACTGAACCAAAGAGTAAGAAATCTAAATTCAGAGGATGGAAATATCTCAGATCTCGAAATAACTGTACAAATATATGCAACACCAATCTCTGTCTGTCTCCCTCTCTCTTTCTCTCTCTCTCTCTCTCTCTGTCTCTCTCTCTCTATCTGTGTCTTTCTCTGTCTGTTAATAGATCAAATGGAGCCTCCTTTTCGTCAATGTAACTATGATTTCACTCAGTATAAATCCTGGGGATTTGTCATAAACCATGAAACGTATTTACTTTACCATATACATGAACACACTTGATGATAGCTCGTGTTGACCAGATTATTATAGCTTAGAGAATACTTGTATCATCTCTCAGTTTTAGCCAAACTACCTCCATGATTAAATACAATTTTAGACTTATTCACGTTTACCGTTTCAAAAATTCAGTTGGCGCTGCATGTAACCCAATTATCTTGTCTGAAAGTAGCGCAACATCATCCGCAAATAGCAGCATAAAAACTCATCTGTATCGGGAGTCAACTGAATACATTGTACCTCTTACATTTAATATTATTCTTCATGAACTCAAATCATTCTTTAATAAGCAAAGTAAGTAATATCGGAATTAAATAACAACACTGTTTAAAGCCTGCTGGGTACTCATATCAGTCAGTCCTTACCAGTGAATATACCTTATATAAACTTGACAGAGTCAAATGATTTCCCTTTAACCCGAAGCTTTATCAGAATCTGAAATAATATACATCTATTAAAATACTCAAAATCTTCTTGGAATCAACAACTGTTATATTGAAAGCCAGAATGGCTCATCGACGTACATGTATATAAAAAGACTGATGAGCCCTTCTGGCTCTATATGGACGATGTAAATGAATACAATTATAGACGTTATAAATATTTGAGTCTCCTCTGCTAAACATTGCTTGGTACTCGGTTATTTCATTAAAGTCCTCACAGTATTAAGTCAATCGTAAATATTCAGCAGATATAATTATTAGGATAATCAAGCGCGCCTTTCTTATATAAAGGAATACTAACTATTTCTACCCGATGATCCGTCAAACACTTTAAATTCTAATATAAAAGATTGCTGCTTCTTGATTTTCATAAAAAAAATGAATTGATTTTTAGAAGCGAAAGGATTTTGAAAGCATAATGTATAATCAAATGTTTTGTGCAAATAAAACTGTAAAAGAAGCAAGTTTATATTTCAGTGTTCATCCGCAGTTTCCTTAATCAAACTACCTATAACTAACCTTATTTGCATCACAAATTTACGGCTGCGGAATTAGCTCAATTGGTAAAAGCTTCGTTCAGTATTTCGATCTTGCAAGGGGTCGTGAGTTCTAGTCTAGCTGAGACCGTTTTTTTTTTTTTTTTTTTTTTTTTTTTTTTTTTTTTTTTTGTAATTCTTATTTTTTCATATTCTTGGGTTATATTTTTAGAATTTTTAATTCTAGTTTTTCTGCTTCTATTATTTTTCTTTTGTTAACTTTTTAATTGAAATCATATACGACATGAAATAAAAATTCGACCTCTGTATATATAAATTATTTATAGAGAGGTCGATTGTTCTAATATTGTGGTCCGGCTCATAGACAGGTTTGGTTATAAGGTCAAAACAATAGAAATGAGAGGGGCACGGTATGTTTAATGTAAGCCGTCAATTAAAACATTTTATTTTTAATGTTTTCTTGTTAGAGTCTCAAAAGACTGTAGTGCCTCTAGTCGTATCTGTATGTCATAACTCAGAAGGTACTTTAGGGATTGAGTTTATACTTTAAACAATGGTCAAACTTTACTTACCAAAAACTATAACTCTACCTTGCTTCATCTTTATTACTTATTTGTATGGTGAAATTATATTATTCTAGAACACATGTTAAAAACTATTGAAGGCATGGATATCATTCTTTACACATGGGAAGGATGTGAAGTGGCAAAGAACAATAACTTTATCGTGTCCCATTTTCTTACTTTTATATTAAAATTATTTCTGTCTGCAGCAAATTCATGAAGTATTAAAAGTATTGAGAGGATCAATACTGAGAAACAATAATCCTTATCCATTTTTTGTTCAATTTGACGGAGACCAATAAATGAAATAATCTATCTTACCTGCTGTTTTAATAAGATTTGACTTCCCTAATTTTTACATGCATACCACAGAAAAAAATGAAAGGGATTGACTTTATAATTCAAATATTTTTACTTTCGCTTCTGACAGTGTTCTCAGTGCTTTGATTGTTATCTAGATATCGATTCAAATTACTAAGTTATCTATAACTCGAGGACCTAGCTGTTCGTAGCCACATAATCGGTCTTCCGGCCAAATCCGAGGTTCAGCTTATGGTTCAATAGCCATACAAACTATAGTTGGCTGAAAATGGTGTTGTGGGCCAGTGATAACCTGCATGGCTGTTGATCAGAATGTTATGAGTTTGAACCCCTCAGGGGAATAGGATTGTTCAAGCCTTTCCCCGGTTCTACTGGTCCAAACCATGAACTATCGAGAAAAATTAGAAGAAGTTTTAAAGAACTTATTTTTCCCAAACGACGTAAAATTAACTTAGGAAGGCGATTAAAAATTGCAACAACCTCAATTGACATCTGTAAAGGTCACACACACACATACACACACACCGTTAAATGTTATAAAATAACAGTAACAGGCAATGTTTTTCTTTTATAAAATAACATATATTATATATTATTGGATAGATCTATTCCAGAGAAATGCAAAACTATAAAGCAATTTGAAATATATCTTCTATATGAAAAGATTGTTACGGCCTAAGTGATAAAGTGGCGCAACAAAGAAAAGCCAGCAAAAACTAGTTAACCAAATATATTTTAATTACAATATAAATATCATAACATACAATGTTTTACAATTATTATAACAAATTATTTTTATCCTTGTCTAAATGAAAAAAATTAAATCTAACCTGAACAGTCCAAAAGATATGTATGTCCTTCTTCCAAATGTAAATCCGAAGTTAAACCCACACTGTTGAAAAATCCACACATTGTGACTTTATGCAAAAAAAATCTCCAAAACGAAGTCTGCTCTTCTTTCAAATCCCTTCATTATATATACTTGAGCAAAATATTCTAGAAACAACCATATTATATTCCAAAAAAGAATGTTCTAAAGAGTAAACATGTTACATAATACTTCTAGAATTTTCCATATAAAGAAAGAAAATTCCTGTAAACAAATATACCAGTAAACAAGTTAATTTTAGAATGGGGATCTCCTTATAGAACACCCCAGAACAAAACTAGTAAACAAGTTATTCTTAGAATAGGAATTTCCTTCTACAGTGCTGTGTATACATAACTAGGTTAGGTGTTATATATGTAACAAGATACATGGCGTTTTGTATGATCACCGTCTATAAACATTTCATGAAAAATAGTGTATAATCACATTCAATCCAAAACAGATTCAAACTTGAGTGTTATTTGCTT
Organism: Solen grandis; assembly: GCA_021229015.1. Lineage (NCBI taxonomy): Eukaryota > Metazoa > Mollusca > Bivalvia > Adapedonta > Solenidae > Solen > Solen grandis. The sequence continues at coordinate 48,432,262 of CM037785.1, read as the reverse complement.
TAAATGATGGTTTCAATGTCCTTAGCTTTGTAAAACAGAAACTGTGATATCTGGTTTTACATATATCGAGCATATCACCCCCCCCCCCCCCCCATTAAACATAAAACAAATGTAATATTGTGAGCTTTATGCCAAGATCAACATCTGGCTTGAATCTACCAACAATACTTAGCGCTAAGCAATACTTAAATAGGTAGATACACATTCCACCATAACTATTTTATGAAATATTCAAGTACATGACTATCAGCCAAAATGAATTTTGAATAAAAAAATGAATACCTTAACAACTAACGATACTTCTTAAAAAATGAAATATTTGGGTATTTTCATCAGAGAAACAAGACTTAATAAAATTCGCCCTTAATTATTTAAGTTTACTTAGCGCTAAGAATGATTGGTGGAATTTGACCCAGGTTATTAATTCCCTTTTCTTTTCAATATGATATATGTGATCTGCAATTGATAAGACGAAAGAATTTATGTATGTAACCTAACACCCAAACACGGAATAGTCGTTCTCTTCTACAGTTACCTCCCCTATCTTAAAAAACACTAGAGGTGTACACTTTTCGATGCTTATATCATCGAAAAATTTTCTTTTCTTTTGGAACAGCAGGTAAGAGTTTCTCTAGTTTATTTCTATAGTTATGTTTTCTTTGTTTTGTAGCATCGTTCATTATCAGAATACCAAGTGTAAATCGAACTTAGTGTAAGGATTGTTTAGATTGTAAATAATAGTTAGCATTTTAAACATAAATAAGAGAAGAAAAAGCTTCCTGTTACGATTAGTAGCTACGTAATAAATTGTCAAAATAATACGGAAAAGTACTTTTGATTTGGTCGACCAATACCGTACTTTTTACTATATAAGCAGTTATCAAGTCTGGTGAATTCCACATGTATTTATATTATTACATGTATTTGTTAATTCTTACTTCGACTTGTGTTGCATTTTTAAGGAATGAAGAATGATAATCTAGGCCTGTATATTTTCTAAAATTGTTACCTGATCTGAATTTATAAATAGAGTTGCATACCGATAAAGTGCATTTTTAAAGCAAAAAAAAAAAAAAAAAAAAAATGAGCCTCCTCTAAACGACTGAAGGAATTATATTGTGTGTGCTTCATTCTGTTATGATGGGATCCTTTAAGACAACAATTATATGAAAACATGCACATATTTTATATACATTGAACTTGCATTGCGCCGTGTTAGTAGGTTCAGGTTTCGCGCGAGATGACCTTCTAACCTTTCCAAAGGAGTCGAATGCACTGAGCATATAATTATCTCAAAGTTCTAGTGTTAAGGCGGTTGTATATTCGAGTTCTGCACAATGTGCTTTTTTCTGGACGGTATGCAGTACTGAATATATATTACCGTTATTAAGTACTGTATATATATAAATAGTATGTCCAATTAAATTTGGTTTTAACTTCCGTTGGCGCATGTGCAAATTTGTATTGCAGTCGAATGTAAAGCCGTGATTGTAATAAGTTTCAGTGACCGATATTTTTCTATGTGATTGTTTGGGGGTATCAAATACGTGAATTGTGTTTGTTTTAAATATTATATGATGTGTGGGATAAATAATGCGTTAAGTATATCTTATGAATATGCAACGGTAATATGAAGAACGTTTGGTGTATTTAATGCAGTAAATTAGTGAAATGTGAACTGTCGGACTGTGTACTGGTTAGTAGTGCTGCGCTGTTGAGACCTATAAATAGCATTGGCTTACGGTAGTGGAGTTAAGAGTGTTGAGACCTATAAATAACATTGGTCTACGGTAGTTAAGTTCTCGCTCAGTATTTTCCTCTGCAAGGGGTCGTGAGTTCTATTCCAGCTTGGACTTTTTTAATTCTTTTCGGAAGTAGTTAGGTTATATATGTATATAGTATGTTTTGAATACTAGGTTTTATACATTTGTTATTTTCCGTTGTGTCTGCTCCCTTTTTATTAAAATCATAGACCAAAAAACCCTGATATTCATTTGAAAAATTCGTTCAAGAAAAAAAAATCGAAATCTCAACATATAAAAGTATAGATAATATATAGAGAGGTCGAATTTATTTATCTTATTTCTTGACTAAGGGTCCTGTGCATAGACAGATTAGAGTATAAGGTCAAAACAGTAGAAGAGAGCGAGAGAGAGAGAGAGTGAGAGAGAGGCAGTATGCTTATATTAAGCCGTCCATTAAAACTTTTTGTTTTAACCTTTTATTGTTCTTTTTACAAATCACAATTTCTTTTAATTGTACATGCATAGAAAATAATGCTTTCCAATGCTGTTCACATCCTGCAAATAGTCCTATGATAAATCACTTGTGTTGCTCATTTAACCACAAAATAAGTATTTTGTCACGGATCCCATTGACACAGGTTATGATATGCCCGTTTATATACTTGTAAACATCCACGGAGAAGTCTATTTAAAGCATATCGGGTCTTAATTCATCATCTGAGTCAATATTTTAAACTCTGACAGAAAAAGACGTTTCACAAAGTCTATTTAAATTACAGTGACTGTAATTATATTTATTGTTTATACATAAATGTAATAATTACCAGGTAGTATTGTATTTTTTGTACATCCATTCATTATTGAAGAAATAATATATATACCGGGTATATAAAAAAATTAGAATCCTGAATTTGAATAAAATTAAACTGAGTCGAAAGGTTACATAGATCTGTCCATGTGTATGTTATAGTTTAAATAACTATCTTGGTTACGAACCCACTGGTCAATCTTGTCTTTGAAATGAAATATTACGTGTATGCGTGCAAAATCGAGCAAGCAGAAATGAAAATCAATGACTTCAAGTCTGTTTTATTGTAAAGCCTTATCAAATGATACAGATCCTAAGATGGTTATCATTTGGTTACTCTCGTTTCATACCGCTATCATATACATAACCAGCAAAGATTGTGCGCTGATCCAGAGGGGGGATGAGTTAGCGGGCTAAGACCCCCCTCCCTGTAATTTGGCTATTATATATAGAGTAAAGAGGAAAAGAACCCAGAAGCCCTCACGCCCCCTCCCCCCACTACACGGAAAAAATGAGACACCTAGATAATTTTACCACTAGAACACACTACAATAATTAAAAACGTTATATAAAAGATATGTATTGCTGACATGTTATCGAGGTATTATTTTGCAGTACAAACCAAACACAGAATATACTTTTAAGAAGTCTAAAATGTTGCCCAAAACGAAACCAAATGTGAACATTAACCACCATCAATCCGTCGATAACCAGATACGTGAAAATTAGTGCAGGAACTAAATGTTTTACTTATTTTACAACTGTTACTAGGTATATGACGACATGCAAACAAAGTTAACAAACAAACAAATTAACATTGAAACATGTTTGTAGTTAAAGCGCTGAAATGTGAAAAAGAAAATCCACGAGTTACGTGGTTTTTTTAATAACTTTGATCAGCCAATCGGCCCCTATGTCTGTTACGTCACCCTATAAGCTTTTACACTATTGAATTTAAATATAAGGGTCTCACTTCAAGGCAACCCACAAATTGAATGTAAACACCATATTACAGTTTTCGAAGTGCTGTTGTGTTAATATGATACTATTGTGGCTGTTTGTGGAGGTAATACTAAGCACAACAGGCCTCTTTATACTGATGATGGGGACGTCTCCTTGTTATCGAATGTGTAAAAAAGATCCATGAAGTACGTGTTTTCCGTAACATATTTCATTAAGTAAAAACATGATTATCTTAAATTTTGGGAAGAAAATCTGCGGTAAATATCATTTATGGGGATAATTGCTTGATTTTTTTTCAAAGTAGAAGACGCCTATAAAGGGCACTTGATAAAGAACGGGGACAACTCCCTGCGCACATCATTTATGTATTCAAGTCGTTATGTTATATTCTATGCATATAGGTTAGTTTTTTTTTTAAATAATCATTGATATGAGAAAATTGTTCTACTTCTATAGTACTGACTAGCAGTCATATCTGATTATTATGGCCATATTTTAGACCTTGCGGTCAATGATAACCCACGAGTGGGAATTCTTTTTAAGGCAGTGTCGGAAGAGACAGTGGTCTGATACAAGGGAGTACCTAAGCTCATTTTGCAAATAGACCCATTGATTCTTTTAGTGCTCGGTATATACAAGTTCCCGAGTAGAGCGGCTAGAGCTAGTACTGAGTACTCCGAGTTATTTTGCCGAGTGCCATACAAAGGTGCATCTGGTACCAATTTTATACGTCTTTACTTGTTGCAGTTGGAGGAAGGTGCCTCGGCTGGGATTCGTGCCCAGAACGCGGACACTCTACCATAGAGCTATAGGGTCAATTGTTAAAATCATATGACACATGTTCAGTTTCGTAGTAAATTATTCCTTATAATCATATATCTTGTAATTACAACTCCTTCGAAACTCTTCACATGCAAGATGTGGAGATAGACATGAAGCGAGATTACTTCCATCCTATGTTTTCATAGACTGGAATTATTTTCGTCGTTATTGATCTGTTAGGCACAACGTCTAGCAACTATACCAAATAGTTAACCATCAAAATATGCGCGACTTTCAGACTCCCAAAATACTATTTGCCATCATGATTCTATTCCACAGCCATCTTAGTAAGCAGCTATTTAAACAGGTTCAATTACTCCAATCAGACCGACCATGGCGGGCCGACTGCAAGACCAGGATATGAACCAACTGGAACAGTGGATAGGGACGGGACCCAAGACGTTCACACTGCTCTATAGCATCACGAGGGACGGCTGTAACGCTCAGACATTCCATCAGAAATGTAACAACCAGGGTCCTACCGTCACGGTCCTGTACAACCGTTTTGGCTCTGTGTACGGTGGATACACTGGACAGGCTTGGATGTCTCGTGGAAATTACGTCTCTGATGCAACGGCGTTTTTGTTTCGGTTAAAGTATAGCCAGTCCCGCCAACCAATGAAGTTTGATAGAAGTGGCAATGGGAATGAAACATATGATGATGTAAGTTATGGACCCACGTTTGGAGATAATCACGATCTTCACACATTCAGCGGCCAGTGTAATCACATTCGTGGAACATTCAGTCTAAATGGGTACATGAGTATAGGTAGTTCCTATACATCCAGTGTCAACGCCAATCAGATCAATAACGGAAACATGAAAGTCACGGAGCTGGAAGTCTACCAAGTCAAAGGTAAAACAAAAAGATTTTTAGCGTATTGCCTTTTATTTTGCATCCGCAACATGGCTCCCCAGTAAAACTATATTCATATAATATATATAATATTATAAAAATGATGTTAGCCTCTACTTCTTCGTAGAATATACTTTTTTAACAAAACAATGAACTGTTGTATTATCTAATCAAATACCGCTACTACTTCAAGAACAACCACAATATGTTTGATTTGTTTAATCATGAATGTATCAGGTATCTTAATTTTTGAAAATACATTGTTTATTCGTTTTTATAATTAACATTGAACTGGAGTTTTGCGCCTGTGATTGTCACGAAAGAACAGTGCACACCTTATTAATTCATGAAGGCGTTCACGATTTACAGGTTTTGTCATCTTCTCTTATGTTTCCGACCAGCACAGGAATACATATCGTATGTGACGTAACATAACACATTTACATTGCGTTAGGAATTTTAGTAAATAACTTGAGGGTTACAAATTAAAAAAGTTGTTTATATTTGTATGAAGATGGACAATGACAGCGAAAGGCAGTTGTTCCGTGGCGGAAGACGCCGGTTTGGGATAAAAAGGTAAGTATGAACTGGTAAACATACAGGTATTATCATTATAATATATTTTTAAATTTAATTTTTTTTTCTGCTACTTTAAAACAAGTGCGTTATATTTCTTTTCTTTTTTTTAAATTATTATGAACGTAAATAAATAGAGAAAATGATAATCCTAGTTTTCTTTTTAAAAGGGATAAATGAGTCAATATTATCATGTACTGGATGGCACTCGATCGGGCTTTTGCCATCAGTAATATTTTCGTATCCTTTGAACGGATGTTGCAATACAAATGAGGTGCAACTTTTTATACTAAATAAACCCATAAAGGTCAATCCGGTAGATGTCCTCAGTGCTATAGCACACGAGTTTGGCACATGTGTGTGACAAATCCGTACGAATTCTTCACAAATATGTGAAATTTTCGTACACAACCTTTGACCCCTCTGAAGGCAGAAACGAATTCTTCACACGTCAAAAAAATAAAAAAAAAACATTTGTTAAAAATCATCCAAACGAAAATTTCACACATTTCAGCAAGACTTCATCTCTGGACATATTGTTTTTAGTCTACCTATTAGAACCATTATTCATTATACACCGGCCCCGGTGTTTACGTGGTAAGAGCGTCCGCCTCGGGTGCGGGAGGTCGTGGGTTCGATCCCCGGTCGCGACATAAATATGAAAGTCCTTAACATTGTAGTGTTATAGCTCCCTTGCTTGGGCGCTAAATGGGAAGTATAGTGGAAGTTGCGCGTCTGGTTGGCCTGGTGTCAGGATAATGTGACTGGGTATGGTATCATGCTACATGTCTACGGCGTGATACTGCAGTGTGGCAGCACTTTATCTGTCCCATCTTTAGAAAACTCAGTAAATGATAGTTATTTCGTAAAAACGATATCCTTTTTCATACTTTATACCAAACTGTTACATGTAATAACGAGTTAATTGTCGTTATATCGAGTTACTTTATCTTCATATGAACAATTTTGTACGTTTTTACGAGAATAATCTCGACTTTACGCGATCAGTTTCTCGATATAACAAAATATCAACTCTTTATTAATATATATATATACGTACAATAAATAAAATTATACGTAAAATATTATTATTACCTATGACTTTTATTACCATTCGGCTTCCGTAGTTACTCTCTCTCTCTCTCTCTCTCTCCCTCTCTTTATAGTTTTGTTTAAGACATAAATATTTTTTCAGCATACAAATTTTGATTGAAAAGTTAATCGGCCCAAGACCGTGTGGCTACATCGTCAGCCACACAACAATGGGAGGACAAGAGTTCGTTCCCTGCTGGATAATACACGTTATCGACCAGGACCAATTAAGGTTATGGGATCCTGTAAAATCTTGAATGGGTAACTAACCCGGTGTCTTGCATAAATACATTTAATGATGACAAAATTTTATGATGACCATCTAGATACGTTCAAGTTCCATTGCTATACTAGTCAAACGGCGTCATGGGGTATAAGTAAAACCACACACCAAAATTGAGGTGATACAATTTTTTAATTATGCTGAAAACCGTAACACACAAATAAAGAAACTGAACATATGGGTATTTCTTGAATCACACCACTGTTCCTGCCAAGGTAAATAAGAAAATAACGGACACTAACTGGATTGGGAACATTGATCAATATAGCAGAAGATATGTATAATTTTTGTCATATTTTTTAATTATGCTGAAAACCGTAACACACAAATAAAGAAACTGAACATATGGGTACAAATTCAAATTCTTGAAAAATAAACGTCCACAATGTCATACCAGGAGATTCCAGATACTCTTAGTCTTAACCAAGCATTTGCCCAGTTTGGTTGTCTTATAACATTTTTAATTTCTTGGATCACACCACTGTTCCTGCCAAGATGAATAAGAAAATAACGGACACTAACTGGATTGGGAACATTGTTCAATATAGCAGGAGACATGTGTAATTTCGGTCTTTGAATTTTCATATTTTTAATAAGGTCTACAAAGTGTTGATCTACCTTCTCTAATACAAACCTCATTGCTGGATTTTGATTTATAATCTTGAATACGATCATTTCTTGGACAAGATGTGGTAAAAGCATAAATGAAAAACGTGTATTCTTCATTTTTCTAGTTTGTCTAATTTTGATAAGTGAAGCTCGCTGTGTGCGAAGAGATTCAATATTGTGCAATGTTGTTCCGAGACTCTGGGCTTGTTCTGGTTCAGAGTCCCAGGAATGTCCAGGTGCCGGGCTCTGAACTGGTTCTGGTTCGGAGTCCCAAGAAGGTCCAGGTGTCGGTTCGGAGTCCCAAGAAAAACATATAAATACAATCAATTATCAAAGTATTTGCAAGCAATACAAAAGTCCTTTACCGGTTATAATGCCATAACCGATGCTGAAATCCACAGGTTAACACCGATAGTAGGGCCACTGCCCAAGTTTCATAAAAAAATATGTTCAGTAATATTTGAGTTATCACAAATATTGCTATATATGTCTATTAGTTGTCATAGCAACCAGGTTTTTCAACATATGAAGAAAAAAGACGTGTATAATCTACCTTACTGCCATCCATCTATATGCCAGGTTTCATAAAAATATATTCAGTATTTTTTGTGATATCACGGGATCCAGTTTTTGTGTACGGAAGGACTGACGGGCGGACAGACAGACGTACGGACGGACAGACTAGAAGGAGAGACGGACGGAGGGCAAACCTATAGTCCCATCCGGTTAAACCGGTAGGGGGCTAACTAGTGGCCTAATTTCATATTGGATCTACATTATTTTAAAAACTTTTGCTGAGGTCCACCAGGCAATGCTTCTCACCAAATATCTAAGCTCAAGGACAAGAAGATTTTTGAAGGTTTCCCATATAATTCTATGTGAAATAAGTGACCCCTTGGGCAGAGGTAATTTACTCCCGGGTCATAATTTGAACAATCTTGGTATTATGTTCATAAGATGATATTACAAACCAAATATCTAAGCTACAGGTCTTATGTTTTGACAAGAAGAATATTTAAAGGTTTTCCTATAAAGTATTTTAAAAACCATGTAAAATAAGTATGAAGATTCGTGGTAGAAGTCCATATGATGCTACACACCAAATATCCAAGCTATATATACATATATATTCAGCCAGACATAAAAAAATACCAATCCAGACTTAAAACTTATAATCCATATGTGTGCCAAAAGCGTACGAATATTTCACATTATTTGTGAAAATCTCGTTCGAACCATGAGATTTCTAAAAAATGGGTCTTAAAAAATTTCACACCCCAATGTGTGAAGAATTCGTACGAATTTGTCACACACATGTGCTAAACTCGTACGAATTCTTCACACGTGTGACAAATTCGTTTTGGTGAAATTTACGGTTCAATAGCACACATATGGAAGGGGATATAACATGGGACGTTTTTTCTTGATGAAGATTAATGTGTTTTCTCCCTTTCCTTAAAATCAAAGTGTTGCAGCACTGAGTATTCGCTGCGGGGGTGTCACATGATATTTATCTGCGCTAAACATTGATGTTATATAATCTACATTACACAGCAAAACTGATAGACTAATGATAATGAACACTATTTTCCGTGAATACGCATACGTGATACGTACGCGGAAGCGTGTGTTAAAACAGGCCAAAAATACAAACGAGAGATACTCCGATATAGGGTCTTATTACTATGTATCCACTGCTATGCGCTAAATACAAAACTGAGAAAAGGAATTTAACATGGCGAGACCTTGCTTTTTAAGGGCGGGAACAAGAAACTGATATGTTTTCCTTTTTACTTATTGGTTGTATTCGAATTAATCATATATCTGCTATATAGAGAATATAGGATATAATCAGGCATATTTTAACATGTGCACTTTCCCATCCGACAGCTCCTGGATGAACTGGCTAAGGACATTGTGTCCTTCAAGCCACACCCAGGCCTGAGGATTCAGGGGGCGCGACTGTTAATGATCGGCCCGGTTGGAGCGGGCAAGTCCAGCTTCTACAACACGATCAGCTCCGTATTTCGAGGTCGACTATCCCGGAAGCAAACTGTGGAAGTGCCGAACAGAGCCTGACAACGGAGGTTAGGTCACAGAATTACAGAATTAAGATTTTCATTTCTGTATTTTGTATCATAATTTAAAGTGACCGTCCTTTATCCGCCGTCTGTTAATCATTTAAATTTTAACTTCTGATGAACCACTTACTATGTTACACTCAACTTGAGACGAAGGATGTTTATGCAAACTTTGTATAAATGGTTTGGATCATCAAGGAAACATATTTGAGTGTATCAAATCATACTTGAAAAAGAAATAACTTTATTTCAATGACAAATTAGCCAAATTAAACAAAAATTAAACGATATATATAATCCCAGAATTTTGTTCTCTCTCAGGTTCATACATTTGAAATAAATGGCCTCAAGTGCCAGTTTATTGAAACTATCTTCACTATCTTCTTAAGACAAAAAAAATACTTAGTGAAACTTAATTTGTTTCTGTACCATTTTTGTATCAGGAAGAAACATAATAGCCCTGATCTTTTCTTACATCTGACTAATTCTGATTTCCTATTACTTAAGTCTTCTTCTTGCAGGGCTGCTCCAAAACAAACACATTTTATTGCTACAATAATTTCTACAATTGTCGTTCCTGGGATTGTTTTGCCCACAACCTGATGTTATATACATGTATTTTCTTCATTCTTTATGTTCTATATTGTCACTTGGTAATGTTAAAAAAATGTTCATTTAAATTGCATTATTGAAGTCGAAACTGAATTAAAATGTGTCAATAACTGATATTTGATATAAGATATTAAATAAACTATAGCAAAGAATCTAATGATCGCACCTTATTTCGAGACGGTACTGCAGTTTATATTGCCTATAAGAGGTAACATTCGTACCATAACTTCAACTGCCTCATTAGTTCCATTGGTAGAAATCTTCTTTTTTTTCTCTGCAGGCGTCGTAAGATTTATACACTTATTCGAAACACTCTATGGGACGTTCTTTTTTGTGTTATTTTGTAACAATAAGTCCTATCTCAATTTCCTTATAAAAAATAAATAAATACCATACATAAATAAAATTATGAAATAGCTGATATATAATATATATATATATCATTTCATCCTTTCAACAATAAGTAATTAAAAATGACATTTATATTGTTGGGCTCATTTTAAAAAAATAGCATAAAAAACACCATTATCTCAACGCTGTCAGCGCGTTGATTCACTCTGACATAATCTGCGATGATTCTGAAATCAACAATTTTCGTTGATTTCGTTGAGCATTCAGTCCACTACTATTATGTAATATTATGATCAACGAAATTTAACGTCAAGGAAAGTTATCTTGAAAACGACCTCTGATAAGGTGAAGAATCGGAATTATGTTTATTTATCTGATTTGGATAATCAGTGAAACTAAAACCAATGTGTAAAATTTCCTTCGCATATTTCAAGCCACCGTCAAAGTCTATCGTATATTTGTAAACATGTTGCTGTTTTTATTTCTCACACCGTACTTAACTGCTAAATAACACTGTAACATCTCAGCTGGTCGAAGTAACACAATAATTATTGATGTTTCTTCACATTTATACTTCTGGTTTTTATGCTGCCAATTATGTTTTATCCATCTTGTAGTACACGCCGTACAAGGTGCGAGTCCAATCCGGCGCGACCTTGAACTTCCGGTTGTGCGACACACGTGGTCTAGAGGAGAGTCAGGGTCTTGACGTTCTGAAGTGTAACTATCTGTTGGACGGTCACGTGCCCGAACGATACCAGGTCAGTTCATCCTCTAGTCTACCCAGCAGGGTCCCATTGCGATGAGCATTATATTCGGCAAGATCTAATAAATATTTGTATAGTCAGGTTTTATACTTCAATGCTCTCTTGGATACAATAAATGCCAGTGAAAAACCTGATTAGACTCAATGTTGTTTGGTGTTTGGTCTAGACCAATCTCAATAAAATCAGATTCAGTATGCTTACTGGATCTGACCAATCAAATCGGCGGCTACAGAATCGTTCGGTATATCAAGGGGAAGTAACCGCATCAATCTCACAAAAGGTTAGAAAGATATCCAGGCGACCGAGTAGCTCATTCGGTAGAGCGGTACCTCAATCGGTAGTAGTTCAGTCGGTAGAGCATTTGCCCTGTAAGCAAAAGGCTCCGGGTTCGAGTCCCGCCCCAAGCTGCATATTTTTCTCACTGTGACAAATGTTTTACCGAATCAGTTAGAAACGCGCTATTTAATTAGTTTAAAAGCGAGCACTTGATTATGCATATATTACTTAAAAGGTCAATCTGATGTGAACCCTAATGCGATGTTGTTAGATCCTTATCGCGTATAGTAGAGAAGCGCAAATTAGGATATTATTTTAATGAGATTGGATCTGGATTGTATTGTAATCAGAAAATTGTTGTCCTAAATTAGACAGTGTTTCCTGCCTACCGTACTGTACACTGAGTATGTTTTCTTGCTAAAAAAAAATATTTGAGACTTATTTATGACATATATACCTTGTTCTTCTGTCTGATGTCTAGTGTTTTTTTATTTTATTTATTTATTTGTTTTATTTATTTATTTTTTTTTTTTTGCATGAGAGTCAAAATTATGTTTGTTTTACTTTCATGTTGAGTAGTCAAAATTCATCTCTCGCAAAATACAAGTCTATTTTAAACACAATACAAACATGACAATTTATTAAGTTATAAGAAATAATTTCTTTATGTGTACTAATTCACGGCGTTTGTTTTCCTATTAGTCAGAATTTGACACAAATAGTCACCTCATGACTGTCTACCATAATTTCTAAAGCAAGATTAGTCCCTTGTAAAATGAGGCCCCTAGGGGTCCGCTAGTTTCCTTATATACTAACTCCATAAAGAAGATTTCAAAGATTTCTTCTTCTATGAAATCATTGGTTAAAATTAAATTTCTTTTGGCATGTATTTTTACCTCATGGCTGTCTACCATAATTGCTATATTAAAGCTGATCCATTGAAAAATGAATCACACAGGGGGTCGACTAGTTTCCTTATATTCTCTTTATAGAAAATTCAAAAAATCTTCTCACCTGGAAGTAATGTTTAGAATTAATTCTCGTTTTGCACCATTGATTACCTCAAGGTTTCATACCATTATTGTGTAAGCTTTATTGATCCCTTGAAAAAATGAGGCCTACAGATGATTGATTAACTTAAGAATTCTTTCTATCTGAAACTTGAATTTGGTTGCTGCAGGAAGAAATCAGGTAAAATCAAGTGACTTGAATTATTTTAAATAAGCTGATGTACTCTGGTGAGCGATCTAGGGCCATATGACCCTCTTGTTTATGTTTTCAGTATGGATAAGCTTGCTTATATGGTTTCATTATGTATCAGTATTTTATATTTGTCTCTATTTACTTTTATACTGATTAAGCGATTTACCAATACCGAATGTGTATAATGCACTGTTTATATGTGACATTTTAAATGTGACATCTCGTACATGGCGAGCTGTCATGGGAAGGGTAAAGATCTTGACTAAAATTCTGATCGCATTCGTATTAAAATTTTAATTTCATAATCTTCTTTTTTAATATTCAACTTGAAATATATTTCTTAAAATAAATGGAAAATTAGAAATATGTATATAATATAAGGACGATTTGTTTCTTAAGTTAGGCTCAAGACTCATTTGATCGCAGTCCATTATTCAGATTTTATCGAGTGTTATTCTGTTGACGTATTAATCGGTTACTATACGTATCTCCGGGCAGTTTAACCCAGCCACGCCCATCACGCCACAGACCCCGGGGTTCATTAAGAGACCGACTATTGAGACCGGATCCACTGCGTGTTGTTTGTGGTGGACTCAACGACACTTGACGTGCTGCCTGCTAAGGTCTCACAGAAAATCAAGAGTTTCCAGCCGCTCATGAACCAGCGAGGTAGCACTACACTAAATCTTACTGTCAAAGACTATTATATGATCTTTGTGTAATTATAACTGCCAGCAGAGACCTTCAATACGTTTAATTACATACAAATGAAATATGGTATATTCAAATAAACGGATTGCTATTTTATTCACCGTTAGAAGAGATGCAACCCCTCAAACTAAGATTTTTCACACAAGTCAAACCTCAAATTTTAAATTACCAGCAATATAAACTTTCAACACTTTTAATTACAGTCAAACCTGTCTTAAGCGGCCAGCCATGGGAATAAGAGAAAGAGACCAGATAACAGAGATGGTCGCTAAATGAAGGTTAACATATAACAAAATGCTATTTTTCCCAAAAATTGACCGCTAAATACAGGTTGATCGCTTAATACAGGTCGACGCTAACACAGGTCCAAATGTATCTAAAAATGAAAATTGGTTTATTCAAATAAAACAGATTACTATTTTATTCACCTTTAGAAGATATGTCCTGTACTTCAAGAAACTCCTCAAACTAAGATTTTTCTCACAAGTCAAACTTCAAATTTTGAATTACCAGCAATATACACTTTTAAAGAACATCAAACCACCACTTTGTTCATCATTAGCATGTAAATCTACAAAATGTTGAGTAAAATTTAAACCTTAGAGAATGACATAAAAAAATTGATCATGGCATTCTTTTCTTCAATATTTCTAGTTTTAAGATAACATGTTATTATTTTCTATGGAAAATATTGGTAATTTTTTATGGTTTTGTATTACAGCAGTGTTATTTAATCAGACAATTAAAGTAAAAACAGCCATACTTGGCATTTTTCAACAGACAATTCATGCAAAGAAGTGAAAATGATTAAATGATTTAATTTGTCAGATCATATGAATATGAAAAAAAAAGAGCATTAAGTTGATGCGATATCATGTTATTGAAACCCTTCCTTAAAGACCCACTATGCCTTTTATAGCAGTGTATATTCTGCAAAGCAAATGGTGTGCAACAGATTTATTACGAAATTCAATCTGTATATACGGTACTCGTTGACGACAACGTCACTGCAATGCATAAGTGAGAAAGAATCTTTTACTAAAGATCATTTTCATGTTACAAATATAACTAATTTTCATATTCCGCATATCCTCGTTAATTTTCCAAATACATTCCGTATGTCTCTGTTAATGAAACACGAGTGCATAGTTAGCTCTACAATATGTCAATGTTATTTTATATTTTCTTTTTCATGAAAATTGAATCATTTTGAAATATAATGGGCCTTTACTGAATACTTGTAGAAGAATAGACTAACTTGTTTCTAAACTATTCATTATTCCTGCAGAAATTGTCCAAGTGGTCGTGCTGACAAAAATTGACCGGCTCTCACAGGATGTGGCACACAATATCTCCAGCGTCTTTAAGAATCCAGATGTCGAGAAAATAGTTAGCAAAGCATCAGACATCTTGGGACTCCCGCGTGGCAACATACTTCCGGTCAAGAATTATGAAAACGAGGCTCAGCTCGAGGGAAATATCAGTATCTTGGCTCTGTTAGCTCTGCGCCAAATTCTGAATTTCACACAGGATTGCCTTGAAAATATACTTGACCGACAGGAAGATTCTTTTAAAGATGATATATAAAGAGACAAGGAAACAGACAGTTTTTCTCTTTGCAGTCATTATGTATAATAATGTACATAAACACACACATGTATAGATAACAAAGAAATATTTTCATCATAAGACTTATTGTTCAGTAAAGGAAATACATGAACTTAAAATATTTTAAGACAAAAAGACTAATATCAATGTGGAATACTAGATACACTGAAAAGACGAAGTGTTTTACTGCGGGTTTTTCAATCATTCATCATTGAATGATAATGTATACCTTTACAGACAGACTGTTATAAAAATGAAGATCAGGTTATTGTCATTGTACTTGAATTGGAGCTTTTTATCAAGACACAGGTACACATCCCTAGGCAGAAAACTAAACGATTTGATTTGTTCGCATGTATCTACTTTCCCACCGAAAAATGCCTTGGTTGGGTTACTACAAGCAAAGTAACTGTAACATATGACATTTCTTATTTATACTGTCATTTTTCAAAAAGACCTTAATACTACTAGCTACTATATAATAATATAACAATGATATTGGTATCTTCCATTTAACGGTGCATATGGTGATCAGTCACCAGATTAGCTTGTGTGTGTTCGATACTCATTTATCTAACTAACTAATCACTTTGATATTTATTTCAATTTTCTTTCTTTGTATTTTAATTTCCATTTCAAAATGGTTTCAAACGTGCAATATTTTTTTATTTAGTCGTGTTGGTTAAAACTTGCTTTTACATTTGAACATTACAAATGTGATTAGTTGCAAAAAAGTTCATTAACACTTTTTATTTCGGCTGAAAATTAGTGATTAATCCCTTGATTTTGCCACAAATAACTCTAGGAACGCACTATATACACTTATCCCTTTTTGAACTTTACTACTTTTAACTATTTTAGAACGAATGTCGATCCCTCGCCAAACAGAAATTACACACTTACAATCTGGTGCACTACACAATATTGGGACAATTGTATTATTTATACATATAATGTTTATGTTATAGTTGTTGCACTATTTCTGATAAAAATAATACGATATAAGTATAAACGACTCTGCAACATCAACGGAATTTTCGAAGAAGCAGTAATACATCTATCTTTTGAATATATCTTACTATAAAACATAAGCACGCCATCGTCACACTCGATATGAATAGATACAAATAAAGATTTCCGTATAGATGGTTCAAGTGAAGGTACAAACGGTGGAACTTGATTGATCTTAAATTTATATAAGCATTTTGATTAGAAATCAAGCTAATTAATTTAGTTATCTCTATCTTTCTCTGCTCTTGCTTTTCTTTCTACCGTTAATTGGTTGGGTTGTTGGGCCATTCTTTTTTCATTTTCCCTTTCTTCTCTCTATACATTGTCGGTTGCATTTGATCATTTTATCCAGTTAACAATTCCAAGTATTGAAGTCTATTCTCAAAGAAACTAATATTGCTGAGATGAATGATCATGGTCATGAACACTAATGTATATTTAAAATTTTGTATATTTTTATATTAATTTTAATTTTATTTCATCTTTTAGATGAAATATTATGTCATGTCCATAAACTGTAAGTAAATACTATTACTTTCTGTTTTTATTTGTAAAAGTACAGTAGTAAAGTTCTTATACCCTTCTTCTAGGAAGCAGAGGTGACCTTGTTAATTTAATGATAGAGTTTATTTGTAAAATTAAAAAATAACTAACAATAAAATTGTTGCGTGAGGTTCAGATTGGGACTTATCCTCTCTATACTTATAAAGGGTTTACATAATAGATGAGTCTGAAATATTGGCAAATAATTTCTCGCTTAATGAAAGACCGGTTGAGCACTATTGAATTGAACGCTGAATGATACATGTCATATATTTTAGGTTACTTTCGCTAGTAATTCGAATCCCCAAAGTTGCAATATGACCATACAAAGCATATATATGTTATTCACTTTAAAATTTTCCAAATATCAATGTGCAGTCCAGGACTAGGTAAAACGAATTGTATGGGGGTGATGGTAACGTGGATGTCCTAAGTAAGAAACATGTTGGAAATTACACCACTGGTTCAACATCTATACTCTACATGGAAGGAACAACATTCCCTTCCCCAACCAAAAGTAGCTCTTTACAACAATTTCTTTGATTCAGTTCTGATGTTACATTCGAGGTTTAGTCCGGAATTTACATTTAAGATTCAATCCGTGAGTCACATTCGGGGTTCATTCCTGATATCACATGTTAGGTTCAGTCTTTTCTCATTTTTCATGTACTTTTATAATTTGCTTATAAATCCCTCGTAAAGTTGTGAACGTTCCTATCTATATACTGTACTGTTTGGCGCGCAGCATATAAGAGTTGTTCTAGGACTGCTTGACTCGATGTCACGATAATATGACTGGGTGTGGTATCATGCCACATGTCTACAGTGTGATATTGCGATGGGGCTGCGGTCTATATAATACCTGTCTCTTGAAGACAATGTCACACATTAACTGACCTACTGTTGTTATAAAGATAATCATTAACAAACAAATAAAGGACGGTAATCATTGAGATGTAATTTTCCAAAGAATACGCGGTAGATCTAGTTACCTCCCGTTACGTAACTAGAACG
>CM037785.1:48364231-48414231 GCA_021229015.1 Solen grandis | reverse complement strand
CTTTTTGCCAAATTATAGCAATCCTGTACATTTTAACATATATCAGCAAATTTTACTAATTCCCGAATCATGTCTTCAAATAAAGGTACTATATTGAACAGCACACTGAACTTACTGAAGTTAGGTTAGCAATAAAATATATATATATATTTATTATAAAAATATACAATTAATAGAACTGTACTATATATTCATGTGTATACATATGCAGGGGGGGGGGGGGGGGCATTCTTCTTATCTTTTGTTAATCATAAAGTTCTAAACTCAAGAATATATTTACAGTTAATCTGCCCGGTGTTATAAACACCAACTTGTCATCACCGCAACATTTTGATGTTGACAGCGCCATCCCTGTACGTGTGTTTTGTCACGTGCAAGAACCCTGCTATGTTCAGCTGAAGTACATCGGCCCAGCAGACAAACCGTATGAAATAAATATGTCGAATTTATTTCACTTACCGTTTATATCTGAAAAGTTAAATTTCATATCAAAAAAGGAATTATCAATTACTTTTAAATATATTTATGGACGTAATATTTAGCATAATATGTTTTAGTCTAATTAAGTTATACAGCGGTCATAGAAAATTTGATAAGATTTACCGTACAGAAATTTCAAACGGCGGAATGATTATTGTATTACACCTATTTATTACAAGAACCATAAAAGATATATTGTTGAGTTTCTATGTACCAGTAATGATAGCAATTACATTCTAAATGTGCAAAGTAAATTATATGTATTTTTTATTTATTACATTTACTTATATACAGACGTTATGTAAAACGATTAAAATAAAGTGTATGTTACTTTGTTCTCGCCACGTAGTTCCTGCTTTACATAGTGTAATTTTCAAACAGGCCTGTTGTTGGATATATCGACCCAAGTCTGAATATAACATCAGAACCGGAAGTTGCCACACCTAATCGGTCGTTGCCACACAGCCACCTTGCTACAATCACAATATTTCCGGTCGCACTGGGCGATCACAAACTCTGTCTTCAAACTACCAGTGATGGTACTAAGACTGGGTAATTATCATATTGTGTAGTCTGTGAAATATTATGCCACTTTTACAACTTGTGTCAGTAAGATATACAATTTCATGTATTTTTTTAAATAGTTAAATATATATCTAGTATATGCACAATGATTGTTTAAGGTTTTTTTTAGATGTCAGTCTCAATATGACAATGGAGAAAGTTAAAAATGAATGGCAAGTCTGAAATTTATCTGAAGTTCTTTCTTAATGAACCTTTTCATGGTGCTCGTAGTATCAAAGGGGTCGACAAATAAACATATACGATATATACATGTAACAGAATATGTTTTTAAATAATGGTATGGATATTTTAGTATGGACATCAAAATTGACTGCCTTTTCTTTGCTTTTCAGTGTCAACATTGATGAACTATGTATGGATGTATCTGTTGCAGGTAATTTGTTCTATTGTTTTATTCTAAATATAAGTAAAATATTTAAATTGATATCTGTTCAAGATGATATGGTATTCTTAGTTGCATAAATAAATAAATAATTGTGCGCTAAAGGATATCTTTTCATTTGAAAATATTATTGCTTTCCCAAGTATACTATGTGTCTTGTTGTTTTCAACTTTGTTGTGTATTTTAGGGTTCGAAAATATTGATATTTGATGGATTGTTTGCAACCACAAAAAGATAGGGATAAACAGCAATAGTTTTAACTAGGATGCGATCTTTATTTTAGTTTACACTTTCTTTCTGACTGTGCATATATCGACATATAAATGATATCCATTCAATATTTCGTGATAACATAGGAAACTACAAATGAAAATGAACAAACTCTTCTTCTTTTGGCGTGAAATAGACGCATTCCAATGTGAATATACCAAAATGAAAATCTCATATACTTTCCCATCTTCATCATTAATATTTTCATTTGTTTTATTCATTTTGTCAGTAAAAGTTAATCAATTATGTTTAATTTTAGAAAATGTAAAATAAACATATAGAACGGTTCCATCGAAACTATGATAGAAATATTCAGTCAGACCTCTTGTTAAATATGATTTGGATGAATCACATATAAGGATATGAGTGTTAAAATAAATTTTAACATATTTATAGATCAATATAGCAATTTTATTATTGCACTGAATATTAGCCACGGTAAAAAGGTGGCATAAGATCAATTTAGATTTTGTGATCGATTTTGATTTGTTTTTGTCTGTTATAATTATTACAAATGACATCCCTTTTTATTTACGCAAAATTGTGGACTGTAATAAATGTTTCCATGTTTACAGGACAAGGCAAGGAAGTTGTTGACTTAGTAAGTAGTTGTAAAACACATATAATTCTCTATTCAT
Organism: Solen grandis; assembly: GCA_021229015.1. Taxonomy (NCBI): domain Eukaryota; kingdom Metazoa; phylum Mollusca; class Bivalvia; order Adapedonta; family Solenidae; genus Solen; species Solen grandis. The sequence goes on along the minus strand of CM037785.1, from coordinate 48,411,876 downwards.
TACATTTACCGTTGATATGATCTTGTAATTGATCTATGATTTTGAATTATAATTGAAAATGCATAAATGACCATCAAATTTAAAACGAATCGACAACAAAACATGCATTTTCTTTTATATTATAAAATATATGCAAACTGGTGTACAGTATGAAAATATAAATATTCATACCATTCCGTAAGAATGATTTTTGCTTTTTCCGGTTTGTATACTTGCGCCTCTTTACTTATCATCATTATCGCCATCATCTTGATCCTTTACTTTTTCAGAGTAAACCTCATTTTCACGACGCTTCTCTTCCCAATGGAACAACCGTATCTTGTGGACAAAGTACAGTGTGCCAAATGACTGTTGTCACAGACCCTGATGATTTCGGAAATTGGTAGTGTCTCTCTATTTAGTCCATTATTTTATGTGTGTGTGTGTGTGTGTGTGTGTGTGTGCGAGAGAGAGAGAAAGTCAGTGTGTGTATGTATGTGTGTTTGTTTTAACCGTTGAACTTTTACCAAACACTGCAAAAATTAATGTTCGCATATACATTTCAGTTTCAAAATCGAAAGTTGTGGAACTCATGTCCCCAAATTGGACATGTCAGACCCAATTTTTTTCCGATGCAAATGCTACACAGGGATTAATCTGTACACCGACATCACGTCTGGTCTAGCGGACTTCTGTCTCTCTGTCGGGTCGGTATTTGCCTCTGATATTTAATTTACTTAATAGTTCATATATCCCCATGTCATTGAAATTTTATTTAAATAATGTGTCTGCTTAGAACTTTATTTGCGCATAAGTTCTGTCTAAGTTCTTTTCAAGGTCAATATCATAATTGCTTATACGTGTGTTGAAAGCAGAAATATTTTATGGTGATGTTAAATAGATGCAAGTTAAAAACGGCCAATTTCATTTCTAATTTCTTATGGACTCAAAATGAACATTTGTATCGCAGTACATTTTGTCGCTTTATCATAAAGGTATTAATTTAAATTTTCATAGGAGAATATTAATTCATATTTCAAGTTTGTCCTAAGGCCGACTTGTTGTGTAAAAGACTCTTACTTAACAATACAGATGAACAATATATTGTGTATATTTTATTTATTATTTTCAGGGGAAGAGGAGAGAAGAGAATGTTTCTTCTTGAAACCAAAAATATGACAAGTATGCTGAATACATGTATTAATTTCGTCGTTTTTCGTATCATAGTGCCACGAAGGGATTTTAATATTTAGTGTCCTCAGTAATGTATACCAATACATATATTTACAGAATAAGTATTACAATTGACAACACCTTCAGAACATTGACCCCCTCTCACCATCACACGCCCTTCCCCATACCGTTTTACATTCAGCATGTATTCTAAAACATCTAAAAAAATTGTTATTTCAAGAAATTTTGGCTCGAATTTCACTAGTCATACTAAGCGCTAATTAATATTTATATACTAAGGGGCAGTTTTATTAACCTTGTTCCTGTAATGATAAATCCCAAATGTTTCATTTCTTAACAAATATTGCCAGTTATTTAGGTAATAATTTATGCCATTTTTGTCATGCACTTGAATATTTTATAAAAAAAAAAAGGAATGATGGAACGCGTTTATACCTAATTTGAGAATTTAAGTAATAATAAGCGCTAACAATGGATGTTAGAATTCGAGTCAGTTACTTTAGAAATGTTTTTCGATTTGAAACAGGACAAGAAACGAATTTTCCCAAAGTAACTGTTAGCTTTCACAGTAAAATTTGAAGTACGAGACTTCGCGGGCTTGATGATACCGTGTCTAGTCTTATATTTGTGACCCTCATGAATATAACATGGATACTTATCCTGCTGCCTTACTGATTCCAATACAATATGTAAGTTCAAATGCATTTCCTGTATTTAGAAATAAAACAACTATCATCTCGATTCTTTCCTTTGTTGCAACATTCTATGTAAAAGAACCTGAACTAAATAGAATCATTTCTATTGTTGTTGGTAAGTGTCAATACAGTCGACATTGTATTAAGAGACCGCTCAAAGGACTGCCAAAAAGTGGTCGCTTAATGAAATGGTCTCTTAATAGATATTTTTGGAATTCCCGGCAAATAAGTCATATATACAAACTGTAAGCTAAATTGTATCATAACGTTGTATTATATTATAACATTAATACGTATGTAAACTACACAATGTTTTGTTGTTTTATACCAATAAACATCAACATGTTTATTTTTCGTCATATCTTTCGATTTTTTAGCTGTTATGTTGAAATAATACCTTGGATCATTGGCTGACGTTTGCATTTGGTGTTCGGTGGAAAAACACAACATTCGACATCGAATTCATGGATGGATTCGGACAATTTTAAGAAAAAATATTATTTAACAATGAGCTTTCTTTATGTCTCTGTCTAGCATAAATCCTGAAACCCCCGATAAATTTATTTCAAAATGGCGCCCTGGTCGTATATCATAAGACATACTTATAGGTACGAATTATTAATGGTACGCATTGTATCCGGAAGTATTAATTTACCTTATTCCCAAATATTTTTTTACCAAAATCCGAAGCATTCGGCATTTGGAGGGATGGTTTCACCTATGTTATGCTAAGTAAATGTTGAAATGGGAACCAGAAACTATATTCAGAATTTAGTTGCACATGGTGCAGTCATGCGTGGTCAAAACAAATTGGTTTCAGGTGAGCACTTATGATCGGGATAATTGTTTGTTTGTTCGGATGTGTTAAAGATGAATATACACATGCTCCAGCGTACACAATAATTAGCAACGGAATCAAAGTTGACTTTTGTGCATAATCTTACGTGCTGGGACTTGGTTTATGTGGTCGCTGGTCGCATAATAAAAAAGTCGCTTAATGGGATAAATTGATATAGTCAAAACGTTCGGGCGGGATTTATAACGGTCGTTTAATTAAAAAAAGACGTTTAATACAGGTGGTCGCATGTACAATGTTGACTGTAATTCGTTAACGCCCTTGAATTTTACAGATTATGGACCATGTCAGAAACTCCACTGTCAGAACGGTGGAATGTGCCTTGGGAACAGGGACCCACCTCAGTGTGTCTGTCCCCCCGGCTGGTTCGGACCCACATGTGAGACTGGTGGGTATTTGTAAAGAGAAATGTTCATTTAACAATACGAAATCACGTACATATTAAACATATGTATCTCACAGAGCATGGTTTGATCATGTACAATATTTCAATGATTTCAAGGGCATGGTAATAATGGTTCAATGACATTTATTGTAACAGGGAATAGTGTTTTATTCTTTAGTTTAAAATGAAATGCAGGTAAAAATATTTAGATGATACATATGAAGCCTTTATGTGATTCCATGGATGTTAATATTAATGCATGCGTTTTACATTCATTTCATAGATCAGTAAAGAGAGAGAGGAAGAATATTCCATGGAGTGCAGAAAGGACGAGTCTGACCTCCGACAATATAAAATGGACATTACATTGAAAATATAGTCTGTATAGGAAACATTGTGTAAAGAAATGCGGTAGAAAAAACACTAACTAGTACGAGCTAAACATTGCTATTTTTTCAAATATCAATTTTCGGTGGACATTTTGTTTATTTTGGACATTTTACAAAATATATCTGAGTATTTTAATGTATCTAACAAAGGATTTAACTCGTTAAATAAGGAAGAAAATAACAAAGAAAATTATGAAACTTAAAAGGAGGACAATACAAAACTATTAATGAGTAAAAATGTGAAACTTTTAGAAGATTTGTTAGTTTTATGTTTATATAAATTTTGATTCATGGTGTTAACACTAATTCTTATAATTGGTAATAAAAAAATTTAGTAGGTAGTACAATGTAAACAAGATTCTTATGTACATCTTTATTATGCTTAGCTTTTGGAATAAAGAGTTTTCTTTGAAAGTGTACTTTCATTATTTTTTCAACTGAATGAAAGCTGTAACTGTAACTTAACTGTAAGTTAAGAATGCTGGTAAAGAATGTCGCTATTATTTTCTACTTACAAATGGTCTTAAGCCGGGGCGTATTAGTAACTGTCATTACATCGTTTGGTGCGAAATATGCAAAAAAGCAATATGCCTTTCAATTGATATGGGTAAAACGAGAAAGGATTATTAATAATTTACAGTTAAAAATACATATGATATAATCAATTCAGATCCCAAGCACTCCTTTACTCCAATGTAGTTTTTAATCAAAACATCTGTAAGAAAAAAAAATCAGATCAGAGCTAAACCGATGTTTGTTCATATTTTAAAACGGAATATATGTTAACATATAATTAAATTGATTAACTTAATCTGTATTCAAGAAATATGAAAAGCTAAATTAAAAAAAAAAATATTTCACGAAAATTTTGTGTTTTTCATGAAAATTATATGGTATCATGAAAATAAATATATTTTTCACGAAACCAAATAATTATCTTAACAGAAAACTTTGCACGTTACTGCCATTTTTTTGCCACCACATAACTATAAGGTTTCATGAAATCTAAATTAAACTTTCTCGAAATATTGAGTTTTTCATGATATTTATCTAGTTTCGTGAAAAATAAATATCACGATAACAAATACACCTAAAATGTTCTTCACGAAACTGCCTGTAATATTTCACGAAAACAGAGAATTTTCTTGATTATAGCAGATTTCAGGAAACTACTTGAGATATCATGAAACTAGAATAACAGGAATGTGGTGGCGATTTAAAGCACTAATACCCCAAAATTCAAGTTAAGTTACTATTATCTGATATCATGAAAACTGCATATATTTTCACGTTAGCAGATAATTTTTCATATAAACTAAGTGTTTAAGTTGTGGCGAGAAAATGCCACCATAGAAACATCGTGACACTTGTTTATGACGTAAAACCACAGTGAAACACCCACTATGTTTTGTGGAGATAAAGTCCCTTTAATAATTAAGCTATTGTTAGTGGGACGTTAAACCGAAACAAACCGAACAAACAACCTATATTTCCCTAGTTCATGTTCATAGCTACCTACATTTGTTATACAGTATGTATAGTCTCTAATTTGGAGCTAAACCGACGTAACTCTCAGTGGAATCTCGGTGGTAATTTGGTGGTCCTAGTATCCAGTCGGCATGTAGAATTTTCCATATATATTTTAGCAGGACGTGAACCAAATACATGTATTCATTTTCAGATTCAGTGGAAATCATCAATTGGTCAATATCATGAATATATTATTTCATGTATTGCAGTTTCATTGATTCGCAAAATAAAAAATCAACATGAGATTGTGCACGAAAAGATGTCAACATAATACAATATGATATATGCTTGTGGAAATTTACTACAGTATATTACCTTTTTCAATGTGTCTATAATTGAACATGAAAATGTGATATAATTAATGCTGTAGATTGTCTCACCGGATGCACACGTTTCACTGCATGTAACACCTAATCACGTGTCTGTGTATTTGGCATTTTTTTCGTGGTTTTTTTTGGACAAATATACATCCATAGTCCAATTCTTTAATGCAGTAATTTCACAACGCATCTCTTTTCAGGTGGCAGAAAGGATCCTATACATTGTTGTCAAGAATTATAAAATTTCTAGCCTAATTTCTAACTTAGAACCTTCTTGGGTCAAGATTTTTCCTTCATTTTTCTATGTGCAGATTCCGTAGTCATATTTCGACTATTTCATATGTCTTTCATCATGAATCATGGTCCAAACATGTAAACAACTGCACTTCATATGTAGCGCGACACTGGCTTACGTCTCGCAATTTCATTCATAGTATTTCCATTGATATTTTCCCGCTTACACATCATTGCAGAGTTATCATTCTGTGTATACCGTGACAATGATAAATACATCTCATAAAAAAGATTGTTGCGCATTTTATGCATGTAAGATACGTAAAAAATGTCCCATGCCTAAACAGGAGCTCGTCATGCAAGCATATTTGTGTTATGATTATATAACGATGGTACGAGCAAACAGATGAACGTATAGCTTGCCCACCAGAGGGCATTAGATTTGGATATCCGTAGTCAGTAATTATAAATGTGTAACAACCCAACAAAACAACAACAACAAAAAAAAAACAATAACAAAAACCCGTCTTATTTCGAACGTAATAAAACCCCTCTGCTGAGCGAAATTTGCACGAATATGGGATATTAAAAAAACGAAAAATAAAATCCCTTTTTTATTTCCTAACTGCAAAGCGGTGAGGGGATTAAGGGAATTATCTTCGTCTGTCTGTCTAGCCGTAACACTTTCCTGTCCGCTCCATAATTCCCAAACCTTTAAATGAATTTAATAAACATCTGCCAAACACATATATACTTACATTAGCTGAATATCGGGCTTCTCAAAGTAATTCAATTAAAATGTGTGGATAACAAGCATTTTAAAATAAGTATCTAAACAGGATTCTAAAACATTTCTAATTTTCACAAAATTTAACTAAATGGGGAAAAAACGATATCCAGTTAATTTGTGTGAATATGTGGTTGGCAGTAGTTGGAAATTACAAGCAGTTTTGTCCTGTGAAAATACCTAAGTGGATACACGAAAATGTTCCACTTGCCTGATAAAAACTGAATATGTGACCTTTTTATGTTCAGCAAGGTTTCGATATAGTTAATTGGATAAGTCACTTTTTATTAGTTTGCCCAAAACGTTTTGACTTAAGACAAGAATACTTTCATACGTATTATCTTCATAGGCCAAATATACACAAATTCATCAAACTGTTGCCTTATAAATAAAAAAGAACACAGATTATCTTGCAAAATTTTAGTTTAGTGCAGGGAAAACAAGAATCATAAACTAACCTCAGATATATCTACACTTAAATATTATATCTTTTAATGAAGTATGTCTTATAAAATAAGTATTTTTCTCCTCCTTTTATCTTTCTTCATTTTTTTAACAAAAGAAGCAAATTATTTATACCTTATATAATAAATACCAAATTCAATGTATTTTTGTAGACCGTCAACATTTACATCAATCCGACTAAAGTACACCTCCTCTATGATAAAGTCATTATATGAAAAGCAAATTCTTTATAAATATCATTGTTTATTGGACGTGACGTGTGGCGTTATTTAAAGTAATAATTCACGAGAAAATGGTGACTTGTCGCAAAATAGAATTCACAGAAAGCACAGGGTCATTATCGGTGGTATTACGACAGAAAACATGAAGTATACGCTCCATAATAGCCATATTCCTTATCTTGTCACTGGATGATAATATTTCTATGAAACTTTGTCACTTGGAAGACATCAAAAAAAAAAAAAAAAAAAAAAAAAAAAAAATGTTTCCAAGTTTTATTGCATGTGTGGGAGATCATCTGTATTAAAGTTAACATTGAAGTCTAAGGGAAATATACAATGTGAATATGAAAAACTGAATTTGATTTTCGAGATAATCTCATGGTAGAAAAAAGAATTATATGATTCTGTTTCAAATTTCCGGAAAAAAAATCCAACCTTTACCGTAGGAAATGAAGAAAGTTACTTTTTTTTTGTTTTCAGGGGAAATAACTCATGAAAATCAAAATTAACAAGGGGAGGTAATAAAATTACTTCTATCACATGCCGTAACATATTAATTGTTCGAAAATTTAAAAGCTTATACTGTTAAGTTATATGTATGGCTTTGATTTTATTGGTAGCTATTATGGGGCATATACCTTAAATCTAAATGACATTCAGTTTTTATCGAAATTCATCATTAAAATTAAACCTTTTAGTTATTTTAACCAATCAGATGCTAATTAAGATTTGCAACACTGTTTTCCCATCACCATGTTAACCTTTATATATTTTTACTTCTGTTGTAATATCACTCTATTTATGTTCACTTTATTCGTCGAAGATTTATGAAAGGTCATAACGACATATTGGTACAAATAAGCATTTAAACGCTTGAAACATATGTGTTTACTGAAGCCTTTGCGTTTTAATTAAAAAATAAAGGGGTTAGAAATATTGATATTTGAAAAATACACATTGCAACATCATGGTGTCCAGATAATTATGATGATCATCGCGTAAGAATATTATGCCAATTTAAATGACCTTAGTATGCACCGACAGAGATCGAACCCGAGAACTCTCGATCCCGAGAAACACAGTCTAACCAGTCGGCCAAGTTTGGTTTGTATAACTAGGTTTTACTTTAAATACCGGAAAAGGTTTCAAGTACAGCGTTTTAGTTTTAGATGGGGGTCTTTTTTATCAGCGCTTCTAATATTTATCTTATGGCTCGGTCTTCAAATACGTTATAAATATATAATATACTTGAGGCTCAATGCAACACTAATCCTATAGCAATCAATTAATGCATCCATTAATAGGAGGAGTTTTTGTGCGTGCATTCAAACTTTGAATTGTAAATTTCGAGCTGCAACCAAAATTGACACGTTTGCGATTGAAATTTTGTGTTATTATCACTAAAAATAAGTTACAAGAGTATTGTAATGGTTTTATTGTTGAATATAGAAAATGTATATTCAGATAATTATGCAAAATACAACATGGACCATATTGAGCGTATATATAATATTATTTTGATTTAACACAAACAAATGATTTATGCCACTGTTTTTATTCAGAAACCATTATTGTATTTAGTTTCTTTTAAAATATGCTTTTTATTTATATTTGATTATTAATTTTAGACATTTCCTTTTGTAAGTAAATACGAATCTACCCAAAAGTCACCGTCTGTGAGGAAGTGGTAGTCTTTATGGCATGGTATTTTCATTCTCATCAATGACGGTTACATCAACATTTGTACCCCTTTGACAGTCGATGCTAGAAAACGTATTTTGTCACTAAATTTATGATTTGTGTTAAACTATGCATTTAAAAAAAGAGAAAGGGACAAAAATGTAAAAATGTAATGCAAGCGATAAATAAAAGAAAGTTTCGCGTGAAGGATTCGATCTCAGGGCCCCTAATTTAGAAGACGCACACTTAACCAATTGCGCCAAAGAGGCTGTTACTTTATAAACCTTATATTAGCTAATTTACACACGAGCTTCGAAGGGCGAGACCACCACCAAGGTAACTACGACGTTTCCCAAAGACTCACAACTGTTTACACTATCAACTGGTTGTTTTTATGTTTAAATAGATAGATTAAACTGTTATCTGCCAATTGACAATCTGGAGAAAGATATGCACCTTGCTACTCCTAGTTTATGATGGAATATCTTAAAATAATCTATACAAACCAATAAAATTTGTGTTTTTTCGCCATCTTCGGTTGTTAACCATGATTAGACTGGTAAAGAAATAGGTCAACACCGAAAAAATGCAAAACCGAAAAGTACCTTTAAATCAAGATGCATCAACTTATCTTTAATGACAAATGGATTGCTTACAGGATAGCAAATCGTAGGATAGTTCCTATCCTTACAAAGAATAGGCACTCTTGAAGTAAAAAGATTAGACACGATTTTTTTTATTTACTTATTTATTTTATATACAAATAATTAATAATAACATAAGCGAATGGTTTTGAAAAAAGTGAACTAAAGCTGTCAATGTGAAAAGGGAAAATGAGTTAGTGACAAACATTGATAATATCAATGATAAAGGTTATGTTCTTACTGCTTCGGATTTACACATTTTGAGATCCACTGCATAGCCATGTATCGGTGATTCGGTAGTTGTAGTGTATTGATGTAGAAATCCGTGTAAGGCAGCCATAACTACGACCTGAATATCAATGATAATGTCGCTTCGCATTTAAAATATATGAAACATCAATTGGATTCCTTATTGTTTTGATAGAAGGGTAATGAAATATCAATACATCTAACTAGTGTTCATTTGATGGACATTACTTTCATTAACTACATTTGTTTAAATGGCATTCGAAGAAGAATTCCCATTTTTCACTAAGTGAACTATTAAGAATCCAGTTTCATTTTTTAATATTGCCGAATCTCCCTTTTTGTTAAAAAATATCAAATTTATTTTTTTCGAAGCCCCTATATTGGTATCCCCGTTATTTTCTCGGTAATAGGTCCACAGGGATCGGGGAACAGTCATCAGTTGACATTTTAACATAAAGAAAAATGATGATGTTTCATGTACATGATCTCCAATCCCCAAAATGGGAACATGGAGTCGGAGCCATGCCGATGGGCCTTAAAATCATACAATTATTTATGTAGCATTCGATTATTTTAATCATTTATACACTATATATGTATCGTACAAATTATATATAAGATATGCTTAAAGTTTTTTGAATATATTTTTACTGAAGACCTCATATAGACATGCATTTTGGTCAATTTGTATATTATGGTGGAACCGAATAGAAGTTATTTGGCTCCGTGTTTCAAAAATAAAACTACAGATAAATAATAACCATTACCTGATTAGAATAATCAATGTCTATCTGTATTTTGTTTTGTATTTAACTACAATTTTCAGGTGGTTGTAATTATACTTCAGGCTCGTGATATAATAATCTGCACTTGAACATCACCTTTTTAACAAAAAAAAAAAAATATATATATCGCTGTGGCTTGCCTTTAAAGGCATTTGAGCGTTTCCTTTTCTAACGGACAATTTTTTCTAAAAAAATGCATGTAAGTACTTTAGACTTTAACTAAAATATATATGATTTAAAAATAGGGGGTCACCATGCTTGTTTTAGAGATCAAGCTTATGGTGGAGCATTACTATTTGCTATTTTTTAAAAAAAATAAATACACGACATTAAAAAATAAGAAAGTTTCAAAGATTTTTGCCAAATCAGCATCATACAATGGCTTTGGTCATAAACTGAATATTTTACGTGTAACTAAGTAAATTCTTAAACGCACGGAATACGTGGTTGTAAAGATGAGAACTGGCAATTAACCGTAACCTGCTTAAATACAAATCATCAGACCATAACCATTTCATTTACTTCTGACTAAACCGTCTCTCAACCGCAAAGAAAAGATACGTATTTATTTGCAATTAGATCGTGTAGATTCCTTTAAATACTTAGGTATTAATTAAAAATGGAAACTGGTAATTTTGGAAATATTTTTATCATTTCAACTCAAATATAAGTGATAAATGTAAACATTTTGACAGTCTAGAAGGCTTAATTTTAAATTAAAGATCTGCAGTTTTTGGGTAAAATGAAGCAAGAGATTTTGAATAATACATGGAACTTTTTATAGAAACATTAAAGCAAATCTCTTTAATTACGAAAAAATTTTGGAAATAGGAATGCTGAACATTTGGATAGATCAAGAACAGGAATTCGTACCCGATTCAATGTTAATACTGCCACGCTAATAGCGGGGAACGTATTTCTACTGCCCAAGTTTAACCTGTGTATAATTGTTAGCATTATTATTATCAATTCGTTTGTTATTCCTGTAAATTTGTTTAGTTCTGTTATGAAGGTTGCAATAAAATTATTATTGTTCACAGCAATTAAAAGTTTTCATTGATTAGTCCATACTGCAATATTTAACAATGCTTCGACCATTAACCCCCTATTGAAATTAAACAGCAATGACGGAGTCATTTGTATTTCTATTTTCGCTAAACTTGGTTTATATGATTTTATTTGAATTATTAAACGCCATTTTATGCCATCAAAGGCTAACAAATGGCCAGTTCACCCGGGATTATTGCAGTACTGCAAGGTTAAACAGTACTTTAGCTCGAATCAGCAGTTACTTCGCCTGATCAATACAGTTAACAATAAAAATAGCAATCTCCAACGCGCACAGGTCTCAGTCACATTGAGATGAAAAATATCTGAATTACAGCTAAATTACAGGTAACCAATGGCGTGACATTTGGTATACACCATGATCACACGGTAACACAATGTAGCAGTGGTTGATGCGGAGCGAATCCAACTCGACGGAGTTTGCTAAAGTAGCACATTTTAAATGAGAAAATTGTGTCACTTCGAGATGAGACATATTCTATATCCTTTCAAATCAAACAAATATCCTCTATGTATTTATCAAAGAAACTATAAACTGGTCAGGATATTGAATTAGATATTACGGGATTTCAGCTAGCTCTAGTGGTCATCTCAACAAATAAATGTACGTAACTGTTTTCCTAAATGTAAGCATTTTAATCCATTGAAAATCGTTTAAATATTCGTTTGGTATTCCGGTTAGACAGCTATGCCGTAAAGAAAGGTAGCTTCAGCACATGGACTATTATTGAACATACCTATGTTGCCTCTAGAAACGCAGATGAACACAAAAAACACCGTTTGCAAAGTATATCGTATTCTCTCTCTCCTTCTCTCTCACAAACGAAAATGAACATTTTCTATCAAATAGCCCATCGAGAATATTAAACCTATTTCTATAAACTTCTCTTTCAATAAAACAATCAAAAGACTACAAAATGTCTCATCGGTAGCGTCTGGTTCTTCTTTTTGTTACAGTATTTCTCAGCGAATCTCATTAGAAACGAATTTTAAATGTAAGTATTTAATGTAAAATAATATTATAAGGATAGTTGTTATATTAAATATGTATTAAGTCTGTAAATGAAATTAAAATTTGTGAAACAGATATCATGATTTAACTTTCAGGTGAATTGCCGCTTAGATATTTTCTATTCTCAGTAAGATATTGATACGTAGTTAAATACCCAAGTAGCTGGGTGTTTATTTTTCATGATTATTTTTCATGAAATTATAAAGTATGGATATATTCATAATTCTAATGGTATTCCCTGCCAGACTATACTAAACTTCACTTAATATCGTACAGAGAGTTCGCCAGCTTCCGGTACCTTTTTATGTGACCATCAATTTTCTTTTCAAAATTTTCGCCGAAAAAAAATATATGAAAGATAAAAATGAAAAACTTCACAATGCTCAATATATATCTTTAAAGAACTCTCCAGCCTTCGGTACTTTTTTTTACTATTATATTTTGTTTTTATATAATCAGAATAAAAGAAATAGGCATATTTTTTATGAAAACATAAACTATGAATATATTCAGAATTTTCATCGTATTTCCAACCAAAACACACAAAACTTCATTTAATGTACTCAGAGAGCTGAAGGAAAAATATAAACCCAGCTAATAATCTTATCTGTGAAATATTTGAAAAGTAAAATGTTAGAAAAATTAGAATGTACCGTTTACTTGCGAACTCTTTTATCTTTTACGTGAAATTTGGTATATTCTGTTGGGAAAAACCATGAGAATTACTAAAACGTATATCCATAGTTTATGATTTCATATAAAATAAAAATAGCTACCGGTTATTTTTTTTCTAGCGAAAAGATTGAAAAAAGAAAGACAAATCAAAAGAAATAGATAGCTTTCGAGTATCTTTTGAAGACATTGCGTGAACATTGGTATATTTTGATGGTAAATACCACCATGACTTCTGATATGTCTATAGTTTATGATTTCATGTAAAATAAATACCCAGCTACTAGTTATAAAAGCAAACATATCAAATCAATTTTGATATCAATAGGTACACTTAACGTACAAATTGTTGTTTGAAATTGTTTCGTAATCGATGTAATACGAATATAGTTTTAACTCTCCCCTCTCTGATAATTCAAATATACTTTTACGAATAATTATATCTTTCTTGGTCTGAGAAGTATCCAAGGACTTGTGTTGTTAATTCAGTCTGGAAATTCATATTTCTTTATATGACTTAATAATAAAAATCCTGTGTATATAAGCTCTCATGTAGAGTATGTGACCCCGTGTTTGTTTTGGGTACAGGCTAATGTACAAACGAATAAAAATAATATTCCTATCATGTCCAAAACTTTAAAACATATTTACAGGTTGAAACTATGTAGTTATATATATTATTCCGACTGATTTATACTTACCAAATATCGTGTTACTCAATACACACTCACCAGCAATCAGATCAGTATTGATCAGTTTTCTGTTACCAATTAAACCTTACCAATCAGTCGATATAATGGTTTCAAGGCGACGAGTTTTTCACACCTTGACCGACAGGTATTGTCAGAGTAATTATCTATATAATGGGCTTAATGGGACTCAGTCAGCCGTCCGATATTCGGATTTTACAGAATCCGGTTTGTCAGAGAAAGTAATATAGATTATATAATGCAAAATTCGGAACCAAACACAGCGCCCGGTATTTAGAGCTTTCCGGTTTTCTGAGAGTGCATAGAGTGCAGAGTTTATAGTATAGGACAGGTAGTTGGATGCGGTTTAAGGGACGGTGCGATGCTCAGCAAATAAGAAAGTTAAACTATTTTTTTATATAAACCAATCTGAATATTTGAAACTGCTTAAACCAGAATAACAATTTTACGCCGTAATTACCAATGTGTTGTAAACATACTTAACATGAAAGTTATTGACTAGTTTTCGGTAACACTACGAATTTATTATTCCCTGCTGCGACATACCAAAATCATTAAAATAGTATTGCGATTATTTCCTTACTTGACGCTAAGTATATAAAGGTAGTTCCAGGACAGGGCCCAGTGCCAGGATAATGTAATTGGGTAGGATTTCATGCCCCTTGTCTGCGGCTTGATTTTGAAATGTGGTAGCACTATATCTGTCTCATAAATACAAAAGCCCGCAAATGACTGAAAAACACACACACACACGCACTTTTAGTGGGACGTTTAACAGAACCAGACAAGTAACAAGACACAAGAGAGAGAGAGAGAGAGAGAGAGAGAAAGAGAGAGTGTAGTAAGGAGGGGGTGACAATGAAAAAAAAATAGAAATCGAAAGCGGTTTACAAGTTATTCGTAAAAGCATATTTTAATGATCACTCACACTCGAAGAACAACAAATATACCAAGAGATAGGGGTAGCAATGAAAACTACAGAAATTGAAGAAAAAATAATTTGATCTTAAAATTATACGTGAAAGTATATATATATATAGAGAGAGAGAGGGGGGGCGGGGGGGGGGGAGAGAGAGGGAACGATATGAGAGCGATATGAGAGAGAATGCTTTGACCAAATTTATTTATTTTACGTCAACTGGAAAAAAAGTTCTTATAACTTAAAATAATCTCTCTCGGCGGTTCCTGTGTTGAACCAGTACTTTGCGTCTAGGAGGGTAATGAATGGTCCTCGACGGAGTTCGAACCCACAACCTTCAGATCAGTAATAGGGTACGTTACCTCTGGACCACGACGCCTTCGAGAATGCACTAAATAAACAAGAGAAAAAACTTGCTTGTAACAATATAAATCACGACGTAATTGTTCCCTGTCGAAGGTAAAACCTTACAATTATAGGTAAGGCATGCAGAATTCAAGGTTGCAATATATATTTTTAACAGCCCTCATCGTAAATCCGATATTCGCTTCTAAACCCTGCACTCTGCACTCTGTTAAACATGTCTAGTAGCACTAGTAACGACTACTAAGTTATTAGCCAACTTTTACTCTGAGAAGTAACAAGCTTTTAACAGATGCTATTTTTTCTTCAAAGTAGTCAACTAAATTATTTTGGTTAATCAGCTTATTACTTATGTTTATAGAACTGTTGTAGCTTGTTTGTTTAAAAATAATATTATTCTAGCTTATATTATGTTTTTTTTAACATTATTTTATACTTAAACAAATTTTCATTTTTTAAATAACTGATTTTTTATAATTAATGTACGTGTGAAAATAATAGGCTACCGATGACCAGTTTCTGCCCAAAAGTCAACCTGTAATGTCAGAAAAAATTAAAACACGAGTTCTTTTTCAATCTTCATTATTTTGATAATAATGATCACAACATAGAAATCAAAATTAAACCATGTCAGCATCATTATGAGGCAAATCAACCATTCACAGTGCGTTGGAAATGCTGTCAACACGGTTTTTAACCCCGGGGGCTACTGCACTAGTATAGTCGCCTTGCCTTTGACTATTTGTACAAAATTTTCTAAATTTAATTTAAGTTTTGTTACCCATCAATATGAAAATAATTGGGTATTAGTTCATTTCAAATTATGCAAATCTGATGATTCACTATAGACCATACCCTTGAAGTTTATTTTTTCATACTGGCCCACACAAAGCCATCTATGGAGCCATCTGTAGCTCATCATCTCCAGAACTACATATGCTTCTTCAGTAACAGTTCCTACAAATATCTGCATCATAGCAAGACTTCAATACTATCTCTCAGAACTTGAACACTAAATGTATAAAACATAGAAAGAGAGCTCCAGGTTTTTTCCACTTTTCCACTATTCTTAGCTTTGTATTGTACAAGATACCTCCAACTCTGTCTTTGATTTTCTAATGGTCATCCCAACGAAGGCTATCATATCCATGGATCTCGTACGTCCCCGTCACCCGTGCACGATTCCCCAAAAACAGGCATAGTGCAACCAAATTAAGTATGGCCTTACTTAAAACAAAAAAGCAAATGGAAGAAATAAATATCATTTTATAGGGGAAACACACACAAAGAAAATTTAACTGTGGTACCAGAGAAAGAGAACGGGATTTTTTTAGTCACTCAAAGGTGACCCATTCATTATCTCCGTCATAGATATAAAGAGGTCGGAAAGCCATCCCCCATATACCTTACAAACATTTTGTTAAACAATGAAAATAAAGGATATTAGCAAAAAAGATATATACGATGTACAATGTTATACTAAATGTGAGATAAATGACTTCACAAAAGCGGTGTTTATATTTTTTTCCATTATAGAATGATTTAAGAACAATTTAATCTTGGTGTAAATAATCGAAAATGTTATTAAATTTACTTCTTCTTTCACTAATGATATATGCAATATCCAATTTGACTCAGTATAGTATTTCTTAAGTTATATTCACAAGAATCTATTATAACAATAATGTTTTCTAAAGTATTCATTGGTTTATTTATGCCACACCTTTTAAAAACATTGTAATTTGTATTCCAGAACTGTTTAAGATATCGTCATGAAATGAAGAAATGGTCATAATCTTCTATTTCCTTACAAAAAGTACAAAGTGGAGAATCTCTCATCTTTCAGTTAAATAGATTAAGATTTGTTGAAGTGAGATTGTGAAGAGCTCTATACTTAAACTGTTTAACTGTGTTATCAAGAATAACTTTATGTAGAATGAAATACCATGATTTCCAATTAACTTTTTATTAAATTGTCTCTCCCAATTTTTGTGTACGCATGGTTTAACAAATGTTTTATTTATACAAGTTTCATAGATATCCCTATTACTCATTTCCAGAAATGTTTGCACTTTGAGAGCCACAGAAGATCTTGTATTAATTTTGGTATTAACTGATTCTTCCTTTTTAATTATAAATAACCAATGTTTTGGAATAGCGTTTAACAATATTGTTAGTTCTTAAAACCAGATATTCTTTATTTTTAATTTTTGTAGTATTGTATATGCTTTAATTTCTCCTTTTGCTGATATTATATCATTTATAAAGATAAGCCCTGACTTTATCCAGTGTGTAAATAATGAACATTTACCTTTGTGCTTGATTTATTTATTTCCCCATATGATTTGAGTTCTAACCGTATAAAAATTATTTTCTTTTGCAATCATTTGTTTAATATTTTTGAATTCTGTCCAGGTTTGAAGTTAATATTTATAAAACGGTGAAATTTTGATGTGTTTTGTACGTAAAGAATTTAATGAAGCAATATTCATATCGAATATTAACAAACTGACTCCAAACTGGTTTAAAAATATCAAAGGTATTTTTTTCCAATTCGCATTTTCATCTTGCTTGAGGAAATTAAACCACTTTATCATCATTGTTTTTGCAAAATATTCGAAATTTGGCATATCTCAGCCACCATTGAGTTTATTGCCTATAACTGTTTGTCGTTTTATTTTATCTTTTTTCCGCGCCATAAGAAATTAAACACCATGGCATTTATTGAATTTATAACAGATTTTGGAGGAACTGTACTTTGTGATAAATATGTTAACTTAGGCAAGAAGAGTGATTTCAGAACAACAACTTTACCAAACAAAGTAAGTTTTCTTTTTCCCCATGATATTGGTACGTTTTTTGCTTTTTCATTTTTTCGTTCCAGTTGAGTGATTGACATTGTACAAAATTGTTTCCAAAGTATACGCCTAGTGATTTTATTGTTTCTGTAAATAGTTTAATGTTAAAAGTTATAATTATTTTCTATTTTTTCTGATTTTGATTTTCAATTAATTCCAGACCTGAATGTCTACCAAAATCGTTAATTATGGACAGAACCGTTGGTATTTCACGAGAGTCTTTTAAAAAGAGTTGTATCGTCAGCTAGTTGTGTTAATTTGAAGGATGTATCTTTGATAGATATACCTTGATAATCTTGACTTTGTCTAAGTTTATTTGCCAATATTTCTGCGACTAGAATGAACAGGACGGGACTTACCTCTTTACCTTTTCATCAAACATGGGTGACTGAAAGAAAAATAAAGTACCATTAAAATCTGAGTTCATATAAAAAGAACACCAACCAAAGACACATACCTTAAAACAGTAATATGATAAAGTCTTATAATTCTAATACTCAATAAAACTGTATTAAAACCAGACCAATATGATCACGGATAGTGAGAAATGACAATACATTGATCAGTGACTTGTACCCCCTATCACATTCAAACTGATGTCACATTGAAATTTGTCATTTGTAAAGCTGTCACTTTAATATAATAATTGTCACATTGGATTTTATGGAAAATAAAATCATAAGCAATGATAATTGTCGCTTATCATACATTTTGTTTCATAAGGATGCATACACTGGAAGTTACGGCAGAACTGTGAAAAAATCTTGCAATTTAAATATTAATATACATTTTGCGTGTGCAAACATAATTTTGAAGTATATCAAAACAGTAACAGACAGGGCCAATTTTGGCCATCAAATTATGTAAATGACATCCAATTTGTCTCTTTATGTATCAAGGGGTCATTTGGCACTCATATGAAAATAGGTCTTCCGGTACTTTGATTTTATATTGTGTTTTCTTCTTGGTTCTCATGTATCGTTAACAGTCGACACACTTCAAATATACACCAGAGAAATATGAATTGACTGAAGGGAAATATAGAGAGGCATTAACTGTCTAATGACAGCAGTTAACAGAAGTGAACTGCTACAAATACCAAATTTTGATATGCATTATGATGATATTATGATATTATAAAGTTTTCGTGGTACTAACGAGATCGATCCATATTTGTATATCAAATATCATTATTTTTTTCATTTAAGTGGAATTAAGTGGTGCAACAATCAATTTTGTCATTCCCTGTACACCATTGCGTTCTTAAATAATCTTGATCAGAACAGACTAGCATTCATTATAATGTAGGTCAACGGTGACAGCATAAAATGTTACTTACAAGTTTTCGGGTTATTTTCAAAATAATAATAGCGTTCTGTATTAATTTGATTTGCTTCAAAATTCTACTTTAGGGAATAAATGTTGTTATATATGTGCATTTATTGAATCTTTTTATCGTCTGAGATACCGTTATGGTGATTTTTTTTACTGGCATCCACAGCCGAAAAAAAGTTTAAAACTATCTGGGAAAATTGCTGATCTTCACCCAACCCATTCGGCAATCAATTTTCATTTACAAAAGCTTCAATTGATGAAACAGATCGGTAACTGAAACATTTTACATAACTTAAAAAGCTTCTCGCACAAGCTATTTTCCAACCTCCTTAAAAATATCCAGCATATATTTATTCAAATTAAGCCATTATTTGTGACTTATTATTCGGGCAAATGGCAAACGTTTATTTTTCTTGTCTGTGTAAAATACTATTATGCAGTTTGTCTTAAAAATTATTTTAAGGCAATATTGGGATTTTTGCTTGAATATATGTCAATTTAAATAAGTCGGACATGGATAAAAAACCCCGCTGAATATTCTGAATTTAGCGATTGTTTATATTTATAGTTTAATATAGAATTAGAAGTTTTTGGCAATCAGAAAAACTTTAATTTCAGGAAATTTCCTTAAAACTTTTACCCTTGATAAGATAAGATTGACCTTGCAAATCGATCTAGTACGAGATTATTGTTTTCCAAATAATTAGACGTGAAAAAAGTTATTTAAGATTTCATATTTTACATTGTGACATTTTACCTTTTATATTATCAAGGCTTTTCTCAACGTCTAAACGCGTTATATAAATAATGCGTAGCATATATCAGATTTATAAAAGTAAATAATTTTGGGTCAAAATATCTGCAATGCAGGAAAAATACCTTTATTCATTCAGCGAAGCAACAGTTTCAAAATTTATTTCTATTTGTAGAAACGCTGATTGATATTTTCAACATTCTTGTTTCAATCGACAGTCGGCCATATTGAAACTACACATGTTGGTGAGGTAAAGTTTATGCATCGACGTTAGAAGAAATAGTTTCCGACTGTGGTCAATACATACATTCACACTTCATGCAAATATGTTTTGTTGTTTTTCGTCTTTTAATTCAACGGATAAATATTATCAAGTGATAATTGAATTTAAAAACGAAATACGCGATTTTGATAAATATTTTTAAAAGTTCATTTCAAAATGATTTTACTATTTGACCATAACGTATCTGCAATCAGATTCATTGATGAATATTGCATGGCCATTGCGGCTTAGTTGGATTACATGGCAGTGGTGATATTTCAACGGACATATCCCCTATCTAAGTTGATTAAGCGTTAGCATGTTCAGTTTGCATTTATCTTTCATCGGATATTTTAATTTCTTTAACGTCATTTCTGATTAGAACGTTTAAATGCATAAAATCTAAATGACGTCTAATACCGATTAGTTTGCTAAACGTTTTTGCAGACATCTTTTAAGACCTGACGTAACATTGAAAATGAAAAAAGTAAAATATAAATTATAATTAAGAAAATGTGAAACAGGTCGCGAGTAGGTCTAATAATTAGGACTAACTAAAGAGAACCGGCATCTAAACATTGCCTCGAATTCACATAAGAAGTCACATGATGCCTTAGTTTGAATATTAGAGCATGACTGACATTTGTTTTGATCATATGGGACATTCAAAACAGCTCGCCATCTCGCGTTCTCACGCGCAAACGGGGTAAAGGTAACAACCCGGAAAACTTGTTTTAGATCTACCACGAAACCTAGTTAGACAGTAATCTTATTTTTACCTGAAGCAGAACTGCTAATCGAAGAGAATCATGCGATATTCCACCTTAGCATACTCTGCCTTAAAAGGCAAATCTGAATGATCAGACATGCTTTCTTATCAACTGTAAACACATCAGTTTTTCGCTTAGCTAGCAACCTCCACAATTTGGCGGAAGTTTAATTACACGTATTTGGTTCTGATGTATTGAAGTGGTGCTTTAAATACGAAACATACTTTTAACCAGTCTATAATTCTAGTTCCGGTCAAAACAAAGCACTGAAAGTACTAAGAACTTACTTCGAAATTATATAAAGCAAGAAATATCTTAAAAAATATAGATTTTATATACATGTAATTAATTATATACAAAAGGAATACAAAGTTCCCATGTGACGTCATAGGAATTGATAGGACACTTTTGGCAGCCATTTTGGTAAGGTTAAGTTAATGCAGGCCAAAATCTGAAAAAACTTCCTGTTTTTAAATCATCAGTGTATTTTTTATTTTTCAGTCTATCTTACTGAAATCTATGTCAAATTGAGCAGCATCAATTAATCCTTTATTCATTATAAACACGAGAATGATATTTTGATAAATTTAAAGGTAAAACATTATAACCATAAAAGTTAGAGTGTTTATTTTGTTCAAATGATAAACTCATACTTTTTTGTTTGATATGTGTTTTTTATTTTTATTATTTTTTTGCATATATCCATTTACGAGATGTTCAGTCATGAAAATATGAATTTCAAGAGCTTTTAAGTGATGTTTTCATTTTGATTTTTGAGCAATATGAATATACAAGATAATGAAATTTCTACTCATATATATTTCATATTCAATTTCTTGAATTAACCCATCAAAAGGCCACCAATAGTACGGATACTCACTGATTTTAATAAACGTGCATCAAGGACCTAATAACCTAACAGAGATCCGCAACTCTGATATAGGTAAAGAGCAAGTTGAGACAAGCTCTTGTTATGTGTACGAACATGTGACCCCTAGATAGTGCGAGATATGCAAAATTGCTCATATCAATCATAAATATTGTAGCGAACTGGAGGCTGTGTGTGCGTGTCCACTATATCTCAAGGGCTAGACTCTCAATAAATAGCCAAATTAACTAAAATGGACTCCACATAAACATTAAGGACGATAAATAATCGCAAGGCTCAAATAAACTTTACAACTTTTAATCGATTCTAGGCAGTAAATTCTACCTTTTCACAAATATAACTTAACAATAAATAAATACTATGTTCTAAAATTTATAACCCGTATTCCATATGTTAAGTATACCTTACACAACAAAGCTTTAATACATTTAGATCTCTGAGAAGAAATTTGTGTCTGTACTTTATTTACAAACTCTGACCAGTTGATGATCTCAAATAGATTTACTTTTTAATTCTCACAAAATAAACTTATGTTAACTTTAAACCTCCTTATTCATCAAAGAACAAAAATGTTACCTCTAAATAACTTACATAAATAAATGTGGAATGCTAATTCAAATATGATAATCTTTTAAAAAATGTAAGGGGGGGGGGGGAAGAATCAAACGAGAATGGTGTCCCCGTAACTTTACAGCGTGATTCTAGAATCCCACGGTTGCGTGCATCCCACTAACGAGTGCACCCCGCAATTGAATGAATCCCGCACCCATATGCAGCTGGCAACTTCATTTAAATGACACGGCATTTTACCGCTAATTATGCCTGTATAAAACATTAAATTGCTCTTTCTTTACCAAAACTGTATCTATATATTTCATGTTCATTAAAAAATCTTCAATATAACAGCAATTTCACTTAAAGTATAAAAAGTATTGTTATGTACCCTGTTAAATAAACCGCTGTTTACTAATAACCAAGATGAACAGTCCCATGGTGTTTAATGGCACGAGTAGTGTCTAAACTACCTTCGTTAACAGTTCATTTGATAATTCTTGCATGTCATTAACGATTAATCAACATACATTCACAGAATGTTCCTATTGAAGGTCAACTCCATATGCTTAAACCTGGAGCACTACAATATACGGTGCTTTCTCTTCAATTAATTGCCGAAAAAACAAAACAAATGTATGTATCTCATTAGATCGCAGATCTCTTTTATGAGTGACACTTTAAACGGTCTGTCAATCAAGTGTATGCAAGCGTCTAAGAGATGTTGAACATATCAGTGAGATCTCACACAAATCCCATTCCCTCTTTTTATTTATTTTTTTTTTTGTCACGAGAAAACAATAACAATAACAACAACAACAACAACAACAACAACTATACCTCCCGCACAATAACGTTTAGCCAATCTTGTTAATATGCTTGCCATGCAGTGAAAAAAAAAGAAACAGACAAAGTATAATAGAAGCGTAAACAAGTTTTCAAGTATATGGGTTTTGAACACAGGTCAGTCTAACAATAAAGCGGCACGGGGATTTGAAATTGTAGTTGTATTTATAAATTGCGACTGTGGGCGAGTTCACCAAAATCTAAAAATAACACACGCCTGTTTCCAATTTGAACAATATTAGTACCGTATAGTACGTAAGAAAACGAAACAGAACAAATAAAACATGATGCATACTTTTTCAATAATTATAGTATTTGAACATTATGCATAAGGAGAAAATTGAAGACAAGTTTATTATGTGTCAAACGACGTATCAATTGCTTTTTGCATGTTTACCAATAATGTAATTTTCCTTAAATAACACATATTACCCAATTAGCAAGAGTTGTCGCTCATTTACATACCATATCACAGGAAATAAACAAGAGCGATAACTCTTTGGTATACTTTTTGTCGATTTCTCCAGTGGTAAACATTCAAGATAGCGACTGATAAAAGGTTTTAGAGCGTTAGTATTTGAACAAAATAGAAGAAGTACGCGTTACAGTAGAGCTCGCTTCGCGAACCGGGCGACTCGAGCTGAGCTCGCTGATGGACAGTTTACGCTTAATGAAATATTCGCATATCAATGAAAAGATAAGACAAGTGTGTTTCGTGCATTGATATCATAAATCCGGTTAATATAATAAAATGTAGACTATCTTTAACATTTTAAGGTTTTGTTGACGTCGCTTAATCCATCTTACTTACAGACATTGCACTGGACATTACGAGGGCGTTGATACCCTTTCTTTAACAATGATTGTATTAACCGTTTCAAATGTTTTAGCTTGTTTTTTTTATAATGAACTAATTGATTATTTATTTATGATATCTATTATTATCGTGACTGTGGCATAAACACGCTACAATAATTGCTCAATTATAGCCAATACAACAGTTACACATTTGTCAAAATTTTGTATAATTGTCTGCGTTTTTACTCAGCACATGCGCTGATCTAGCCTTTAATCTAGCCATTAATCGGGGGGGGGGGGGGGGGGGTCCGTTCGACAGTTATATGTTGAGCAACTATGAAAATGATCATACCTAGTCTTTTGGATCTTCGTAGGGTGGATGATTATAATGATCCCTGAAGTCCTTCTTATCTGGATTCGTGAATGCGATATACAATATGTGGAATACGGTACAATCAATTTGAATTCGGCAATACTTTTTTATTTTTTAAATTATCGATGTACAACCAAGGTTATACTTGGACGCTAGAAAAAAAAATGACGTGTAACTCTGTGTGCATATCACTTATTCCAAATTCACATTTGCTACGGTGGCCCAACAGCAATTTTAGGGCTGCCGCAGTATTTCCACATCTACATCTTATAGCAGTCACATATGTCACTGTAGCAGCGCGGCGTATGACAAAAAACCCTGCGCACGACCTTTAGGTGAAAACGCACTGTCGTCGTACGCGGTACCAACGGTGGCCGTAGGTCGACCATACGCATAAAGATAATTAAATGCAGTCTTTTTCAATATTTAGTCAAAACTTGCCTTTCTCAGGAGACACACAATTGTAATATTTTTCATTTTGTTTTAGTTTGTTTTACATTCCGTCATAGGGAAAAGTGCGTTGTTATTAAACAATGTTTATACACATACCGAGAAAGGATTTTTTTGCCGTAATATAAAAAAGTGCTTTAATTGTTTACTGTATTATTTCCCTCTGGAAAACCAACATATTTGTTATGAACAAAAAAGTACAGAAAAAAACACTTTTTTGTTATGAAATGTTTGAAATTTTTACTTTGCTCAGTATTTCTATATAATACAGAAGAATGACACATAATTGTAATATTTTCATTTCGTTTTATTTTCTTTTACATTCCGTCATAGCTAAAATGTGCTCTTCTTAACCAATGTTTATGAACATACTGAATCTTTAAATGCGCACTGTCTCTAACATATAAGTACAATCATTGAATTTGCTTCATCCTTTGCAGTATTTTATTGTTAAATAAAGATGTAAATATCAGAAACTTTTACCACGGCGTTTAGAATTTAATTATCAGCATGTGAAGCAAGTACTTCAAGTCCAAAGTAAATTTAACACAGAAATCTTAAATTTTACAGCAAATCATTTAGACAATTTTTAGCAATCTAGTTAAGACATACTGACAGGAAAATGAAATTAACAATACATACTACAAATAATAATTTCAATCTGACTAGAACGCTTTATTAAAAAAAAAATCAAAAAAAAAAAATCAAATTTTAGGTATGAAAATCCAAATATTTTACATGTGTAAGACCCCCTTCAAACTGGACCACGACCACGCTACGCTCTCCACGACCTTATAAAACGTAGCTCGATCGCAGTAAAATTTGGAAAACCGCTTTCCTGCCACGTGAGTCCACGATCGGACCACGCCCCTGGAGCGACTTGGCACGGCCGCAACAAAATTCAGCTACGCTCTAGACGGTGGTGCCACGATCTTCTCACGTCTGCGCTACGTGCCCAGTGTGGCCATTTCTGCTTCATATTTCTCGACGACCATGCCACGCTGATACACGCGGATCCTACGGCTGCATATGCTGCCACTGCCGCTATCACGTTCCTTCCACGCTCTACAACGCTCTACCGCGTCATATCATTGCTGACTCTGCTACATTCTCGATACGCTCTCGAAGACCTCGCTACTACTTTGCGACGACCTTCCACGAATTGGCTGGATTTTCAGATCGTAGTGTGCTCGTGGTCTTGTGTAAAGTGGATTTAACATATTGCAAACCCGCACCACACATGGCACAGACTATCAAGGGACCCATAGCCCATCGTTGCAAATCCATTTTACGGGCTCCGTATGGACGCCTTAAGACTGCCCTATGGTGCCCATTGAATAATTTGGGTACGAAAAGGTCAAAAGGATTTAGAACGTATGTCAACGTACGACCAATGCAAGACAAACGTACGCACGACGTATGGTCACTGTAAATCGCTCTGCGGCTTGGCTACAACATGTCGAATTGATACGGCGACCGTAAGGTTAAACATATTATAACTCCGCGTTTAAATTCTACGGTGATTTTAGATTTTCTGCAGCCTCCGCAGATAATATCTCTGATTGGGGGTGGGGAACAAGGGAAAACATGGAAGGGGCTCGGGCGTCGTATCCTCGTCGAAGAACAAAAATGACAGGTTAAGACTATTTCACTCCGAAATAAGACGCAAACCTACGTTAATCAATGAGCACTCCCCAAACACACAACCTACATACTAGTGTATAATTCCAGACATTTTTCAATGGGAAATAAACAGACATTTGAGACTTTTCCCCAGTTACTGATTCGTCAATTTAAATCTGCATATTCTACCGGGTATTGCCGATCCTCTGGTGAAATGTGTCAGGATGCTGGTGATATGGTTATGATAAAACCCTGATTTCAGACCTTTATTGAATGTTTCGGGCGTTCTGTAAGGTGACAGTGTCTTAGCTAAACGTTATACAAAGGATTCAAACTATAGCATGAGCTACCTAGCTCTAGAAAAACAACCCCCACATAAAGTTTATATACAGTCGAAACAAGCCTGCCGAACGATAACCTAACTAAACATCACCTCAGCTATGGGACACAACATATAGATCTAAACTAAAGTATATACAAGTCCCATGCCAGCAAGGTGGCTAGTCGTCTTCCCAGCTTACACTGTGCTGAGCGATCCCAAACCAATGATTTCCTACCTACTGAAAAACCCTATGATAAACAGAATGCTGGACTTAGTCCTAAGCTTTAAAACACTGTGTCTCATACACAGACCCGTTGTCTAACCCCTGAGCTTTGCTGTTTCACAGCCCCTATCATGAAACCTCACTGTCACAGCCTTCTGAGCTTCACTCCTACCAATGTCTGGGCCAGTCTCAGACCTCAATGGTCAGAGCGCTAGATGATAGCTTGTAGGTATGTTTACACGCACAATTTTCATGCACTCAGAAGCTAGCTTCTGGGACACTACTTCCCAAGCCACAGAAAACGCAATGCTCTCAAATGACTGGTAACTGTGCAGTATGTCTACCAGACAGCCTATAATACTTCGTCTCTGGTTATATGCACAAGGTGTATATGAACCAGGCACGAACTAGCTTCTAAACTCAGAGAAGCCCGTCACCAAAATAAATTATATTTTAATGCCCTGATCACATGAGTGCAAGCAGTGATCGTATATATATCCCGCGCACGTAGGCCGGGGTTCTTTTACCTACTGAGTTTTTGACATTCAGCATGGACTTAAGCATGGATTAACCATCTTACATATTAATTTTAAATATAAACTAGGTTTCTAAAACTGTCTAACAAATAACTAAAATGAATGCTAAAGAAGAGAAAAAATACAAAAATGAAAAGTTATGAAAATAAAGGGAAGTAATTCAGACCTAACTCACTAACTATATACAGTCTATATACAGATGATTTTCCTGACAAAATGATCTGTTAATTTGTGATAGTGCAAGTTATTTTGTCATAAGATATCAGCGACATCTACGAATTAATTATGTTCTGATGAAATTTAGCAAGAAAACCATCTTAATTGTAAAATCATACTATGGGTAAAATTACATAACTAACATTTTAAGATTTATTATGATTTCTTTTAAATACATGTATCAAACTTTGCAATCAATGGCTGTTTTAACTCGGTTTATGGATAATTGTACCTGTATCCATTGCAATTAGGTCGTTGTACCTGCGTGGCCTTTAATGCCATACGGACAGTTTAATGTCAGCATTTTGAATATAATCATTAACTACGAAGTAACGATAATCTGATACAGATTTGTGTATAACATTTATTACTGGAATCAATAACATAAAGGATTTGATGTGTCAAAAATATCGATTATAATTATGAAATAAACGTTTTGTTATCCCCTTTCACAAGATAAAATTACAATATCTCCAGGGTAGAGTGATAAGATTGCATATCTTCGCTCCACCGCATATATTTTCCTCAATATTCTCAAATCTTTGGCAAGTGCATGTTCAAAATTTTGACCATTTGAAATATACACTACATAGGAAAAGTAATCATATGGTATTTGGCTTTGTACAATTTAAGCTTTTTGCAATGCCGAACCTGTGAAGATTGCATTTGTGTTCTTGATTGGATATCATAAAAAAAGCATAAGAATGTTGCGAGGTCTATTCGTTGTGACAAGCCTGCTGTTACAGCAAGTTTTCTCTCTAAACCATTTTGAAGGTGGAACAATGAGCTTCAAAACATCATTTAACAATGTCACAAATACAGTAGAGGTAAGAATTTAATTTCACACCATTAATAAGATATGAACAATCTCTTGTGCTTTTGAATTATGTCTTTTTATGTAAGATTCGAAAGCAATATATGACATTCCCCCCCCCCCCAAACCCTTTTTTAGCTCACCAGAGCACAATGTCCTGAAGGTAAGCTATTCTGCTTACCCTTTGTCCGTGGTGTGACGTCAAAATTTCTTTAAAACATCTCTGAGATCATTTAGTAGAAATTGATAAACTTTGCTAAATGATCTTTTGGTGGCCCTTCACAAAATCTGCTAAAATAGACTTGATCCATGCAGAACTCTGGTCGCCATGGTTTCCTTATATTCTCTATATAGATAATTTTATTTTTCTGCTATAAAACCAATTGTCGGAGGTTCATTTCAGTTTGCAAATTTTGCACTCAAAGTCCCCTATCTCAATTGCCTACAACAAACTTGATTCCTTGTGAAAATGAGGCCTCCAGTGGTCATCTAGGTTCCTTATATACTCTCTACATTGATAATTTCAAAATAATTTTTTTGGTCAGTAATAGTGTTCATTAGAAACAGATGGTCACCTTAATGCTTCTACTTTAATAGCTAAAACGTTGTTGATCCATTGAAAAATGAGGTCTTCTGGTGGTCACCAGGGGGGAGGGGTCAGATATTTTCCCTATATAAACTTAATGCTGCTGCAGATAACCTAGTAAAATCAATTGTTTATATAGAGCTATGGTACACTGGCGAGTGTTCAAGGCTACTTTGCTACGAATTTGCATTTTTTCGACTAGAAGTACTCATTGATATATAGTGACTTATAATGTCTTCCTTACATCTATTTTCAAAAAAAGGCATCGTGTTGTTCAAAATCATTCGGTTATTCTAACACTAATTTGATATTCAAAATCATGGTTGTTGTGGGGAGAGGACAGTTGATACTTTGTCTTATCAATCAAATGGAAACACGATGATGTATTTGTCAATGATTAGTTCTTTTACTGCTACGTACAATGAGCTATATTGCAGTGTTAACTTTAAAATATAGCTCATTTGCCATCAGGTGAATTTTGTACGTTTTAAAAACTCATGATGTAAAAAGTGATATATATATATATATATATATATATATATATATATATATATATATCAGGTTATTTACTTAACCCATCAATAAATACCAAATATTGCTGTGCTCATCATTTTGTAGTAATTCTATGGTTACTCGCTCAGTAAAACCTGATCTTAGTGCATTTCCAATACACCAAGGCATTCTTTCCAAAGTTTTGCATTTAAGTGACTTAATTGGTCATATTGAAGTTTACGAGATGAATATCGTCAAATGCGTTCATTTGAGAATATCCGACTGTTATTTTGTTGTAGGTAAACATCGATCTAATTACTGGATGGGTCCTTGGACAAGGTCCTTGTGGACCATTATGTTCCAGGGCAGATGTCGGGAAAAATACTGGACTTGAGAGAAATAAAATAGAATCTGCATCTCCTACATATTTCGGAAACTGGACTACTGAATATAGAAAAAAGGGGACCACTACAATAACTATCATAACTGATGAAATACGAAGGGGCCTGTCTGAAACCGTCATAGCTATGAGTGAAGCTGGTCACTGGGAACAAGAACGGATGACTGTAACAATTCCGATTACCGGAGACGTAACGGGAAGTCAGGATTTCATGTATGTTTGTTATTCCTTTCACCCAATTACTGCAAATAAATTTAGAAAGATGAAATCAATATACTTTATCATTATACTGATGGTTTTTTTTTCATATTTAAGATATGTAAGATTGTATATGGCATTATTATGAGAGTGAGATATTTTTCCAGTAAAACGTTCATGCACAAAATGTGTTAAAACTAAGTACGAGCAGAATCAATAGTGTAGAGCGAATTGTAAGAGGTGGGTAAGATGCATATTTTTATAAATTCTAAAGATCGGATAACACACACACACACACACACACACACACACACACTTAATTTTATACTAAATTCTAATATTTTAACTTCCATTTGGTTGCCATGACGAGTTTAAGAGTTTTAATTTTCTCACAGATTAGACGGATTGATTTTTTTTAAAATTCGGCAGTTTTTCGATCAAAGCGACGTATCGGGTACTTTTGCATATGAGAAAGTAAAAACTCTTTTTATTAGTCCTTAAATATATATGTAATTAACGAGTATGCTGTTTGTTATTAGGGAATTCGTAAATGATGACGGAACGATATGGATACCAATGTTTTTTTTGTTTTTGTTTTTCTATCGATAGTTTCTTTTATTAGATAAGAGCGTAGAATCCCGATCTATAATATAATAAAAACTATATAGTGACAGTTTTTATATTCCTAGTCTTTTTTTCGATATCAGCTTTGAGGGATCTAGTTGGCATTCGTTGTCATTACAAGGAGACTTTGGGGAGGCAGATTGGCATATGACGTTCAAAGTAACTGGATCTCTGCGAAATGATACGGGGAAACCAAATAGCAGTCCTCGAACTCTCATTCGGCCTGTGTACAGGTAACGGCACATATTTATAGAAGTAATACTACATAATTTTAGCATTCCTTCTGTGGGCTAAATTGATCATCATATTGTGTTAAATGGTGTGAATGCTTGCACTTAACTTCCACCCACATTATTTCAGTCAGTTAGGGGCTTCATACGCCCCATATTAGCCATGCATATAACATCAATAAATAGGAAAGGCTTTAGAAAAAAGTTAAATTTTCGTTGTAGTTCACATTTAAAATGTCAAACAATGGAATTCTTAGGGGCAAACTGACAAGTTATGACATGTGACAGTTCTTTTTTCCTCCCCTTGATAACTTTGTTGTCATAATTAATCTCCCCTGAAAACTAAACCATTTTCCTACGGTAAAGCTTTCATTTTATTTCATGAAATTTTGAAACAGATTCATATAATGCATCTTTCTCGAAATAAATATTCACAGAATATATATTCATTCATGTAATAATACTTGGAGAAACTCTCGGTGAACAATTTGTTTTTCGATGTTATCAAAATAGCAAAGTTTCATAGAAATATTAGCATCCAGTGACAAGATATGTAATATGACTATTATTTGGCGTATACCTTAAGTTTACACGAGACAGGTATCATATGTATGATAGAGTTAGACAACGGACTTAAGTAAACTCCAGGTTTTTAACGTAACATTTCAATTATACTGTATATTTTAAAAATAAAAGCTGCACTACAGAAATCAAGCAATTATTGCAGGACCTTCAGCAACCTGCTTTGATTATAGAAATACTAACTTAAATATACTTGTTAAATTCTTCTTTATTTTACAGACTGAAAGTTAATGACATATCTGTTATCCATATAACAACGACAGATCCAGACGGGGATCATGTGAAGTGTAATGAGGCATATAGTATCGAAATGGGAAACATAGGACGATCTAATATTGATGCTGCTACAATAACTTTAAGAGAAGTACGTAATGCGAGTGTGATAAACATTGTTTTCAATTTAGATGGGTAGCATTGTTGTGCATTTTCTTTTCAGTGACAAAAAAAATACTATTGTTGTAATTTACGGTATGGTAATTGATGGAATCCGATAGAAACAAAAAAAACTTTGAATGTGTGTATACAAAAAAAACCCATCGATTTCAGACAACCTTGGAATTAAGACCACCTCGCTTTATTAAGACCACTCATATTTGTTCTGACTATATTGCTGAAAACCACTTCTGTAGAGTCATTATTTTCGAAAGGGGGGGGGGGGGGGGGGGCAGGCCTTATTTTCGTTGATTTCGAGAACGGCTTTGTCCATGAATATTAATCCCCACGAAAACAGTTTATTTAATGGACCACGTGTACTTAGCACATTAAAACACGTATATATTGAACCATATGATATATTTATTACAGATTCAACGAAATTAAATGCCAACGAAAATGAATGATTTTACAGTATATCGAATTCACCTCGCTATTAAGACCTCTTTTCGCTGGAACCGATTATGGTCTTAAAAGCGAGGTAATACTGTATGTTCTTACTGACCATTTTGTCGTCTAATTAAGTAAATCGTATGACGATGTGATACATCACCGATTAGTTTCTCCACAAAGTATATTTTATAAGCATTTAAATCAGGATTTTTTGCTATAAGGAACTCTTTTGAGCTAGTATAGAAGATTCATTGTCAATAATATGTTATCTGTTTCAATGCCTATTTTATATGTGTATCCTTGCCACATTGCACTATAAAACTACAAACCAGAAATAGACGATATCATTATAAGAGTGAACATGAAAAAACCCAATTTTATAAAAACAAATAAGGAACTATGTTCAGATTTAACAATAAAATAAAATTTGATCTTTGTATATTATGATCTGTCACATCAAACGTATATTAGTTATCATATCCCGTCAGGATTGCACACTTGAGATAGACACCAGCTCATTTGCTGATGATACTTGGATCGCTGTGGCACTGGTACTCAAAGATTTCAACTTAAAACCTCTAGAGTACGATGGGAATATATTTACACCAGTGTCATTTTCCTTAAGCACGTCTCCTGTGCAGGTCAGTTATTTTATGATTAGTCTATAACTCACTAAACATTTATTTTAATTAAAATTCTGAAAGCCGGAATTGTAATTCTTGTTGTCGAGTTCTAATTTGATCAAACACTGAAGCAACTTATAAATTGTGTACACTGTTTTGAAGTATTACTTATCATATCAGTTATTCACTATGTCTATAATCATATATATGTGAAGAACTACTTCATCATTGATATTTTTAGTTTTTGCTGCATATATTGGACTATATTGTCACTCCTGAATTTGTGGAAGCCACACTTCAAGAAGTCCCCTACTTTATTGTTAATCTTGGGACAACATGGCAAACCGAAATACGCGTAAAGGCATCTCCTAACACGTAAGTTTTCACACATCAAAACATTATTTGGCGTATTCATTTGTTATGAATGTTGTACAGTGTCGATGTTAATTACATTCCAGCAAAAATATTTAGCCCTGATGTTAACATAAGACAACCATGGTAGAGTTGCAATTCTTTATTTTTTATGTGTGTGTGTGTGGGGGGGGGTCTATTATTTCAACAAAGGAAGTCATGAATGCTTCCAATTCCTTACGCTTTTGTGGTGTCAGATATCTTAATAACTGCTTTGAATTTAAGATCCAACATTTCATGGAAAAATCACGCTAGGGGCTTCGATGGGTCTTTTTTTTTATAAAAATGGTTAGTTTTCTGCCTTTTTCTCTGACCAAAGATATTCTAATATTTTCAGAAGTGATGTATTTATGAATAATCACATTATTTTAGATGGCTTTTAGGTAGTGTGTGCAATTTTAAGCATGGCACAAAGAAAGAATCCCGAAGTAACATTTTTAGGCATCAGCTTTCATTAAGGGCGTATGTGACAGTTTGCTACATTTTCTACATAGACAATAAAGGAGAATTTAAACTGTACAATGGATTTTTTTTTAAAATTTGCATGATTATAAAGAATCAGAAACAAAACATTTTTATGGTAAAAAAAAATGGGGGTCACCGTCTTATTTTTTAAAGTTATCTTCCCCTGAATATGATATTTTAGCACTTTTATGCCATATTAATGACAGATAGTTCAAAATAAATCTTACTGGTACCTAATATTATTTCTTATTAATGTTTGTGATTTCATTTCAAGTTATTATGGAAAATTTGAAAAAATTTTTTTTTAAAAAGGGGGAGATAATTTGAGGGAAATTTATATATATTTGCATGAGTGATTATAATATAAAATCTGTTACATAGAATTTCTACAAATTTTGTACAGAGACGAAGAAGAAATTACTGTATTGCGATTTATTTCTGCTGGTGTGATATTCTGCGTTTTTGCCAATAAAATGGGTCATTTTTTTACGGATTGTTTTTCTGCGATTTCTAGCTGCTTTGGTATAAGTTAGTAACAGATAACTCGACAGATAACTCGAAATTGTATGATAATAAATTTTCAAATGCAAATTTTAATCTAGATTATTCAACCATAAATAAATTTTGAGGGCAATTCAATTAAAGCGCAAACCACTGGTTTATATTGGAAATATGCACAGTTTGCGTTGTTTGGCATTTAATTAAAACGTCGAGGCGGAGAAAATCCCCCCGTCCCAAGTGAACCTGGAAGTTGACACGTTTGCCATTGATAAGGGTGGATTAAAATGAAATGTGGCCAACTGTTATATTTTTACTCTTTGTTCATTTCATCCATTTCAAACCATTCAACAATTTAGTGAAAATTGCAATGACTGGTTGTTTTGTTTTAATGCTAGCGGTAACAAACTATTGTTGATAATAGAATACCGTCACAGCGTATTTCATGTAGATCGGTATTTAATGATCTGATAAGGATCTGAAGAAATTTATCCTGCGAATATTTTTCTACTTTTTATTTCCACTGATTTTTTTCTATGGATTTGTGATCACCAGAACTTTATAACCCGCAGAAATAAATTACCCGCAGAAATGACCCACTATACGGTAATCAATCTTCAGACCTCTCCCTTTTAATATAGATTTTAAAGAAAAATATAACATACGATTTAGATAGATAAACAAGAAATGATAACAAAAATACTAGTTACATCGTTCATCAGAAATACAAATGGATTGTACAAAATAAATGCAGAGTGTTGTCGACATTGAATAGTTGTTTTTCAGAAATAAATAGTTATATGTGTCACATATAAATTTAATCTAATGATTTCATTCACTTACATTTATAAATGACGTCAAACTTATGAATGTTTATGTCTTTAGAACGGTTGATGAATTCATTATACTGGGGCGTGATAATGAAGCTGTTACAATGTCTGAGATAAAACAAGATCCGAGGGATCCTCGTGTTCGCTACATCACCGCTTCCTGGACCCCACAACGTACTGACGTAGGTGGGCATATTGTGTGCGTGCGGGCGACAGACAACACCGGGTAAATGTCTCAAGAATAGTCGACTATATGTTAAGATACTAGGAAAACATACAGTGGTAGGGTTTTGATATTATTTTCATCCATATTTTTCTTAAGTATGACATCCATGTAACCATTCAGTGATTTATTAATTAAAGGAAAACTGCCGAAAATATTAATAATTTGATTAAATAGTGAATATTGTCTTTCAACGAATATACAATAGTATTATTTAAAGTTTTGTATCAAAACTTTCGCAGATAGTTAAAACTTATGTGTAAGTGTACTTGTGTGATCAATTATTAACTCTTTTTTACAACAGGGTAGAAACAAAGGAAGACAAATGTGTTTCGATCGTCGTAAAAGGTAAAACGAATATATTTAAGAATATTACAGAAAACATGGACATGGCCAATTTTGTTTATAAACACGATTTTACATCTTATTTGTTTTACAGAAACTGAGGTACGTCCTATAATCTTGTACGAACATACCTTAGAATTAAACCCTCTACCATCTCGCTATATATGAAAAGTTTAGCGAGATTACCGGAAACCAGGAAACTTTCGCGTCAAGAAACTTTCGCGTTTTCATGCGTCTATGCATTTTCGCAGCGCAGTGCTTTCGCGGATTTGAGCAGACCGCAAATCCCGTGAAACAATACACGCTAAAAAACAAAATGTATTCATTGAATAGCATGACACGGCATTCCAATACACTTAATGGTTATTTTTCTGGTCAGCGGACATTGTATATGAGTGAACAGATTGTAGTTAATAGTTTGAGTAGTTTTCGGACTAGCTGTTGTTTAAAGGAGTTACTTGTATACAAGTAAAAACATAAGTTTATAGCCTTATAAATACCATAATAATATGTGGTGGCATGTACTAGAATGTGTATCGACACCGTTTGTCAGGTATTGAATTTCACAGTTTATAATGCACACAAAAACACGTCGTCTTCAGTTTTTTACACTTCCATTTACATTCGGCTGATGAAATTCACACCCGTTCATCCCTCCAGCTGATCATAAATGCTCTTTACCAGTTATGGAATAATTAATGAACAAACAACGGAAATAATATACGCATAAACAAACATCTAAGTTAAACTAAGTCTAATTGCTTGTAACGACTTTTTTCTTTGGCAAGAGGGTCATTCGCGGCGTTTTACTTTCGCGGACTTTAACCCTAACACGAAACTCGCTAACTTAAAATGCGCGAAATAATATCCTGGTTTACTGTAGGCAATTTGAATAGGACATACACATACTTCAATCAGGAGTCTTTACTAACTGTTAACCACTAAAAATGTCATGTCAAGCTCAATCTTCGTTCACATTTCTTAATACTGGAATATGTTTTGAACTGATTGTCATGAAGATATGATATGGCTTAGCCTGGAGTAGAGTCTTACCGTTCTGTATTCTTTTGCAACCTGTGGGCAGGGTGAGCTATATTCGGCTTTGGTCAGTCGTCCAGAATTTGTTTATTTACCCTCAAGCTCCTTCATTCCAAAACAATATGAACGAGAACTGAGATTCGCACCATATATCAATCATGTCTGATTATATTATGTTTATGCGGATGTAGTCGTAGCGCTGAAACATTTATCAAACATTCTGAAGCGAATAACTTTGCTTGCAGTTATATACTGATCAAGTTTTATAATGCAGTCTTAAGTATGATCTCTGAATTATAAAAAAACCCAACAAGATTTGACTTTGTTTACACTTTTTGCATCCAGCTTAAACATACAAAACAAGATTCTATGACTGGTTTTGGACCATGTCTAGAGTTTTGATCACTGAATTATCAGAAAATTATAATAAGTAAATAAACAAATAAACACGCAAACGGTACGAACGTGATTGGGAAGGTATGTCGTATCTGAATATATGCACCTATCGTTATAAATGTTGATATATAATCAACGGTATTTCACATCTCATACTCGCATAATTTAATTAAGTTATCCTTTTTTTCCAGCGTAGTAATAATAAAGCGTGAGTTTACATCCGCTATGTTCCTTGTGTAAAAGCTGTAATGACATCGCGCAACGATGAGTATTTGATGGGCAAAATAGCGTTGATCCTCGACTGTCACCGAGAATGGCTGGAGAAGCAGATGAAATTTAACTGATATTGATAAATACAGACATTGATAACTGATCTGCTACATTATTTTTGTAAATTGATAATATTTTCTTTCACTATCTGTTTATTGATTTCTGTGACCGAATATTCATTATGATTTTTTATGCTGCGTTGGCGTCAATTGATATCTTGAAAGGGGATCATCGGAGTAACAATACTCCGTAGTCATTCTTAACAATATTTACAATAATATATTTTTAAGTAATACCTAAACAATACAATATATATGCCAAGTTCAACTATGACTGATAACGGACAAAGTAGGCTTGAAGTATGACGCTTAAATTATTGTAAAAAATGCCAGATACATGTATCCGAATCTGAATTTAGTAAGGACTCATGATCAAACCCGGAAATTTGAAAGCAATGTCATAGTTTTAATGTATTGGCCAGGTTCGATTGAACATGTTTTGAGTTATACCCCTTGAATAATAGAAAACAACATTTATCATAAAACAACGTTGAAATTATATTTCATATTAATCCCTTAATTAAGCGAAATCCATTTAATAGAACTGGAGTAATTGCCCTTTGTAAATCGAAAAACGCTAAAAAAGCAATTTACGTTCTATTACTTAACTAAATAGTTACATATCTTCTTGTCAGATAAAATGCTTATGGGGACATTATCTCGGATTTTGCGATTGTAAACAAAATCCATTAAATAGGACATGAGAAATAGCCCTTTGAAAATTTTGGTCAAAATCCAAAAATAAAAATGCTTACATAGACCATGCCCAACATTTAACTTTTTTGAACATTAACATAGAACCTTTCCATTTCCTTAAAAGTATAAAATTTAAAAAAAAGATAGACAAATGTGCTAATTTAAAATAATGGATTTAAAAATATATATTTAATTTTCATGGTAAAATCCAGGCTTTTGATAATTGGATACTTTATTTCAGTTGTTGATTCATTTCATTATTGATTAGAAAATTGCATGTAATAAATAAAAGGATCCTGTAATTTTCTTTATTTTTATTTACTAAATAGAATTACATCCATTTACGTCTATATTGATTAACTAAAAATACAAAACGTTGATGCCAAATTTATGGAACAGAAATATTTGGATAAATGTTTAAGAGTTAAACTGATGTTAGCGGTGCTGGTGATTATGATGATGTCACTGTTAAAGGAAGACCCTCGGCTCGTTTTAAACCATACCATTAAAAAGACCTTTATCAATGCACCATTTTTACATAAATATATATATATATATATATGTGTGTGTGTGTGTGTGTGTGTGTGTGTGTGTGTGTAGGGGTGGTGGTGTCCAACTGTTTGATATCGTTACGTTAACACCATTTCCTGTTTTGAGCAAGTATTGTGGCACCAATAACAGGGTAATAAAAGAACAAACAATCACGGGTAAATTGATCCTCGGAGGATGTGGGGGTGTCTAAGGGATGCACATGAATGGCTTTTTTATGGAATGAATGGTATATATGGCAATGTGTGAACTATTGTTAACTTTCAAAACAATAGCCAATCACATAAGGATGTGAAATATAGGCGGTCAGTCGCTCATTAGTTGACACTTACACTTGTTTGTTTGTTACATTACTTACATTTAATTACGGTACAACTTAGAAAGCGAAACACAGTCACTTATGTTTAGAATGAAACAGAAAGTCATAATTAATTTTATTATGGAGAATATTGAGAAATTATAAGCACGAAAGGTAAAATAAATATAGGTAAGTTTGTTTTTACATTATTACGAAATACAAATCAATTCGATTGTAGTGTTAAAACTTCAGAGAATACGTCATAAAACGACATATACCTATATAACAGGGACGTTACATAAAATGTTACATAGAAATCTGTATACATGTATATGACGGGAGTGGGAGGTCGTGGGTTCGATCCCCAGCCGCGACAAACCAAAGTCGTAAAAAATGGTACTGTTATATCTTCCTTGCTTTGCGCTCATCATATAAGGGTAGTTGCAGGACTGGTTGACCTGGTGTCAGGATAATGTGACTGGGTGTGGTATCAAGCCACATGTCTAAGGTGTGATACTGCAGTATGGTAGCACTATATCTGTCTCAAATAGACATCGTCTCCAAATGACTGAAATACTGTCGTTGGGACGTTAAACCCAACAAACAAAAAAACATGTATATGATCATCTGATGTTATATTGTCCCTAATTAATCAATGAAGCATGCTACTTTTTACAATGTGTATTCCAAATTAGAGTCACTTATGAAGGAGGGAAGAAAAAAAGGGAGATATAACCATTTCTGTGTCACCCAAAAGTAAAGACATACGTTAACCTATCTGATTTCGTTATCAGAAACAAACCTTAAAAAAAAAAAAAAAAAAAAAATCACCTATTAGTTGTAGACAGAACTTGATAAGACACGGTACAGGACATGTGACATGTTGAATTTCGACTTCTTGACTTCTATATGAAAATAAGAAGCGTATGTTGTTTATTTATCGGCATTTAACTTACTATTAAGTGATTTATTTCGAAAAAATAAAAACCGGAATGTTTATTTATCTTATTAAAATGGACGCAGTAGGAAGGTTCAAAAGAAATGTAAAATTTTGTTTGTGGTTAACCTTTGATTTGCTTGTGCCAACGACCTATTAAGGTGTTATTATAGGTCTTTACTTGTGGTAATCACCAGTTTCTACTTTTGGATGGAGTGGGTAGGTGATTTCATGTCTCCTTTCGGGAAGTCTCGCGTGAAAGAAAGAAGCGAACAATGGCTGCGCTCATGCTGGGGCACTTAACAGCGTATATAGTCGTCTTTAAATAGTAATTTCTTTATTCTTTATTCCACATACTTTTAATTTCTATTAAGCGTATTTTAATGAAATGCACCGTAAATAAAGGTTGTTCAAGCCGATTTTTTTTTCAAATCAAGTTGCTATCAGCTAAGCATGATGATACTTCCTTTGCTGCCAATGTTGTTAAAATAAAACATTTTTTGCATTTTATTTATTGTACTTTCCTATTTCATTCTTACGTCCATATTTTTAGTTACCACTTGCTATATTTTACATCGCCTCTGATGCTTTGCATCAATGTTTTCTTTTACGTATCTTTTTGGCACTACGAGGAACAAGTAAAATGATTTCGAAAACGTATCGATTCTTATACTGATGGCGAAAATTTAGTGAAGGAAAAACTTAATCTTTGATTTTTAAATCGTAAATTCCGAAATGAAATGCGCATCATTATACAACTACACCTAATATTGTGGCTATTTATTTTAAAATTATATCAACATAACCTAAATCCTCGCATTTTTCAGATTTGAGGTTCAATTCGACAATTCAAGTGGTGGTAAGTAAGAATAATCTATGTCAATATACCGGTATGTCAAAATTATTGCTATGCATTGAAAATAAATGATATCGATATTTTCAAATCAAACTGCCTTACCTTTTTTTTGACTCGCTTATTTAATTTTAAGTCACTGACATATATGTTAATGTTAACATAAGCGTGTTCCATTCAGAAATTAACGTAACCAATAATTGGCCTTTATTGTGTCTGATAAAGAGTAGTGTTTCTTGTTTTTGGTGTGCATTGGTATAGCTAAGTTTATTAGTTTTATTATGTAGGATTGATGTTAACATAATATAGAATTATTCTAAAGGGCAAGACACAAATCTTTTATCTGCCAACATCACCAGAGGATACTATCTGCCCGACTGATGTTTTCTGTGTATTTCCAATCTATGTTCGCTCATCAAGGTAAATAATCATAGTATGTTATCCTCCAACTATTCGGTTGTAAATGTTTTTGTAAATCTTCTCATACTTGAAGCGTTCTGTATTTATATATGTATATGATATTTAATGAAAGAATTTAATTTAATTTTGATGTTCCATTAAGAACGTTTCAGTTGGTTACTATTGAGTTTAATTATTTCTACTTAAGTAAAATGTTAAACCCCAAATTTTAAGATTCAAAAGTATGTTTGCCAATTTTGAGGGCTTTAAAGGTTTAAATTTTCATAACAAAGCAGCTTAAGTTAGAGACAATTACGGTGAGATGTATATCTTTTACATTTTAAGAAAGAATTTTTATCTGTTGATTGAACCTGAAATTCCACGTTAATATATATATGAAATATTTATAAAAAATACAATATATATAAAATTTCATAGCTTTGGGGTAGTTTTTGTATACATTTTGAACACAATGTATATTTTTTGGTCGTCTCGTATATTCCATGCATATTTGACCATATTTTAACCTGTAACTATCTAGAATACATAATAATACGTTATAAATTGTGATAGAATATTTTGAAAATAGATTTTTATTTTCTAGTGCCTTGTTTTTTAACAAAATTTAGCAACTAGTGATGCTCTATCAGCTATATCTCTAAATGGTACATGGTGACACCCTATTTTTAATTCATATATTTTCTAGTTATATTCTCATGTATCATGTGCAAAAATTAGAGAAATCTAGAACGCCTTATCGGTCTAATAAGGATGGTTTAAACTATCTTTTTGGTCAAAATCCTAAATAATACCAACATGATATTATTAAAATATCTGTCTAGTCCTAACTAAATTGGACAGAAACTATCCTAACTAAATTGGACAGAAACTACTTATGTTGATAAGATATTTTATACAAAGGGAATAATATCTGACATATAGATAAATAGGTATATCAATAGTATATGCTATAGATAAATAGATACATCAATAGTATATGCTATAGATAAACAGATACATCAGTAGTATATGCTTTTCTTTGATTTTTACTACAGAATATTAGATAGTATTCGGATAACGTACAGTAATGTTGAAAGTAAATTTGGGACTATTAATACGGTTGTTCATGATGGCACACAACTTTTTAAAGCCGACCTCTCAGTTATTCATGATGTTCATGGAATACAGAAGATCTGTTTCGATGTTGATGATGGCAAAAGGTATGTTTAAGCTTGATATTAGTATTCAAATTAATACTTTGAATGTAGATCTCTGAAGATTGATTTTGATGTACACCGACTTTAATCCGTACCTTATGCATTATTGATGCTCTTATGACAACATTAAAATATAACTGTAAAGTAATCTTTAAAAAACGTCACATTTGAAACTTCAAGCCGACACATGTTGACCGTATTTTGAAGTTGGAATCAGAATAGAGATTTATTTCTTCATAACGATAAAAACCAGTTTAAATAACGTTTTTAATAAAGGTTCAATGCAAATACGCGTAAATGATATTCTTTATACTAAAGGAATAATTTTCTTCAGCAATTATCAAACAATCTATTTGTGTAACTTCTGGATTCATAGAGGGATGTATTGTTTGATCTCGTTACAGTTATTAAGGGAATCGATTTGATCAATTACTTAAATACATGTATTTCATTTATTTCATTTAAGGATACCACCAGAAGAAATTTGTCTGAATGTTACATTTCAGCCAAAAGGTACGTTTTTAAGATGAATCTATTGCTTAAAGGAAAGTGTATGCGATTAATACTTTAAGGAGATAATTATTCACCAGTAAATCTGTTGTGGTTTATGCATTATCATGCAATAAAGTCTCTCTTTCTTTCGACGATGTAAAAATTTTTGTTCAATAAATGATATTTTTAAAAAAAATATAATTGAATAATTATTAAATAGTATGCTATTTTACCACCCAAAAAAACTTTTTTGTATCATTCATCATAATTCACCAAACCTGGTTATTATTTTCGTTCATGCCAAAAATGCTAATAAACACATGCTATGATTAACTACTTCAGATCCCTGTATCTCCAGTCCATGTCGCAATTCCGGAGCCTGCATGAGACACCCAAACAACCCGCTTGACTTCTTTTGCCCGTGTTTAAGCAATTATAGTGGCAAATACTGTGAAATAAGATATGTCATTTACAATATATATCTTAAATCCAATTATGAAATAAATTTAAAAAAATAATAATGAAGAATGTCATTGTGAGATCTTCTTCTATTATTGAACTGGTCTGCAATCATTTTCTAATTATAGACCTTGCGATCAAGAATCAAGGTCCTATTTTTTGTTGAGGAGACAGCATCAAAAAAGACGGTGATACAAGGAAGTCCGGTGCGATACCCTAGTTGATAGACCCATTCGTTCTTTAATGTGCCCGGTGAATCCGGTATATAGCACCGACACACTGGAGGCAAGTTCCTTGGTAGAACTAGTACTGAGTCTTCTGAGTTCCCATAGCAATCCCATATTGCAGAGTGCCAGGTAAGAGTTTATCTGGTACCAATTATATACGTCTTTGGCTTGTCGCGGTCATCGGAGGAAAGAGCCCTGGTTGGGATTCGAACTCCAGATCTCCCGACGGCAAAGCGGACATTCTACAACTGAGTTATTGCGCCGGAATATTATGACTGGTATATATGATGTGGAAAATTTATTATCGGTAGTATAGATCTTTATCCATCAAGTATCAATTCATTTCTGGTGATCAAAAAACTGGCTTGACCTCTGCGGAACATCATAAGAATATTAAAGTAGAGACTTACATATGGTATGGTACAGTTGAAATATCAAACCAGATTTGAAGACTGACGAAAGTATCCGATTATTTTCGAGAGTAGCACTTGTAAGCTAATTAATATTTTACTATGAGTAAACTATAGAATATAATGTTGACAACTAGATATTGTTAAATGCATGTAGATCACTTACGGAATGAAAATAATTGTGGAGGATAAAGAAAAAACATGTATAATAGATATAAATACATTTCTAATCGGCATAAATGTACGCTTAGTTTATTTTGATTCTACAGGTTATGTTATATCAATAAAATGAGATGTATACATGCATTTATTGCCGAATTCATGTCCGTTGACATTTTTTCCATGTAATCCAAAGCTAACGTTTATATTACAGAGGTGAAATTTTGTTATCCGACAACATGCACTCGTGGTAAATGTTATGAGCTTCCTACAAGATATTATTGCCACTGTCCACACGGATACACAGGAGCAAATTGCGAAATAAGTATGTAAATAATTACTGATATTATAGAGGCAAAACCGGGCAT
This sequence comes from Solen grandis, assembly GCA_021229015.1. Taxonomy (NCBI): domain Eukaryota; kingdom Metazoa; phylum Mollusca; class Bivalvia; order Adapedonta; family Solenidae; genus Solen; species Solen grandis. The sequence goes on along the minus strand of CM037785.1, from coordinate 48,366,939 downwards.
TGTAATTTCTAAAGTTATATTATTGCAATATACCTATTAATACATAATAAATCTATGTTTTACAAAAACATATCGTTTCAATTGACAAAAGATAAAAGAAAAATATTAACGCGCTTCATTTATATAAATTACTTTTCTACTACAATATATGAAATGTAAAAAAAGTACATCAGTTTGTTTAAAATTACAGGTTATAACGAAATAGTAAGGATATGTATACATATGTTTTTATAACAGACATTGATGACTGTCGGACACAGTCCTGCTCAGTTGGTGATGTATGCCTTGATGGCGTAAACTCGTATACGTGCGCTTGCTTCGGTAGATTCCAGGGAGTAAACTGCACTATTGGTATTTCTTTGATATATCAACAGAGAGAGAGAGAGAGAGAGAGAGAGAGAGCACATTAAAATGTGACAAAAGTCGGATGTTTCCTTCATCAAAACTGAAGATTACTTTTATATTATTTAAGTATTGTAATATTACAAAATTGTAAAACTGTTACTGACTTTTACTCACAAAGTATCTCTATATTGCATCCGAACCGCCGGATTGCATGTATTGCAATCTGATTGGCATGGCTGAATAACGGAACACAATCCAGTCATGTTAATGTTTCATTATCGGGAAGAACGATACATTCTTCATAAACTTAATAAACATTTTTGAAGATTAGAGACATAGGAATCACTTTGTCACGTTAAGTTTCGTCTCATCGCTATTTATTGAACATTTAAACTTTCATCATTCGTGTAACGATTCATCGTTTGTTCAATATGAATATTCTTTTACAGATTATTCTAAGAAGAAAATAATATTACTTTTTTTTAATTGGTGTTAAAAAATAATCTGAGTACATTTAAATAACAACTTAGGCATAACATTTGAATTCGCTACTTTTGAATGGGAATATCAACTTTAATGGATTTTCAATTATAACCGTATATGCATGTTCCGAATAACTAGTTGTTGCAGTTGATGAATTTTACAATTGTAGATTACACTAGATCAATAAAAGTAAATATATGTAAAAAAAAGATTGATACAATATTATTCATCATTTAAGATTCTTGTCCCGGTGAGCCCAGTTCTGTACAGCAATGCCCAAACAGTATGTATTTTTAAATAACATTTTTAGTCAGTTAACTAATATCCTTTTGAACTGTGATTCTTCTGACAGATAATATTTTATCAACTATACATTTCACGTGCATGTATACAACACGGCAGTAATTGACCTATACCATATTTAAATTTATGTAGAATTACGACTCAATTGATCTTCATTGATTTCATTTTTCAAACATTTTCAAGCCTTTCCTGTAGAATGCTATACTGATCCTTGTAATGGGAATGGTATGTGTCTTCCGGGCCCGTCGTGTGTTTGCTCGTTTCCTTTTGATGGACCCACATGTTCTCAGCGTAAGTTTTGCTTAATTCAACCCCTTTACCTCATTAACTGAACATTTCTTTACCCATTTATCAAAAAATAAAATAACTTTCTATGTTATTACAATAAGGTTATGAGAGTTACCGGTATTAAGATATACGTTTTTCAAATTTACTACCGCAAAACATTGATTGTATTCGCAGTCCGTTTTATAACCTAATCTACATATTTTTCTACAATTTTTTCTATTGATACATTATTATACTTTTGTATAAAAAGACAAATACATCGAATATGGTGTCTTTTTGATATTGTCATTCAGTGTAAGTAACTTTGTTAAATATCTCGTGGAAATTTAAATGTTGTACATTAGCAAAAATGTGAATTTGAAAATGTTCCAAAATTCGCCTAGTAATTTACTGAAAAACCAAGTAAATGAAATAAATTGGTTAAATTTTCCAGAAAGGAACGTTTACGCGGTAAGTTATAATAACATTGTTATTCATTCAATATTTAATAAAGCTTTAAATAATAAATTGTGATGGTAAATTATCTGGGTAATATTGCTTAGCATAGTAAACAGAAATATTTTAATAATTATTTTTAATTATTTTGGGATATTACATGTTGTAAAGTTCATTAACTTGCTCTCAGAATAATGTAACGTTCGTTCCACCAACTCCTGGAGACGGAAGTGGGATCACATGCATCTACGATAGCAATGGAACACTGCCATGTTTAATTAGAGTGACAGTATTTTCACCATCAAGGTAGTAGTTGATTCCTTCTTTTTCTTTCGCTTTACCAGGTTTTGTTTTGATTAGAATTTCTTTTTTGTTAAATACGAAGTATGAGTACGTAATGAAATAATATTATTGAAGCTAGTTTCTTTGAATCCACAACATACTGCTCTTTTTCGCATTTTGTTATGATTTTTTTAGATTTCACTGGAAAACATAAACAACATACTTTTTGGGGTAAAAATAACAATGTTGAAATTTTCACGGATGAACATTTTTCATTAGTTGACAGACACATTTTACACAGACATCAATATTTATAGTGGTCGTCATCCACTTTGAAACTTCATTTGCATGTATTTTAACATGTGTGTTTTATGCAAACTTGTTTTTGTTACTTTTTTTTTAAATTGAGGTTATTTTTTATGCTTATATAGGCCGACAATAAACATTTCACATGCTACTGGGAACCTTTCTCAAAGTTTTGTGAGTGAAGCAAAAAGTGACGCATTGCTAGGTCTGACCAACTTATATGCGTTTGATGTTAACGTCAAAGGGACTGCTGGAAGTGGCAAGAA
>CM037785.1:48314131-48364131 GCA_021229015.1 Solen grandis | reverse complement strand
AAATACCCGAAATAGCGGATATAGAAATATGCCAGGTACAGTCCTATCGCGAGAAGCCTACACCGAGATACGGTCTGGCCGGCTGTCTCTACGGGAGGCAGAGAGAAAATACCACATCTCCCAAAATAGATATTACCGAATTCGCGGCGATGCCGGCGACAATACAGGTACAAAACTTTCTCTAGAAGCCTACACCGAGATGCAGTCTGGCAACCTGTCTGTAAGGAAGGCAAATGAGAAGTACCACATCTCCCACGAAAGATACTATCGGATTCGCGATAGCATTCCAGAGGACGCAGAGGAAGATACTGCAGAGGATCTCCCCACAATAACGCCGGCCGAATGGAACTGCTTTGTAGACACATTTCCTCATGTACTTCTTTCCGTTGCAGAAAAACAAAAACTAGGAAAGGCGGGGTACCATTTCCCAAGCCGCACGAAATTCCAAGGCATATCCTGGAACTATACACACTCGCATACTCCGGCATCGTACGAGGCGGCAAAAAAACAACAACAGGTTTTCTATATTGCAAACTGCATCGGCGATTTTGATTTCCTCTGGTACTTCTAGTGGCACTCGGTTTTCTTCCAATATTGGCAGGTCTTTGTTTTTCCAATAATTCCTCTAGTCACGTGTGAATAAGTGTTTTTATGATTGACAGTTGACATACATTCAGGATTGCATTATGGCTATTATGTTATGAATATCATGTTGAAGAAACTGGGATATTTAGATAAATACAGGGATGTTATGGTTTCTTTGTTGTAACTCACGTGATGATGCATATAGCTTCTTCGACAAGATGGTTGTCGGTTGATATTATTTTTTGGGTGATATAATTATATCAGGCGGGGAGTGTGCTGGATTTGGGGTCAAATGTTCTAGATTGAAGTACTATCCTTCGCACTTAACGCACAGGTGCTTGATTTTAATACTATCCTTCGCTGATGATAGCGCAATTTTCTTGCTTTTCATTTACGTTCTCCGTCAACATCACTTGGTGATGATTCTACCCTTCTTTGGCTGATCACAGCTTCTTCACCCTGCAAATTGATGACAAATAAAGGGTTTACCTGACTGTGTCAAGACAGTACAGGCTCTACAAGAAAGTAATGGTGATAGAACAATATTTTTGTAATGGAGGTGAGAATTAAGAGCGCTTCAGTGTGTCATTAGCCTTGTGTGCAGAACTTGAAGTTTGCGGTCACCGTAGAATTAGTATGATGGATCCCCTATCAAGATACAATTTGAAAGTGGATAATGATTGGCGTTCTTTTATAGACTAGGAAAGTTCATTCCATTCTCGCACCGTTGACGGAAGGAAAGACGAATAATATGATGAAGATCTAGCAAAAACTGTTTGTGAACTAAGGGCATTCCTAAGTGGGTAGTTATCAGATCCAACCGTTGCTGGAACAAGAGATGTAAGATATTCTGTGTATACTAATTTGTGTTTCATTTTGTAAAATAAACGTAATTTATGTTTCGCCGTCTTGCGGCTAGAGTGGACCAGCAGAGTTTATTCAGTTCAGATATTGAGATAAACTTAGTTGCACCACGTTGATGCGAACAGCTTCATTTTGTATCGTTTTTAATTATTCATTTTCATGTTCAGTATGATTATCCCAAACGGCATCGGCATATTCTAGAATAGGTCTTATAAATGAAAAGTATATGATTTCAAGTGTCGTCCGATCAAGACGAAACTTAAGTTTTCTGAGAACTCAAATTCTTTAAAGAGCCTTTTCCGGTATATGTTGGAAATGATCATGCCATGTGCAATCACTTGATAATAAAACACCTAATTGTTTATGAGAAGAAGATTCAGATATAGGTTGATTATACAAATACAGAGTTGGATAGGAGTTTGGGTTGCGTTTCCTAGAGAAAGTAACAGAAGTAGTTTTTGGTGGGTTAAAGGCAACACGTCACTTATCAGCCCATTCGGAAATAGTTTGAATATCATTTTGAAAATTTTAGAAGAGGTTACTGGATCATCTACGATGATGAAGAGATTTGTATCATCTGCAAATAGTCTAATATTCGATCCAAAATTTAAACTATGTCATTTATATAAATCAGAAAAAATAGAGGACCAGGTATGGAGCCTTGAGACACTTCAGCCTCGTGATGCAACCAATTAGAATTTGCCCCAGGCAACACTACTTTTTGTCGTCTGTTTGTTAAATAATCTTGAAACCAAATAAGGAGATTACCATTAATACCAGTTGCCTTTAGTTTACGGAGAAGACCTACATGCCATACTTTATCGAAGGCTTTACTAATATCAAAGAAACTGTCCTGACTTTTAGTCCTTTATCAAGAGCCTTACAAAATGTAGAATAAAGAAGCAATAATTGGTTAATTGTAAAATTGACAGGAAGAAAACCAGACTGAAAAAGGGTAAAGAAATTTGTATCTCGGAGATAGTTTAAAATATGCTTATACATAGAAACTGCCCGTTCAAATATTTTCTCCATTGTATTTAAGAGAGATATACGTTATAATTTTGTGGCAATTTAGCGTCACCCTTTTTAAAAATAGCACAAACATTTGCTTCCTTCCACTGGGTTGGAAATTTACCAGATAAAAGTGATACATTGAACAATGAACATAGTGGACGCGCAAGGATATGTAAACATTCTTTTAATATTCGATTACTTATTCCATCCGGGTCTGAGGCTTTATTTATAGGTAGTGTATCAAGAATGTCTTTTATATTTTGGTCACAGCCGTGTATATTTCCAAGCTGTATATGTTCAGGGATACTAATATTAGGTAGTTCGCGATTACTGTCGTCCAATATAGTTTAATTTATAAAATTATTTATTTAAAATTTCGGCTTTATCAAAGTCTTCTAGGAATAGGTTACCATTCTGTGGATCAATAAGACCATTAATTAGTTGCTTTTTATTTGTACCTAGAAAAGTTAAGTATTTCCCACAACCTTTTAGTTTTAAAGTATTAATCTAGTTTTTCGAAGATTTAAAGTAATTTCTTTTTGCTGTCGGATGCCAAACTGTATTTTCTGATGCGCCTAAATTTATCCATAGATAAGCAATATTTTTTTTATCCTAGCTTTTCAATTGCAACGTTTTCTTTTTCGAATTGACTTTTTAAGTTCATGTGATATCAATGGAACATCATTTGGGCGAACAGTTATGCGTTTATTAGGAATACATTGTTTGGCACAGGGCAGTATAGATTTAGTGATATTATCAATATATAAATTGAATAAACTCTTTGACTTGACTTGATATACATTAACGTCATCATTTACAAGAGAGTTCCAGTCATTTGAAGAAAGTAAGTTTCGCAAATTAGTATAGTCACCAATATCGTAATCCCATATCTCGCGGGTATATGCAGTTGATTTAGACTTAGAAAACTTTAAAATACCAAATACTGGACAGTGGTAGCGATGACAATACTGGAGGAAGGATCACCTATTCCTGATAGTATAAGACTGTCTAGGATGGAAACAAATATCAGGTCAATGATTGCGGATGAGTTTTCAACGTAATGTGTGGGGTCTTTAATAAGCTGTGAGGGACAAAAGTTTAACTATAGAAAGTTAATTCTTTTACGGTTCGCTGAATTATGATTAGTATTGTAATGGTCACCCGTAATAATCACATCTTTTATTCCTGAGTCAATAGCTAATGCTATCACTGTATGCAGCATTTGTGAACTATAAAATGTTCCAAATAATAAATGTTTACGATATTTCAAAATTACTTCGATCCAAATACATTCTAAGTTTGGAAGCTCTAAGTCATAGCGGCGCTCAAAATGAATAGAATCTTTGATGTAAATACATATCCCCATGACTGTCGCTCAGTCTGTCCCGTCGTTCTATTACATAACCCTTAAAATTCTTATTGTCTGAAGAAATGGAACGCGTTTAACCATGTTTCTGAAAAAGCTATGATATCAAAGCCATAAGTTCCGTAAATAAAATATCTGTTTTATGCTGAATACTTTGAACATTATAATGGGCAAATAAAAAGTTATGATCAAATGAAAGCAATGACGATATATCTACTGTAGATCAGACCGGTAAATATCAAATTACATCATCATGTAAATAATATCTCCAATGGGGGGGGGGGGGGGGTAAACATGTATAAAAGAAGCAGCGGAAAAGTGAGCTTCCACCGGTATTCGAACCACACACCATTTTAACATAACGGGTTACTCTACAAACTCAGCTATGAAAGCACTGTGATCAAACCAGTCAGTGAAACGGGCACGATAGAATTGTCAAGAAGCAGTGAGCGACATCAGCTTGAATTTCATAAAGCATGATTTCCTTGTGACCAAGGATAATGGAAGGCAACGAAGCACATTGCCATCAAGCAGAATACGAATGTCACTACACACAATGCGCTTGTCAAAACCCATTCATCGATATCAACAAGCACACATGATGCCACCAAGCAAAATGGCATTGTCATCAAACATGATGACATAGTCATTAAGCATGATGTAATTATTTCTTTATACCATTCCATAGGTAGGGGTAAATTGTAAACAAGAGGGCCATGATGGCCCTGAATCGATCACCTGATTATAAAAGAGCAACATATGTTGGATTTTTCATATTAACCTACTTTTTGACCCCACATTACCCACTTTAGAGCTTGTTCAAGTTTTTATGGGAACAGACATTCCGACCAAGTTCCATGAAGATTGGCCAAAAATGTGGCCTATAGAGTGTTAACAAGGTTTTTCTAAGATTTGACCTCATGACCTACTTTTTGACCCCACATGACCCAAATTCGAAATTGTCCAAGATTTAATCGAAACAAAAATTCTGACCAAGTTTAATGAAGATTGGGCCAAAAAGTGGCCTCTAGAGTGTTTACAAGGTTTTACTAAGATTTGACCTTGTGACCTACTTTTTGACCCCGCATGACCCAAATTCGAACTTGTCCAAGATTAAATGGAAAGAAAAATTCTGACCAAGTTTCATGTAGATTGGGCCAAAATGTGGCCTCTAGAGTGTTACCAACGTTTTAATAAGATTTGACCTCGTGACTTACTTTTTAGACCCCACATGACCCAATTTCGAACATGTCCAAGATTTTATGGAGACAAACATTTTGACCAAGTTTCATGAAGATCGGCATTAAAATATGGCCTCTTGAGTGAGCTAAAAATGTTTGCAAATCAACACAATAGAAAAGACAGTCCAGCGGGAGGGTAGGGGTACTTTGTTAAAATGTTAGCAAATCAACACAACAGAAAAGATTGTCCACCGAGAGGGTAGGGGTACATTATAAAAATAATTGCAAATCAACCAACACAAGAAAGGATTGTCCACCGATAGGGTAGGGGTACATTGTTAAAAAATATTTGCAAATCAACCAACACAGTAGAAAGGATTGTCCACCGAGAGGGTAGGGGTACATTGTAAAAATGTTTGCAAATCAACCAACACAGTAGAAAGGATTGTCCACCGAGAGGGTAGGGGTACATTGTAAAAAAATATTTGCAAATCAACCAACACGGTAGAAAGGTGTTGTAGCGGTAAATTATTCAGCCGAATAATTTGTGCTACAACTCTATATTTTTTTTTCATCTTCTCCATCTCTCTCTCTCCGTTTATGTTTTATACACAATTCATGTTGACATGTATGAAGTTATGTTCTGTCTGTGTCATTTATTATGTTCATATAAATTATGTTTATTAAGTTTCATTTATATTTCGCTAATTTTGTGTATCTCGAAAAAGTATAATATCTAGATGTAAATTCTTTTCATAACTTTGATATCTGGCACGTGTCATGACTAATTAATTTATTGCAATTTCAATGTCTGACACCTTTAATGGCTTCATTGATTATACCTTTGGTCATCTAGCGGCATGATACGTTTTGTTAATCCGCTTTGTCACTTTTATGGCTTTCCAGTAACTCCGCCCACAAAGGCGTGATTGGCATATCTATTTATTCTGTAATTTGCTTTAATAGTTGTTGATTTTGAGGAAAAGAAAAAAACGGATTCTAGTTTGAACCTCCGTCCTGTGCAGAAGTCTGTCAGGACAATCTTAACGTATTTGATGTCAAATATCGTGCTTTAAATTCATACAGAATACTGTATATTACTAATTGATTGGATATATCTGTGTTGAAATATATTTATTTAACAACACAGAGACTTGTGTATTTTATACACCCTACAAAGTGTAACTACGGAAGGAAAGTTATTACGGACTACCGGATATCTAATCTTTCCTATTTTCACCTGGTTACCAGTTGGTGTTAGAATCAATTCGTGTTGTTTCCTGCAACATCGAGAAGATCCCGGACAGAGCCAAGCGAGTTCCTACCAGAGTTAAATTCCCCAGGACAAAACAAGTTTGTGTTACTTTATTAACTTTTCCGTTATAATGTTTCATCAACATCAACATCTCTTTGCTCCATCATGGATGACCAGATGGGCAGAACAAGGGTGTGGTGGTTTTCGTGGTGGACCAGGAAACTGCTATCACGAGCCGTGCTGGTACGGCCACTGTGTTCAGCAGCCAACGTTCGACTCCCGACAGTGCCGGTACGATTATTGTGCGCCGGAGCGATACCAAAGGCGCACAAACGTAACTTACGTACCGGGCCCCCGTTCCGGAAGGCCGACTGCCAGGAGGATCAACAACGCTAAACCGCAACCGCGAATAAGCACAGTGGACGTTACCAAGCTAGCCATGTCGAGAAAATCGGAAGCCCGACGCCTTCGTGACCGACAGAGAATGACAGACTTCAACTTCAAGAAATCGGCATTAAAAGTAATGCCATTTCATTTGATAACAAATGAAGAATTGAAAGACTTTATGCCAAATAAAGAACACTTTCACCAAACAATGAACGCCATTCTTGTTATAGAAGAGGAGTGTATTGCCCTTCAGGAGGACATTGACGAACACATCGCGGACAAGCGGAATGTGTATTCCACGTGTTCTGCAAAAGTGTCCGAAGCAATTAAAATTAACACACAAATCCAAAAGGAATATGGACATATAAAGAAACTTTATTATTATCTGAAACGGATGGAGGAAAAATTAAATGAACTCATAGAGTCAAAGTTTTATTTCAAGAAACAAAGTGAAATAATGCCGTGGTTAGCTAAATGTTCAAACCCCGAACTTCTCGGTGGAAAAGGGTATTCTATTGCAGAAGTCAATGCAATAATGCAACCATGGACAAATAGTGCTTCTGTTAATAGATAAAGAATATTTAATTTAAAATATCCCTACTGTGATCGTCCTATAATTACTTTTTACATATGTTTTCAATCTATAGTGTTTCAATTTTTAGATTGCGGGACGCAATCTTTTGCGGGATACCACTGGTAACCCGGTGAATATAGGAAAGTTTAGATATCCGGTAGTCCGTAATAATTTTCCTTCCGTAGTTACGCTTTTGTTGTATAAAATACACAAGTCTCTGTGTTGTTAAATAAATATATTTCAACACAGATATATCCAAACAATTAGTAATACACAGTATTCTGTATAAATTTAAAGCACGATATTTGACATCAAATACGTTAAGATTGTCCTGACAGACTTCTGCACAGGACGGTGGTTAAAACTGGAATCCTTTTTTTTCTTTTCCTCAAAATCAACAACTATTAAAGCAAATTACAGAATAAACAGATATGCCAATCACGCCTTTGTGGGCGGAGTTACTGGAAAGCCATAAAAGTGACAAAGCGGATTAACAAAACTTATCATGCCGCTAATGACCAAAGGTAAAAAGAAGCCATTAAAGGTGTCAGACATTGAAATTGCAATAAATTAATTAGTCATGACACGTGCCAGATATCAAAGTTATGAAAAGAATTTACATCTAGATATTATACTTTTTCGAGATACACAAAATTAGCGAAATATAAATGAAACTTAATAAACATAATTTGTATGAACATAATAAATGACACAGACAGAACATAACTTCATACATGTCAACATGAATTGTGTATTAAACATAAACGGAGAGAGAGAGATGGAGAAGATGAAAGAAAAATATAGAGTTGTAGCACAAATTATTCGGCTGAATAATTTACCGCTACAACAAAGGATTGTCCACCGAGAGGGTAGGGGTACATTATAATAATGTTAGGAAGTCAACACAACAGAAAGGATTGTCGTCTTGGATGATTCACTTAATTTTGTACAATACTAAGTGTCCACGATGCCGTTAAGTAATATAATTATTTCCTAAGGACTCTAATTGAAAACCATCGTGAAACCGACACGCTATTATCTCGCCGACATTGTTTTATTGAGTTTCTATCACAGACAACGTCTTGAAAACAAAATACAATGTATGTCTTTCTTCATTTGAGATTATACTAGGTAATCGAGTTATATTTAGTATATGTCCGTGCAGATTTACATTAAGAAAAAATCAACAAACTCCCCCTAAATGTAATGCTATTTTATTCAGAACTGATATCTAAAAAGAACATAGCATTTAAAGGGCATATTGAATGAACATTTAAATAACGGGGACACAAAAAGAGAATACAATTTACATTGGATACATGATCTTTACAGTCAAATTATAATCCCGATTTCCTCTTTCGTCACAATTATATGTCACAGAATTCAGGAAAAGAGTAAAAAAGAAATGACAGAAATCGCCGATTTTACAATGCTCAAATTGTGAAATAAAAAAAGGCATCATAATGTCATGTATGTCAGTTAATTTCACCATATTTCATATCTGAACAAACGTTCGGGGGATTTGCTTGAAAGTAAAACTGGCTGCATAGGATTGTCGTGCTGAAAGTTTCAGAATAAAACGTTCCTAATTATTAATGTATAAAGTAGTAAATAATGGAGCTGATATAATAAAGTTCTCAGAAAACAGTTTCAAAATTATACCGTCGCTTAGGGGGACAATTTAGATTAAAAAATGACATAAAGTGCAATTAATGACGTAGTTTATGTTCGGAAAAAAAATAGCGGGTGAATGAAGAGGAAACAATGTCTGTTTGCTGAGCACAGTGTCAATGCACACGATTTAATAAGATGATACACATTGATTCTCACTTCCATCCTTAGACTGAAGGCTGTATAGAATAACACTAGCTTAGAATCTTTTTTAATACATACATCTTACACATATCATGTCTCGTATATTTACCTAGTTCTTTATTAACTGAAAGTTAATGTTTCCTTATGTTAGCTGTTGGAGATGACTAAATAGGGTAGGTAGGGAGAATTTTATCTCGGAAGCACCAACATTCTACTAGAATATATAGAATTATTGAATTATTATTATTATACCAGATATTAATTAAAAATTATAATTATATATTATGTTTATAGATTTCAAATAATTTTTAAGATGTACACTGACGAAAAGTTCCAACCGATCGTTTACAATTTATGAAATATCTCAAAACTTCCGAAATTGTGAGAATCAAATTTTATTTCATTTTCGGATATGTCAAAGGTGAACAATATGTGCAAAATTTCATTGAAGGTTGTTGCGAATTGCAACTATTATGGTAGTAAGCTTTGATGTAAAGCTACCCTAAAATTCAAAGTCAAAACATATAATTTAAAAAGTGAGAACTTCCCGTCAGTGTATGTTGGTGTTGACTATTTGAGTTTACCGTCGCTTCGACAGTATTTCAGTCATATAGCGACGTCCAGCTAATTACAGGTGAAGGAAGACACCGAAAGCACGGAGGCATCCGGGTAGAACCACCGACCTACCGCAAGCCAGCTGGAAGGCTTTCTCACATGAAAATCCGAATGACCCTGCCGGGATTCGAACCCACGCGGTGAGGGGCTGAGTGATGGTTAAAGTCAGCGACTTTACCCTCTTGGCCACGGAGGCCCCATGTTGGTATTGACACTGGTTAATACACATGTACTATTATATAGTATAAAGACAAGGTATTTAATTTAGTATTCTTTATGAAAATGGACTGTTAAAAAGGGACAAATTAAAGGTTTGTTCACCAGAATCTTAATGATTTATTTTCAGGAAACATCATTTTTACGTTTGACCATAGCAATGTAAAAATCATTATCAAAATAGGACTGTAACTTAGATATAAATGTCATATTTTCTTTGTTAGTATCGAGAGTTATACTGATATTAAAGTTCAAAAACAAGAGATTATCGAGGTCACGTGTTCGAAATGTTTTGGAATTTTTTTTGTTTTGTTTTTTTTGTTCAAGTATGCCAATATGAATAAAGTATATGAATTGATACAACATATTATTTTGCCTGGGTTTAGCGTTCCATTAATTGTTATCAGTACATGTAAATAATATCCTTATATGTTGTACGTCAAGCAAGCGAGATAAAACGCATATCATTCCCTATTAAATAAATCTGTAATGCCTTGACCGGGGATCGAATCAAAATCCTCAAAGTTACTGAGCAACGTTCTATGCCTCCGTTAAACGAAATTAGTGAATAAAATTACATGATGCAAGTATACATTACTTTTATCTGTAAAATATTCTGTAAAGGTAGGGTCTTCATTTCCTTATGACGATAAAGGTCACAAAAGGTCAAAGTTGATACATAAACGTCTAAGTAAAAACGCTGACCTGAACATATATTTGCATTGTATTAGTCCAGTAATGTTTCTCCCCCGCATATTTTTGTCGTAAAAGAACATTTTACAAAGCATCTCAAAACCATTGACGATATGTGTCATATTTCAAAAATACATTTGCTGCTGAGTCAAACACATTATGTGCCAACACAATTTAATTCGACAGAATTTCCTCTTGGGACATTACGAGATAAATTATCCTACCAAGTTGTGGGACAATCTAATGGCTTTTAAGCGCCATATTTCCCCCAGAAAGTCGATGGCTATTATTCACAATTACATAAACTTGTCGTTGATCAAATTGTAGAAATATCAATATTTTTCTCCAAAATTTTACCAACACTTCGAAGTATGATTTGGAACATCTGGTTGCTGTAAAATATGGATACTCAACATGACTATGCAATTTTTAAATATGTGCATATATATATATATATATATACTCGTTTATACACAGTCCCTTTAGCTTTCTGATTTATATAAATGTATCAAATGGGCCTTGTTTCGAACAATCCCGTAGTCTTAAAGTTGCAAATGAAATAGAGAACGATAAAAAAGAAAGGAAACATATTAGACCATTATATCACCTGCTCCCTATGAGACAGTTCAATGTTAAAAGTGAGATAAATGGATTTTTATTTTATGTTCTTTTATAACTACCCGTAGGTGATGGTAAATAAACTATAATAGCGTCTTTCCCGTACCATTAGTCACGGACGGTCGTGAAGTCAATAATTATTTTGCATCGTATACGACATATTACTCGTTAAAATATCTCCCGTGATGTCTTATTCAGGGACCTGCTGGCAAAGGATCAAAATAATCATGACATTTATCTGCTTCGTGATACTATAGGGGTAGCATTGAATCTCTTGAAGACACAGCTCTCAAATCTGAAAAGATATCGCTATCGGAAATGAAAATCCTAATAAAGACAAAGTTGAAATAGTTTAGCTCTTGAGATCTGTCAACAAGTAAACTGATCCTGTGACTTGTTGCCTTAAATAACAATTTTTTGTCAGTCATTTGAATCGGAAGCTCTAAAACACGTTTGTTTTTAGAAATGTAACATATTACATACATCTTCATTGTTTTCAATTTCTAAATTTTCATATAAAGTATTACCCGGGTTGCGGATCCCTGAGATGGGTGATTTAGGCGGGAGTACGAGTATACATGACTGGTTCATTCTTCTTGTACTATCCCCACGTGATTGAGATTTACAGCCATTTCGATTCAATTAAAATCAAATTGTCAAGATTGCTGATAGCAATCAATAACAAACATAGCCATGTGTGAATATTGTTAACTTTTTTTCAGGACAAACCAACAACTTAAAGGATTTTCTTACTGCAAGATTTTTACTATGTAGACAAAGAAGGAAAATTAAACTAGCCCTTGAAAATGACAGAACAGTGCAAACAACTTACTTTCAGAGGCATATAACTCAAAAAGTAGAATGCGGATCCCCATTTTTTTTCATTTTGGTTTTTAGTAGCTATGCCTCTATAACAATGCAAAGTTTAAGAAAATTCTCTGCGCTAGTTTTAATTTACCTTCTTTTCGTTTGCACTTACACGAGTAAAATTACGATGCGGCTAAGCACTGGAATACTGTCAGTTTCGACAATTATGAATCAGAGAAAGTGGTAATTCACGTGTTTTTGGTCGGCAATGTGACAGTCCAGGAGAAAGATGGACTAAATAATACGATAATAAGATATATACCCGGTAGGTAATTTCTTTTATTGTTATTCAATCAATTTCATTAATTACTTTGAAGCATGTCTCAGAGTAAAATCAATGATATAGTCAGACATATAACAATATATCAGATATATTATGATGGGAAATAGATCTATATATAAATGTTTCTGATTTAACTTAAGAACTCACTTTATAGATAAATTGCGTATTAATGATCCGGCATTAATGATCTGAATGACATGTATAGTAGAAGTAAATATTTAGTATTGTGACAAACAATACAAACAAACAATACAAACAAACAATACAATAAATTCAAGAGGGCATATGGCCCTAGATCAAGATACAAGATACAAAGCTTTATTTTTCGACGTGTACAATGTACATAGTCAATATAAATAAAGTAACCACATAATCCATTTGGTCACATACAATAAAGACAATTTCTTGTCATAGAGGATGAACCACATAATAGGTAAGCACACACACCCACACACACACACACGCACACACACAAAATATGCATATATCTTAGTTGTTGTTTTTCTTCCTTTTTTCTTTTTTTCAAAAACTATTTTTATGGCTTTTAATTACAGATTTGTGATAATCTAAAAGTACATTCGATCGTAATCACAAAGATTAACTTGTTATTTAAGATATATGTAGTAATAATGAACTGAACAAAATTGTTCTCTTAAATGCATGTTAGCAAAATTGTATGTACCATGGAGGTTCCCTTGTCAAGAAACAAGGAAATTATACGACAGAATTAAATAAAATGCATATCAACAAATTATTAATATATATATATATATATATATATATATATATATATATACATACACACACATATATATATAAACACAGATATATACACACATATATATATATATATATATATATATATATATATATATATATATATATATAATAAAAAAAAATAATTATAGTAGTAATTTCAAAGGTATATCCAATAAATGCACCCTGGATTACCTCCCTTACCGAAACGAAACGTAAGGGGAAGTTTAAAGGGTTAAGCAAAACGTAATTAAAAAAGATATACACATATACACAATTGTCGTATATTGGTAGCATATCCATTATAAAACAACATTGGAATGTAATTAATTTAGACCAATACAAACACTATACAATGACATAAGAAATGTTAAGCTAATTTAATATGCTATATATGGATGTACTAAAATACACCACAAACTTTATATTAAATAAATATAATAATACCTATATATCAGTTAGCCACATTATTTAGTAAACTATTTCTAAGTTCCGTTGCTTTCTGCACATATAAAGCTAATTTAGTAAGTGTTGTCTTATTCTTTGATTTTAATAATAACATAAATTTATACATACTATGTTTATTATAGAAATATTTATTTATGAAACCTTTTTTTAAGTTTTCATAACACGAACATTTTAAAATAAAATGGTATTCGTCTTCTATATCTAAAGTATTGCAGCATTGACAGTATCTTTCATTTCTAGGAATTCTATTTTGCCCATACCTACCCGTTTGTATTCTTAAACTATGACCTGAAATTCTTAATTTTGTAATACTAAATCTAAGACTTTGTGGTAAAATATTTAAATAATCTTCATATTCAAAGATACTTTTACAATTACTGTAAAGATCAAGAACACCCTACGCCCTAGATCGCTCACCAGAGTACATCAGCTTATTTAAAACGATTCAAGTCACTTGATTTTACCTGTTTTTTCTTTTTCTAGCAGCAACCAGATTCAAGTTTCAGATACAAAGAATGATTAGGGCCTCAATTTTCAAGGAATAGAAAAATGTTTACACAATTTTGGTATGAAACCTTGAGGTAATCAGTGGAGCATAACAAGAATTAATTTTTAACATTAGTTCCAAAAGAGAAGAATTTTAAACTTTTCTATAAAGGGTTTACAAAAAAACTTTTGACGCGAGCGTCAAAGAATCGGACCGAAGGACTATTGTGTTAACGTGATTCTCCGTCATTGCGGGAAAATGATTTAATATCCGGTTCGATGTTCTGCTGATATTTGCTAATACAATGGGAACCAGTATGTAAAAAGACTGCATTTTGAGATGGTCCCAGTAAATGATGTTCCTACCTATTGTTTTTTTGTACGAGCTAGTAAAAGTGATTTCAGCACAATTCCAAAAGCAATAAATCGAAGATCTAATTTTCTAGAAAGTAACTAATAATACGAAAATTAAGATAATAATAATATGATGTAATCTGTTTTACAATCGGTTGTCCTAAAGTCAAATGTTATATCATTAACTTTTACCCAGGAGTTTTAATTATCAGTAAGTGGAGCAAGTTCCTAAATTCAAAAACTCACTTTACTTTGAACCTAGAATACTAGAGTGAAACAATTACATCATTTTTAAACACTCTAATTTCATAAATAATAAAAAAAAATATTTGTTTCATAATGCCTGTTTCGATTTCCAATCAAATAATTGACAGACATGTGAAAACAAACTGGTATCATATTCCGCATCACACATGGATTCAGTCTGTCACGGGGTTGTATAGATTGTGCGCGGCGGGCGTGCGGGGGCCTTAAGTTGCAAATCCTCCGTATGGGCACTGTAAGTCCGCCATACAACTGCCGTTGGGTGCCGGTAGATTTTTTGCGGTCCGAAAAGTCCAACTGAAATTCATAAGAACTTAGGGCATCCGCATGGCAAACGCAAAGCCAACGTACGCCGTGAACCGTTCTACTCCGCGCTATAATTCTACGGCAACACCTATGGCCTGTGAAATATAAGGCTATTCCCTAGAAAGACCGTATTTCTGCTGTCACCGCATGTATCTCTCGTTTTGGGGGCTGTACGGCCGCCGAATCCTCCCTGTAGAGCAAATGTGACTTAGGTATAAAGTGTGCATACATTTGGCTATAAAAGGATGCATTCACAAGACATGTCTTCTTTTGAATA
This sequence comes from Solen grandis, assembly GCA_021229015.1. Taxonomy (NCBI): domain Eukaryota; kingdom Metazoa; phylum Mollusca; class Bivalvia; order Adapedonta; family Solenidae; genus Solen; species Solen grandis. The sequence continues at coordinate 48,348,887 of CM037785.1, read as the reverse complement.
CTTTATCGAGGAAGATGTTTGCCAATTTTAAAAAATTTTCTTCTCTCTTTGATGATATATAGTTTGCTTTATCTGTCTAACCTTTCTCAATAAATGTTACTGTACCTTGTGTTTCATAATGCGCGTGCATAGTTTCTTCTTGTGGTGTCTTCAGTTAATATTAATTAACACATCACTCGACCAAAGGAGGAAGTGAATGGAGATTTAAATTTATGGAAGAAATGTTTTTGTTGTTGTTGTTGTTGGGGTTTACCGTCGCTGCGATAGTATTTTAATCATATAGCGACGTCCAGCTAATTACAGGTGAACCACCGACCTACCGCTAGCCAGCTGGAAGGCTTCCTCACATGAAAAATCCGAAGTCCCTACCGGGATTCGAACCCACAGCGGTGAGGGGCTGAGAGATTTGTAGTCCACGACTGTAACCGCTCGGCCACGGCGGCCCCATGGAAGAAATGAATCTCTGCTAATTACTGTTTGCATGTTGTCATCTTGCCCAGATTCGGTCACATTGCTCAAATAGTAATTACGAAATTATCAATAAACATGGCTCGATAAATATTAACTAAACTTCAAAGATTTCCATTTCCAAAGCTCTTATATTGTCATGTTGTTGAGTTCTTTCATATATATTTTTCCGATAAATATATATCGTTAGTTAATGTCAGTTTAAACTTTTATTTAGGAAATTCTGCGAAAAAAATGATTATATGGTAGAACCGAGCGTAGGAATTTGGAAGAAAACTTAAATCATTTTATTTTAGAACAACGCAGTATTTCATATGTACAATAACAAACATATGAATTAACGTTGAAAAGGGGATACATCGAAGGGAGAAAACTCACAATGAAAATATTATATGTATAGTGAAAGCATGTCTACATTTGACATTGCAAAGCAGTCTACATGGAATTTCCAGAGCAACTTATCCAATTGATGTATATGGTTGATTAGAATAGGGCTGATATAATAAAAGTCTAAAAAATAGACATTTCCCTTATTTTAGCGTCAATTTGAGGCAAATGTTAAGTTAAATAAATGCCAATGTGCCCAATTTAACACGACTAATGCCAGACATTAGCCTATGAATTGTTTGATAACGCGACAAATTGTATAGTATGCATTATGTATTCGGTTAAGAAGGCAGTATGCAGTATGGAGGCAAGTTGTTGTGAAGTATAAAACTGCAGAAGGTCACATTAGTATGGAAAAACAAATGTTTGGAAGGAAAATTTCGAGTACATATGAATCAAAATGTGCAATGGTCAAGTTTCCTTTTAAAAATATGTCAACTCTTCCGTAATTAAAGCATCAAAGTAAGTGTCGGAACTTTGCAAGTGTCTAATTCATTGCTATCACATTACAATTATTGACTTATTTATTTGATATCTTTTAAATTGTACTGAACAAATGTACAAAAATGAGATTTTGATATATTTTCTTAGTGGGGGATAAATACAGTATTTCTACTTCATATATTAGGAACGGTTGACCGTCTAAATCAAAAAGGAAAATAATTAAGTTACTTTTAAGAAGTTTTAGATACAAATAGGTTAGATAAAATCACATAAAACATGTTCCTTTATTACTCTTTTATGTTTTTTAAATGTCATCTACGGAAACCCAGAGAGCATTGATATTATGGCATATAAACTTTTAATCCATAACTATCATTGTTCATCTAAATATCATATCGCGAAAATCAAACCAAATTCAATTTATGACATTTAAGTCCATATTTCAAAATCATCTAATTTAAATATCAACTCAAAAAAGTGAATTAACTTTTATTCTATTACATTTAAGCCTAAACCTTTAGTCAGTAAGGCTGAATTTGTTTTTAAATAGTTCATAATTTACTTACAATTTAACAGTAAATTTGTTAACCCTTTCCCTCATATAGACTCATTTTGACGCGCTCATTAGGTACCACATAAAGTCTGATCTGCAGAAAACCACAGTTAAACCTTACCAAATTTAATTGTAAAATCGCATAGGTCTTTTCATGGTGTCCTCTCTGGGGGAAAGGGTTAAACATGAGGATACATATCATCATTCGTCAAGAATATTCAGTTACTTGACATTACAATATTGATGATAGTAAATGAAACAGTCATTCATTTAATCAAGAAAGTCTTTAAACACTTATAAGTATAGATTCAGATTTTTTTAGGTGCAGTCAAACTGGTCTTAAGTGGTCAGTCAAGGGGGAACAACAGAAAAGAGAAAGTGACCACTTAGCACAGGTGATCACTAAATGAAGGTTTAACATGTAACAAAATGCTAGTTTAATAATATCAAAACTGACCGTAAATACAGGTTGACCGCTTAATACAGGTGGCCGCTAAAATGGGTTCAACTGTATAACTGATTTGCCGACATGGTCTTTCTGTAGAGATTGATAAAACCGTGATTTCCGGCCGATTTAAATATGTTTTCCTAAGGTTCACAACGCGGTTCAAGGACTGTATTTTTGTACCGATTAAGAAAGTAGTGAAAAGCCTCTTCACATTGTCCAGTAAGTGCCACGGCCCTCATCTGGCTGTCACTTCCTCAATTTCTTCAGTGCGTCTATATGACGTTCCTTGACATTGTTCACACCAATCGAAGACAGTTGAAATACTTGCGTATTGTTTTTTAGGCGCATGTTTAATCACATCAGCGGTTTCCTGGGGCGACCTTTTGCATGTTGCATACACGTTTATAATTGCTCGCTGCTCTGTGTCATAATATTTTCCTATTTTCAAAATGGTGCTTTCAAATATAGGAAACGCGTTTGGCACTATATTTTTGCAGGAAATGAATAAGCGTAAATTGCGTCATTTCTTGTATAGATATGTAACTATGAATATTTATGGGGATCTTTAGGAGGTCAGTAAATATCTAGAAAAGTATTTTTAGAAGCGAAAGTTTCTAAAGTCAGACAGTGGATTTTCTACTTACAATAAATTACCGCTACTTATCCATACATTCGCGTTGAAAAATAGTACCACTGGTTGCAGAAGTCATGCATGCAGTTTTGATAAAAGTTAGATATATTGCAGGATTTTGAACGCATTGGGTACAATCACAATTTCTGTGCAAATAAAACTGTAAAAGAAATAAGTTTATAATTTAGTGTTCATCAGCAGTTTCATTCATTAAACTACCTATAAATAACCTTATTTGCACAACAAATTTGCATCTGCGGAATTAGCGCTCAATTGGCAAGGGCGTCGTTCGGTATTTTATTCTTGCAAGGGGTCTATAACATATTTAAAAAATATTGAAGGCATGGATATCATTTTTTACACATTGGAAGGATGTGAAGTGACAAAGAACAATGACTTTATCTTGTCCCATTTTCTTGCTTTTCTATTAAAATTATTTCTGTCTGCAGCAAATTCATGAAGTATTGAAGTATTGAGAGGATCAATACTAAGAACCACTATTCCTTATTATTTGTTTAATTTGAGAAATACCAATAAATACAATAATCTATCTTATCTGCTGCTTTAATTAAGATTTGACTTCCCTGATTTTTTTACGCGCATGCGCATACTACAAAAAAATGAAAGGGATTGACTTATAATTCACACATTTTAACTTTCGCTTCTGACAATGCTCCCAATACTTTGATTATTGATTAGCCTCGCTATATCCTATTTGATTCAAGTAAAAACGTTTTAGATTTAGAAGTGATATCGTAAACTTGAAGATACGCTACTACACCGTGATAGCATTACTTAAAAGTACAATTGAAGATTGTGAAAATATTTTTCTAATATGTGTAATTTTGGATAGCCGTGCAAATTCGTGCGGTTGCCATACATTTTGCAGTAGTGTTGCTTGCAACAAAACATAAGGCAGAAACACGGTGTTTGTGCTGCTGTTGTGCGGGCTTTGCAAGAGTAACGCAAGATTTGACAGACTCCTACCCAAACCTGACAGCGTGAGAATTTGTACGCCATTGGTTCAAGGGTCTTGAGGTTGCCATGGAGATGCTTTGCAGCCATTGTGCACTAGCTAGCAATTTCTTGAGAAATATGTGCATATCGAAAATCTAGTTTGCGGCGTTGCGACATCCAAGCGACTTTGAGAATCCATAGGGAGTCTTGACGTTACACTACGATTCACAAAAATTGTTGTTGCAGATAGGTGCACGGCTGCCGCCAAGATGATGTGAAATAAGCGTAAGCACGATAGATCACCGTACACCGGATATAGCTGGCCAAATGAGCAGATAACAAAGATTGCACTCACGTCAATATTTTTACATGATGTATATAGCCTAGAGAAATTACAACACTAAGCTCGACTTCTCCATGCCTAATATAGTTTCCAGTGACAATTTATTTCTCATACGTTTATTTATTTACGTATAATCCTCCATATCAGAAGAGCATAACATATTTACAATAATAATTAGTTATAATGAAAAATATGTACAGAAGCAACATGAATTAACATCAGTCATCATAAATATGTGCATATCTTTACAACAACATCATAATCATCAACATCATCCCAATACAAATGTTATCGTTATAATAAACTCATACACGTGATCATAAATGTCTAAATTGATAAGCACTCACTTCTGAAAAGCCGTTTATTTGGACTTACGAAATTCACACCATTCTGTTTCATGACTTTTATGCTTTGGTATTCATACCAACAAATTACACTTATTACTGTACCGAAAATAGTTGATTGTTCTAATACAAACAATCTTATAACAACGAGGAATAACAAATATGCTATATTGTCCAATGGAAACCTTACGTTAGAAACGAGCTTTGTTAATTCAACAAAATGTCCCAATTTGCACATGTAATCATGCATAAATAACAGGTGATATCTGCACCAGTTCATTCCTCCACAATCTCACTACAAATATCTGATCAGCAAGTTTCTTTTTTAGTAAGATTTGCAGGTCTAATTATTTTCTCTTAATAAACATTCTATTTTATTATTCTTTCTTCTTCACGACATATTTTCGCACTAATCTTGTAACTGATTGTTTCTATTTCTTTTTTATTTATAAATTTTACTCTTAATTCATTGCTGGTGTGTTTCTCTAAATTGTGAGTTTGTCCTTGTCTTGGGCACAGTAATTACATTTGTACTTCACGTTATTGAATGTAAAAAAAACTTCTGAAGATATTGGCATCGTTAATGAGATCAGAGAAAACGAGGAAAGTCGCAGACTCGGTTTGACTGAATGTTATCATGAAAAGTAGTGAACACTGACACCACGTGTACACATCCTAGTGCCGACTTGACCTATATGTATGATGAAGTAACAGCGACTTATACAATCTCGCAGCACTTAACATCCGCTATTTCTGATCTACGTCATATTGTAACTTTACTGAAATGCGAAACTATCTCTGTTATTTAAGTAATCATTTCATAAACAGTATATTTGATGACACCCTTTTAAAATGTCAACGACTACCGGGACTAAATTTTCGTATTACTATCCCCAATACAATTATTTTTACTTTAGGTTTATGGCGTACATTGGAGTTTCTAATGCGGAGCGCTACTTTTTTTTCCTTTTTTATCTTCTTTTTACAGGAGTAAATCTTTACGTATGTAAAACGGGTTGCTGTTCTGATTAATAAATGTCACTAATATTTTGTTCACCCTTAAAATGGACGTTACCAGTGCAGATTAATGGTAAAAAAAAGCATGTGAACAAACAATAACACATTAAAATCGGTAACGGATGTATTTGTAACGCCTGTGTAACATATATCACTCGTATTCGTTGGTGCAGAATCGCTTTGCATGGATACGCACTAAGCACGGAAAAGTACAGTTAAATTTGCCGTGGAAAATATGCAAATCAGCAAGGCCTTTCAATTTTCCGCTACTAAAGACGGCTGACCGCCGTCTATTAATTACTATACCCGTGCACTCTGAAAAAAACAAACACACACACACACACCTTACATGGGCATATCTTTTTAAAGTGAATACTTTGATGGACAATATTTGACATATTATACAAGCTGAAGAAAAGGAACAAATTGTACGATTCAGAATTTTTATATGCTACGCAGATAGCGTAACATTTTAGACAAATGGAAACACCAGTAAACATTTTCAGTGATTAGTCACGTTTACGGACATTGTTTTCTTCTTTCAAACTAGCTGGAAGTTTCTGTACATTTACAGGATAAATAAAATACTTGCCAGTTTTAATCAATAAGTATTTATGTGTTTACTGACTTAATAACAGAAATATCGTCTTAGATTCAACAAGGTATCAACTTGCTCATTTGTGCTGCTATATCCGGTGTACGATGATCCACCATGAGTGTTTTGTAATCATTTATTGAATCAGTAGCTTTCAAATATTTATCGTAGACGCGTATTAAATTACTTGCATCATAACCATTTTCAATCTTAAATATGAAGACTTTTTCACAATTTTGTGATGTTTTTATAGTTCTTACATGAAATTTCCTTCCATTGTGTGATATGACTTTCAATATGATTTGATCTTGAAAGAAGTACAAAGTCAAAACTGATATATCTTGGCAAATAGCAATTTTCTCCCAGACATCTCTAAATGCAAGCGTGACGAGTTCAACAAACAAGCAATCTTGGAGAATTAGTTATATAAATTGTCGTCAATTTCATGTCGGAGATTCTGATTACTCAAAAATAATTTGGTAAGTGCAAATGTCGTAAATATTCTTCACACAGAGTAACAGTTCTGAAAAATGTTAATAACAGTGAAAGGTTACTTCGTCAAAGATGTAATAAAATGATTTATACATTGGAATGACAAGTCAGAATTCCATTTTCTGATTTTGCATTTGTCAAGTCATCCTTGGTACACAGGCTTTTCATAATACAATACCGTATATATAATGAATGAATAGCCTCGGTACCGCAGATGTTGTCAAGTAAAGCATCACATGATTGACATTCCATTATACTGGGTTAGATAATAGATGACTTATGAAATGATATCTTATATCAATCTTTTCTTTCATGTATTCAAACCATCTTTAAGCTAATTGTTCAATCGACCGATTTTCTGCAATGTTGCAATTTTATTCTTTGCACACACCAGTAAATACAATATTGGTTAAATTTACTGACAAAGATAAGTCATTGCCTGAAAACACGACATCTTTATATATTTTTATTTTTATGTATTCCGTATTTTAATACATTTTTTAGACATCTATTTATATATTTTGAGGGAAACAAAATGTGTATGATCTCGAAAATAGCATGCTTGAATAACCGAGACCTATCTGTATTCATTTTCTCTACATAGTCTCTTTTTCTTTATTTAATGTTTTCAGGAAGTGCCAAATTGAAATGGTCATCCTTAATTACATGCAAAATATTTTATCCGATATAGGTAAAAACTGTCGTGTATGCTCATTTGCCTCATGCATTGGATTATAGGTATACGTTTTATGATATTGCTGCCAATAGAGATGAATGTTATGATCTCGTTGCCTGTCTTGCATCCTTTAGTGACAAAAACTATTCAGTAAACTAGGGTGAATTTTACATTCATTATTTAATGTCCTTTTTTGAACATTATGTTTGTCGTAATGAATACATTATGATGTTTCATGTCTATCTTAAACACTGTTTTTTTTCTTCTATTTATGTTATCGTCGAGTCATATGTTTCACGCACATACGTTTTCGCGCAGTATCGTAATTTCCGGAATTCCTATTTACACAAGTTATGATTACGTCATTAGCGTCGGTATTTTCTTTATCTGATTTTCAACTATAGACAGATCATTAGATGTGTGAAAAATACAGTTGTCAAGAGTAAAAAAGTAAAAAGATTAGAGGCATAGTCTGTTTTAAAGAAATAAACTTATTACTTTTAAAGCAGTTTATTATTTACCCCCTAAAACTTTTAATGAATGCATTTCCCTCCATATTTTTTATCGTCTGGTTACCGCAATCTGTCAAACCGGTCATGTGATTGTCATATGGTATATTGTTGCTTTTTTGGAAAGTAACAAGCTTAAATATTAGGATAATTTCTTACATGTTTAAATGCTTTTGACATACTCTAGGTGGTAGCATCAGTATTAGCTGGAAAAAATGTTTCCAATCATACGTGAAATTTTTTTTATACTAATTTACTCTGTAATGTCACTTTATCGGAACATTTTTTTCTCTCCATTTTTATTTACAAAACCACTTGACATATGTCATGTTTAGAGTAGAGGAAATTCATTTTTTAATTTGAAAAGATGCCTAATTTGACCTTAAACAGTGTGAATAAACTTAATATTTGTGTGATTTTACACTTAACATACAACTGAAATAATTTAAGTATTGGAAACAATATTTAACAATGCTGAACGCCAGAAAACCCCCTTATTTATAGCATGGCATGTAGTGCGCGAAAACATATGACGTAATACACAAGTTACATAAGTTTGGGGTATCCCATAAAATTGTCTGCTGCTTTGTGAAAATACGGCCTACACCTATGATATTTCGTTGAAAGAGAGCAAATACATCAAGTTGCAGCAAAGGTAGTTAAACAGTTAATTTCAATAAAAATAATATCATCCGCAACGAGCTAAATACATAAGTGCGTGAAAACCGATGACTCCGGGATACATATCTTACGGACATCGACTAATATTATTCTATTCCTTTCGCATCTTAATGTACTCTTTAGTTATGAAATCAATTATAACTTCTGCTAGTTCTACTAGAAATCATATTATACAAGCATATTTTCCATGCACTTTCTTCCTTTATCATTTTGACTCAGCCACGTGAAATATTCTTTGTCTACCTGCCAATGATACGTTTAATAAAAAAAAAACGTCAGGGTGTCATGGCATGTTTAACGTGTCTGCAATCAAGACGTTGTGCAATTAATCGCTAAACTGGTCAAGCGGCATGTCTGTCATCCCGTCCCAGGTAGACGAAACTTTTTTTGTGAAAAGATACATAGGTTCGAATTCGGCTTTCAAGGAGGAAGGACCTCTATTTAGGATTTCCTAACGGAAACTATTAACTGATATTCAATACTATATCTTCTGAAAGTTCACGAAACCATCATTTTATTATTTAATACTACTGTGTTTTAACGGACTATAAATATAAATTATAAATTATATATTACTGTGTGGATTGCCACAAAAAAGAAAAGAAGAAAATAAGGTCTCATAGGCCATAAACAAACTTTCCATCATTGTGTTGAAGTTCCTACAAATCCTCGAACACTAAGTATTTCACAAGATAAATTTCAAGCCCGTTAACAATTACTATCTCAAGTATTCATTTTTCGCCATATTAGTATGCTCGAGCAACGTACATTTATGCAGTAGTTCACTTTGACCGTGACGTAATTTGACAGGGAAACCACCGACAATTCATGAGTTGATACTGAAAATATGCCAAAAAGCAAGTTAAGATCTTTATCATATAAGGAAGAAAAAAAAAAGAAAAAGAAAAATTCATGTTAACTTTAAAGATCTGCAGGACAACAATTACCTAGCCTTCACTGCATTGATAACACGGTACCATGTTATATTTCTAATCTGGAATAGTCCAATTTGGACTTAAGACTTGTAACATTAATTGTTTATGAGGGTACAGGCTGAAAATTTTATTGACTGATAAGCAAACAGTGCATACCATAATCAGACTGCACGGATATGCGGGCTGATCTCAATTTTGTACGGACGAGGTAGACCCTGTTAAAGTCAGAAAAATAGCTTTCATTAGTAAACATTTCAATATCAATAAATCGAACTTTCACTGACAGAAACGTTATGACTAAGGATATTATGATCTTATATGTTATCTTAGAATAACAAATATATATATATATATAAAGTATACAATACTCTCTATGGATGAATTAAATACCATACATCAAAATAAAAATCAACATAAACTAATTTAGTGTACATTAACTAAATGAAGATACGAAACCATAAAAGTTTAAAGGATTAACTGGGAAATATCTCCACTATTTGTTTTCATTTTTTTTTACTGTACATCTAAATCAAAATTCAAAATGCAGTCACTCTCTATTTCTTTTAAACTTTTAAGATTAGAAGTTTGCATAAATTTAAATGAATTTATCCAGCACCCTGGATGAACGAGTCATTTTATTTTCTCAAAAGTTTTTTTTATATATTATGACGTCAAGTCTAGAAAATATATTTTATAACAAAAATAGATTTCAATATATGTATACATTTATTTTGTTTATTAATCCGGGTATATAACCAGACAAAGCAATATTTAGTTATAATTTTAAGCCCTTACTTATCCGTGTACAGTAGAACCTCTTTACAATGGCATTCGTTATAACAGCAACCTCTTTATAACAGCAGTAGTCTTGGAAACTAGAGTGCATACTCCTTCTATGTCGCCATTCTTTACAACGGCAATTTCTTTATAACAGCATTCACTGAAACAAATACTGCCGTTGTAAAGAGAGTTGACTGTATATATTATTAGCTGCGTCTTTATAGTATAGTCAAACAGTTTGTAAATAAAATTAAAACTAAAATTAAACTACATGCATAACCAAAAGCAAGCGTAACGTGGGTTTCATTAGAAACGTTACGCTCGGCAACACTGTTTATATATTAACGGTTTTTAGGCAGGATTTCTTGCTGTTAATATTCTGTCTGATGTTTTTGCAATCCTTATTTATGGTTGAGTTATAATTGATGCACACTTAATCTGTAATGTAATCACTAACCGAAACACCGAAACAGATCAAATGCTTTACGACCTTGAATTAATGATTTAGATAATGTTTTCACTGATTGAGCACGGTTTGTTTTCAAATAAAATGAGAGATATTGGGGCCCAATGTTGAGCTTGCGTAATGGTGCAGGTATAACACTTTCTAACTCCGTTCTGCGAACAAAATTAACTTTAAACACTGAAGAAAATTATTCATTTCGAAAATTATTAACTTAATGTTATACTAGTTATGTCCTGCAATAAATTTATTAACAGTCACTCCTCCCAGTACCAGTATTCGTCTTGAAAAAGGCCACGAAGCAACATCAGATAATGTAAATCTCTGAACAGACCAAAATGCACGATTGTAATGTCAAGCTTATTTCACAAACAATAAAAAGTCGTAACAAATTGTGGTTGTTTTATTCAGGAAATACAAAAGGAGATACAAAGAAATGCCACATTCGACACACTGTGCATATATCAACAGGATATATGTTTCTGTAGCTGAATAACTTAGTTTGGTGGGTTGTTGGGTTTTAGTCCTACCGTCTTTTTTTTTAGTAAAAAAAAATAGTAGCACTTACGAGCGTATAATCTTATTCACACTCACATGCATCTTCATGTATCTGTAAATAGAGAAAACAGTTTTATCCCCTATTGTAATCAGCATATTACTTTGGCACAATCCGCCCGTGCTTCCGTCTATCAATCTATCAGGAGAAACATGGGCGATCCGTTTTTAAACCAGTGAATGCATCCCTGAGGATTAAACACACAAATGCAACAACGTTAAGATGGTAAGGAAATGTATACTCTTCTTAGCAACTTGCTTGTGTTCAGTAACGCAACATTGGAATTCTCAGCTTTAAGATGCTCTGGGGCCGTTTTCATAAAGCTCCTTAGATTGTAAGGAAAATAATTTCTTAACTGGAATAAATTTTATAAATAAGACTATTTGAAATCCTTAATAACGTAACAATATCCAAATAAATCAGAAAACAGTTGATAAACATAACCAGACATGGCGCCATTCTATAAGTAATTATAACCGTTAAATTCATATTGTCTCTTTAAGCATACATGTACTTTGTGAAAAGAATATCTATCTTTTATGATTAATATATATTTCGAAATGCATATATATAAAGTTTATATTTTTAAGGGAAAAATTAACGAAAAGAATGTTACGATAAATAAAATAAGCATAATATATTTATGAGAAAATGTAAAGAATAATCAAAATACTTAAATATTTAGTATAACATAATTTCCACCATATATTTATACCATTCTACAAACTGTTTCTTGCTTTGATTTTTTGTTTACATTAACAGTTTATGTCGAAATCTGATTACTGTGACGTTGTAAATGTTTGAAAACAAATGTGTTTAAATTCTCGGTTACGTCACGATATAATCTAGCCTTACTCGAAGTAAATGTTCTATTACCATGCGAATTTGTTCCAAATGATAATGATTCTGTTTGTGGGTCATGACCTTTATTCCGTTCATAAGTTGTTAATATTCATAGAGGTTATATGCTTACTACGGTACTAGGAGCATTTGCTGTGAGTCTGTCTGCTGCTGATAAATTATTTAGAAGTTTGACAGTCTAATATTTGTAAGTTTAATAATATTATTTGTGGAAGCTTGTTATCATGCAATATACTTGTGAACTATTGTGTGAAAATCCAATTTTTGGAGTGTCTTATACGAATCAGTACGTTCTGCAGGCATAGATCTTTATGCGTGTAAATTTGGCTGCTGTTCATTTTCATAAAAAGAACCGTTTACGGGTATAAAAATGATATTTCCGGCGCCAAGCACTATATAAAATATTTAATTTAAAACAAAATAAATATAACACATTGAAAGCGTTAATTAGCTATGATTGATTAAAAAGTCCCAGCGCTGAGCGATGATTGATTTAATTTCCATCTACTAAAGACTGCGGCCTCCGTCGACACCCTAAAGACCAGTGTGTTCAATGCTGAATTATGCTCCCGAGTTGAACATTCAACGTCAAACTAGAGTTATGGCAGGCCTTACTTTACTTTTGCGTAATTCTTTGAATAAATGAGGATTTTAATTGATGTATTTCTTCTAGAATTTTAAAGATATTAAATGGAATACAGTTGTATTTTACAAAATAGATCTGTCTTTCTTTCATTATCTACTAATTTTTGCAAGACTTGATGAGGTATGCTTATTTTTAAAGGAACAAGAATACTCTAACTTAATTCATAACAAAAACTAGAGGATGTGAATCATACCATTATCTGGATAAAATGATGTTGATTTCTCGTTGAGGAGGAAGGTCGCAAGACAAAACAGCATTAATTAGCTGCTATTGAAATTTCTCGTGAAGCTGTGGCAAAATACTTTGTCTCCTGGGGAATACGTTTGCTTAATATGCGTAATTTGTTTTGATCATGAATAAAGAACTAACATTGTAGCATTGTCTCTTGATGTATTGCGAAATCACGAAGTATGAAATTGAAATCGGTGGAAATACTTTCGTTTCGAAAACGACTGCTGTATCATGAGGGACTTCCTTCTGAAATAAAGATAGCTGCCGTAATGTATGTGTATGTACATATATGATTATACTTTTTGATTTCATTTATAGAGATATAACTAGTCCTACTCTATGTATTAAAACAAATTATCATGGCCTTAGATGTATTCTTCAAACAAGTATATGAAACGTGTAATAGAAATATGGAAACAAAGTTTAACAAGATATATTTGAAAACATAATGCCAAAATCTTCTATATATGATATTAAAATATTAACATTTTACTTTATGACATTGGCAAATGACAAATTGGAGAATAAGATTTTAAAGTAGTAATTCAGACAAATTATCTAAGCTTGATTATACTTATTATCTGTATGAGTTAAACATTATGCCCTTGGCGCGCGACTCAAACCATTAGATGATTTCTACTTGCAAAAGGCATCATTTTACTGAGCTTAAGATCACATTTGATATCGAGTTATCAGTCGGACTAGGCTTGAATTATGATTTCTAGACGAAAACATGTGATTTCGACGTAGGGTTCTTCTACTGTTAATAGGAAACAACCATATCAGGATTGAGACATCATGTCAACTTAAGTTATCAATCGAGCACGGTTCGAGAGACCGACTGACGTGTGCAAATCAATACGCAACTATTTAAAGCGGTTGTCGGGTGCATGATCAATCGACTTCATAAAGGAAAATGGAGAAAAGGAAAAAAATCTAAAAACTACTGGCCGATATTCTTTTTTTCATCAATTAATAAGTTATTCGAACGCAATGTTGTCAACATATTATATAATGGATTGATATTAAACACCATAATAAAGCAGTAATAATGGTTTCAGAAAAGGATCTGATATGTGCTAAACTATGCTCGAGATGCGCCCGACTGCATCGTACAGTAAAAAAAAAAAAATGTTGTCCGAACTATCAATTCAAAGATCAACTTTCTGGTATTTTCAATAGCTCACTAAATTTGAAGGGCTATATACCGAACATATTCAATATTCCTCACAAATATGATCTGATACATATTCTTGAAAATTTTAAAACCTGTCAATTGTTAAATTCCAAATGTCAAATAAAGAAAGTCTAAAGTTAAGGGAAAAAATCTTAAAAATGCCCATGTTTAATCATAGGGGCACATCAAGACATGTTTATGTTAATTGTATTTTGTGCATGAATGTTCGTGTATTGCGCGCCTGCTAAGTAAAGCGTAATGTGTGATCTAAGTACACATGGGCGGATGTGCGGGTATTGTTAGTCTTGAATTAATGGAAAAAAATTGTTAACCTTTCATATACTTAGTGTAAAACATTAACTATAAATTGGTGTTTGTATATAACTGGTAAGAATTTGAACTATTATTTGTAAACACATTTTACTCAGGCAGTTCAAAATTTATGAAAAGTGAAACGATACTGTACTGACTAACGACCGTAACAATTTGAGTTTACCGTCGCTGCGAAAGTATTTCAATCATATAGCGACGTCCAGCTAATTACAGGTGGAGGGAGACCCCGAGTACACAGAGGTACCCGGATAGAACCACCGACCTACCGCAAGCCAGCTGAAAGGCTTCCTCACATAAAAATCCAAAGTCCATGCCGGGATTCGAAAACACAGCGGTGAGACGAGCGTTGTGTATAACTTTAGAAATAAGCAGGAGTATATGTGTTTTGTAAGATACATGACTTGTTTTAGAGTTGTTCTGTTTTCTTGTTCATATTTTGTCGCACATGTTTTGTAAATATGTTTATATCTCCGTTGTGGAGGCAAACATAGAGAGCAAACCTCCCTTTGTTTAATCAGAGTCCAACTGAAATTTTGTCGATGTAATCAAAGGTAGCTTTGGCAATAGTTGTATTTATCTTAAGGTCAGCATGGTGACAACTTTAAATGTTAATGGTCATGTTTGTCGTAAATGATAAACTACCATTAACTTGTTTCATGATATAGATAATAAATAATAACTTAATTCATTAAACATGACACACATGCATACAGAGCTAAAGGTAACTAGGAGTGTTTTGATGTGACGGCAATGCTGATGATGAAGATGGGCATACGAATAATGATGTACGCGACCGGATGTGGCAGCGTTATTCGTTTATAACACCGGAAATGTATTTGTCTGGACATAAATACATATACAAATGCAGGCAAATAGACATAAAGTAAATAAATACAATATCCAATGTAAATATGCACGATGTGTCCTTGACTAGCCTTATTAAATATCTAATATTCGTCTGCTATATCTGCTCAAAATGGTCTTGCCGAACGATATTAAAAGTGTCAGTATTTCGCGAAAACCCTCCATTAACGTCTTTCAAAAAAGGTTAGCCTGCGATTGCCTCTGTTTACGAGGAATGTCTTAATGATGTTGTATGTATACTGCCAGAGGTTTCCATGATCAGCTCGTCCCTGGACAGTCTCGGGTTATTACTCTTTCATTTTTTATTATTTGATTGATCTGATTATATGTTACATAATAGGCCTGGTACATGCATATCGAGGAACATACTTTTCAAACGTGTTTAGGGCCACATTTTTCCCAGATCACATTTTTCACAGTTGTGAAAAATTAGGATTCCATTTGTCACAGCTGTGAAAAATGTGAAATCATTTTTCATGTAACAAAATCACATATTTCGAAGAACCTGTGAAATTTTTTATCGACGCCGTCTTTTTATGTGACATTTAATTTCAATATGCAAAACGGAAATTTATACTTTTGAGTCATATTTCTTCCCAATCCGATTTTGCCCTCCGATATATATTTTCTGCATACACTCAGCTATCATTTCATTTCGTTTCATTAGCAACTAATCCAACATGACTGACATATATCAATTTCCGTAGTAAGTTAAAAACTGATGTGCAGTTGAATGTTAAATAGGCTCTTTCATCGTAACGATGCGGATTCGAACCCGGATCTTGCCAAAATTATGGCATATGTTTGATTTTTGATATAAATGCTAAAATCGGGTATGAAATAAATAAATAGATATGAATGGCGCAAATATTCATTTTATAGCTTTCACCGTAGCGCTACGAGTTGATCCCAGCTCAAAAATAATTCCACTTTGATATGTGTATTCACAGTAAAAGGCGATATGCGGGTCGATCCTACATCGACGGGCTAGGATCAATATTAATACAGTAACTTGTATTTCATGGCACGTCTCCCTTACCCTGAAACCATGAATGGAACTCGACCATAATTACATCCTACACACACTGGTATGAGAACTCAAATGCTCAAACGTATATTGGCCCAGTCTTTGTGGCCTTCCTTGTGAGAGAGAATATGGCCCTAATGTTATTATATTAACATTTCATCGTTGGAAATGAGCAATTAATCAAATAAGATTACCTTTTCCAGAACGAATCATGGTGTGATATGCATTCGTATGTTATTTTTTTTTCTTTTCACAAAATGTAATTATTAGCCAAAGTTATGAATAAGGAAATGATGCTTTAAATTCCATATAAAATGTTGATAGCTCTGTTGCTGACTTATCATTTGTAATTTATATGTTAAACTAAATGAGAAAAAAAATATTATCAAGAAAAACCATACATTTGTAAAAAAATGAATACAGTATTGGATTGCAATACAAAGTCCCTTATCGGTGGGTATCACTGACTTGATGTAATAAAACAATGTGATACACTTTACTTCTGAATAAAACTTAAGATATTTGACTTCTAAAAGTGAAATTGGCCTCGAGGAAAGTCTCTCCTGGCTGCAGGTGATTTATCATCAACGTGTGCACATACAGACTGAAGGTTTAGGACAGTTGGTCTGTCTGCGTCACACAAAAATGGGATTGACATTCCAAATCTAATTACCCTCGAAGTAGTTTAAAATATAGACAGATGTGTAAATTGAAACTGCCGAACTACACTGACTTATAATGCAAAGACACGGGATACCTATGATTTAAAGATTTTCATATTTTAATGATAATACAATTAGCATTCAAAAACTATTCTCATAATGATTATGTGTTTTTGTAAATACATTGTATAATTATATATATAATTTATACATTTTTATCCTGACAATGCAATAACTCTAACACACTAACATAGTTTAAGATACTATGTTATGAATTTCTTACATATTTCTTCAAGACACGGACATTTGAATACAAATGAAATTCGTCGTTAATTTGTAAGTGTTGGGTCTTATATGAAATGGTATAAAAAAGAATAATTCTCAGAAAAAAAATGTGTTTTTACAGTGATTTTAAACATCTTAAATACCACTATTTTCTTTTTCAATAAACCACTTTTGTATAGGATTATCATCACTCTGTATAATACTGGAACAAAATATTTTGGATCAACAACCATTGCATCGTTCCATATGTATGAAAAACTAGTCATTTAACAATTTCCGTACATTTGATACCCACTGTGTATGACCATTTTCACATTCACTTTCGCTTTAAATTAAAGCTTTTTTTCTTTTTATAATAATATTATCACTTGATGATATCTTAAACCAGTATTTTATTATCTTAGTAAAGTGAGTTATAAAAAGGGTATCTACTCCATTCACCATGATTATACTACAGAAGAACATGTATTTGTTTTTACATTGAAGTTTGGCTTATAGAATCTTAAATGTATTGATTCCATTTTTTCATTTCGTGAATCCAAATATTCCGTCCTAGAAATTAAGAATGGTTTAACAAATGAATCAAACAGTTATCACAAACTACTCAATTTGATTGGAAGTTTTTTTGTTTTTTTTATTACCCAAGTAATCAAAAATATCATTAACTTTTAACAGTTCTCCGTTATAGGCCCATGTATCGTTTTATGAACCTTTCCCGTTTTTCCAAAACCATTACTTTAGTTTCAATTGTATTTATACTCGGGGCCATTAATCTCGCGGTATCACGAAACTCGCGGTATTTAGAAAAGCGCCATCTAGCCTTTGTAAACATAAACAATGGTGACCTAATTTTTAAAAAAAATTTCATTGGGAAAAAAAAATTTTCATTTAAAAACAGCAGTAATTTCACTCATATATTCCTAAAATAACATAAATCCTTCACTGACATCTATCGTCTGTCAAAATTTTGAGCTGTCAAACTGAGGTTTTATGCAATAATTAGACTGTGTCCCAACCATAAATTCGGTATGAGACCACTATTTTTTTTTCATCATTATTATCTAAATTATTTAGTTATTTTAAATGAAAATTGGCCATATCTTTTCGACTTATTTTTCTCTGGGATAAATTATTAATCATTTTTTTCAGGATATAAAGGTGAAAACTGTAACAGGAAGACAAAAGCCTTATGATAGAGAAAACCTGCAAAGAGCATATCAGGCTTACCTCAATGGCACATCAGTTTATAGAGCCTCTAGGATGTTTGGGGTGCCTGACAGCACACTTAGAGACAGGACTAGAAATAATGTTGATGTTGATTGCTCTTTAGGGGCACCACGTCTATTCAGTGAAGCTGAAGAGAGGCAGCTGGTCCAACATATTGTTTACATGTCATCAATAGGGTATAGTAATGGCTCCAGCGAACTTCGAGTTATATCAGCTGACTATGCCAAGTCGCTTGGAAAACCAAACATTAAAACATCCCTTATTAAAGGATGGGTCCAAGCTTTTGTTAAAAGATACGCCAATGAATTAAAAGTGGTGAAACCACGGAAGTTGTCTCTAAATAGAGCAAAGTGTGCCTCAGCAGAAACTATTAAAAACTACTTTAGTGAGCTTTACATGGTATTAAAAGAAAATGACATCATTAATAAACCTCAAAACATGTATAATGTTAATGAGAGTGGACTCTCTACTGAGCACAGACCTCCCAAGATTGTGTGTGGAAAGCAGCTGAAGCCACAAAGTGTGGTCTCTGAAAAATCTAAAAATGTAACAGTTATTGGATCATGTAATGCCATTGGCAATCATGTTCCCCTTTTTTATGTTTTCCCTGGAAAACGCTGGATGGATGAACTCCTTGAAGATTGCGCCCCTGGATCTGATGGAGACATGTCAGAGAGTGGGTTTGTAAACCGTGGGCTGTTTGAGTCATACATGATTAATCACTTTGCAAAGCATGTCAATCTTAGAAATGATACTAAGTCCATAGGTTTATATGATGGATGCAAAGCACATCTCTCACTGACTTTAACAAACTGGGCAACAGAAAATAATGTTGTATTATTTGTACTTCCTCCACACTCATCCCATCTCACACAACCTCTTGATGTTGGGATTTTTGGTCCAATGAAGCGTCACTTCTACAGTGAATGCAAGATATATATGCATGCCAACCCAGGAAGGTACAATTCCAGATATAAAGTGGCAAAACTTACTGCCAGGCCATATGCAAAGGCATTTTCCCCTGACAACATCGTCAGTTCATTTTAGAAAGCAGGGATATATCCCTTTAACCCTGAGATTATAGCTGAAACCCAAACTGCTCCAGCAGAGATATACCCAACTGAGCCTGCTCCAAGCACACAAGAGGTAGAAAATGTGATGCCATTAGGTACTCCTATTGAAACTGTCACTCCTGCTGTATCTGGAAAGTCAGTGCTTGAAATAGGAAATGAATTCCTTGAAAGTAAAAAAATCACCACAGTGGAAAATCAAGACCAAAGAAAAAATTTACCTCCAAAGAAAATTGTTGAAATCTTCATTCTGAAAAAAATCAGGAATTCTTAAAGAAAATCATGAAAAGACTGAAAACAAAGAAAAAAATCAAGTACAAAGTCTTAAATATGAAAAAAATAAAAGCAATGCAAATGTTAAACAAATCAAATCAAATCCAAAACCATCAACATCAGGCCTAAACAGTAACAAAGGTGGACCAATAACGCATGATGAATGCACTGAAAGTGAGGACTCCTCCTTCGAAGATGACACTGAACTCTGTTGCCAGTGCAAAACTTCATTTCCACCACATCTGAAAGGGTACCCAGGTCTGGTAATCCTTAAGTGGGCTCAATGTGACACATGTGGTCACTAGGTACATCTCACACACTGTTGTGAAACATCATATATCAGAAGAGGTGTCAGTTTCTTTTGCAAATGTTGTTAATAAATTAAGACTAACTGTTAAATTATGCAATATTTTTTTTTGTTGAATTTACTAGTTAAGTTGTTTTGACAATGAATTTGAATTAAAGTTCTTCCGGACTTTAAAAAATTAGTTGTTTTTGACCTTACAATGGTCAAATGTGCTTGTATACCAGTCTACCGCGAGTTTAATAGCCTCCCCTGATTATAAATGGCTGCCACAGTATGACATTTGGTGACCTAACTAAACTGTTATTGAGTTATGTCTTTGTTGTACAAATGTGTCATTTTGAAGAAATTAGATGAAAGTCACAATGTTTGAAGACAATTAGATTTGATAAGTTGTTTTTCATAATTTATTCGTTGTTAAAGTGTTATTACCGCGAGATTCGTGGCCCTCGGTATACTGCAAGTCCCCAATTAGAGCAATAATCAGAAAGCAATGCAGTTTCTTGCTGAAAAGAATAAAAATTTCTTACACATGATTTTACTTTATCATACACATCTTTAAAAATACGGAACATTTTTATCACATATACCTTTTTGTGTATTTTGAAATATAAAGCATTTCTGTATTTATTTTATCAAAACATTTTAAAACCAGGGCAAGAAATGTTGGTCCTTTGACCAGTGACCTAATTATGTAAAGAACTTGCATGATAAATGGTCAGGACTAAACCCCCTAAATTCGGCTTTAATGCGATCACTTTTCTATCCGTTTCCTGTTTTCAACTATATCTTTCCTTTTAAGCCCCATAAGCTCTCATTCATATACATTTTTGCGCAATTTCTGTTCAAAGATCAGCCTAATTTTATACCATTATGTCCTCCGACACAGAGAGCAAAACACAAAATGTAATATAGATTACAATACACGTCAACAGAAGAGATAAAGATCTTGATAAACAAGTACACCAAGAGATTTCATACGTTTAAAAATGTTTAAAGGCCGATATTTTTAATACATTTGTAATTTAAACTTAACAAAAAATACAGATGAAAATATTTTAAAAACCTCCGGACTTACACGATATAATATCATTAAACAAAGAATTGTTCTTACAGAATGATGTGTTGCTGTTTTCTGTTAATGATGACCATATAATGATGATTGTTTGTGATGATTGTAAGGATAATTAAAATTGGTGATGATGATGTTGATGATTTCATGATACAGACAGTATCAGAGATGAATGTGATTTTCTTGCCACTTGTTATAAATGTGAATTGCTTTTGTGTTTGTAGCTCTGCGGAATGCGATCCTATTTTCACATGTCTATGAAAGAATATTTATGCGTCCCACATGAAGTACTTAATATATGGTCCAGTTCACATTTTTCGCAGCTCGGTTAATTTTGCATAGGATTTAAATAAACACTGAGAAGACATGACTAGATGATAATTTGTTATTTTATCAAAATGACGTTCAATCTACATGAAAATATACATTTATAATTATAAATTTTATGACATATATGAAAGGAGTCAGAGACTAGATACATAAAATTATATTACTGTAGACTAGATTTTTAAAATCGAACATACATAGAAGAGTAAATATGATCACCTTTCATATGCAAATAAGGTGGCGAATACAAAATAGTGGCGAACACAAAATATGCCACAAAATCGAACATACATAGAAGAGTAAATATATCAAATAAGGGCAAAAGAATATAATCACATTTCATAAAAAAATATGAAGTTTATGTTACCCACTTAATTCCCGGCGTCCGCATAACGTCATAGCACCAAAGGCCGTCAAATAAGCAGATAATTTTAACCATCTATACTTACGAAATTCAAATCAAATATATCCGGTTCAGGTAGGAGCAAGGGGGAGGGGTTGAAATAAATTATCTTCCGAAAATATTTGCTGCAGCTCGAATCAAACAAAAGAATCTAGAATAATCTCTAACCCGCGAATAGATATAGTTCTTGTTTAAAGATAGTTCTTATTAAAAGAAAATTCTTGTTTATAGATAATTTTAAAGTTTTTGTTTAAAGATAGTTCTTGTATATAGATATATTTCTTATTTATAGATAAAGTTCTTGTTTATAGATATAGTTCTTGTTTAAAGATAGTTCTTGTTTATAGATATATTTCTTATTTATAGATAAAGTTCTTGTTTATAGATAGTTCTTGTTTAAAGATAGTTCTTGTAAAGTCTGCGTTTCACGAATCATCTCAAGTTGAGATTTACCTCACCTAAAAACTTTCAAATTATCTATATATCACCATTTTACTAAATGTAAACCATTTTAACTACTTGTTAATTATGGCAAGTATGCACACTTTCTTTCAATAAAACTCTGTCATTAAGTAAGGAGTCTTAAATATTTTTTGACCGGTCCCGGTGGCCGAGTGGTTAGAGCGTCCGCCCCGGAATCGGGAACTCGTGGGTTCGATCCCCGTGGGTCGACACCGGTTGGCCCGGTGTCAGGATAATGTGACTAGATGTGGTATTATGCCACATGTCTACGGCGTGATACTGCAGTTTGGCAGCACTATATCTGTCAAGTAGACATCGTCTCCAAATGACTGAAATACTATCGGTTGGACGTTAAACCCAAAACACACACACACACACACACACACACACACACACACTTAAAGATTTTGAGTTAGAGAAATTGTAATGTTATACATGTACATTTTGTGTAATGCAAGACAGGACATAAAAATGTGTTGCCTTTCACGGCATTTTTGCAATGTTCATAACTTAAAAGCAGACGTGAATATAGAATACAATGAGCATAATAATCCATGGGGTCATTCGTGATATTCAGTAAAGACAGGCAGTATGGGGCACTATTTTGTAATGTTTACTCATAGTGTTTACATGTACGTGTGACCACAGGTTCACGCCTCAACTCCACGGCACCATATCGTAATATGCTTAGGATGGACTTCAGATTTAAATTGGGGTACGGATATTTTGAGAGAAAATTCGGACAGACCTTGCATATAGCTACTAATTACTTAAAGGGAGGTAAAGCCCTACACATTAATAAATTTAATTCTCTACAGGTATAAACTTAAATTTCAGTTGAGGAATAATGCATTAACAAATCTTTAGCACAATATACATACACGTTTTAACAATGAAGCATGGACCTAAACTTAACCTAACCTTATAAACTTTTAAATAAAGATCTAGAATATTTATTGGAAACAGATTTTACGACCAAAACAAATATCGACAGTCTAAACGTTACAATGACTCATAAATCTACTAGAAATTAAAAGTGAAATATCTAATTAACAATAGTACTAAGTAATAGGACTAATTTGGTAAGCTAGTCTTAACGGCGGCCAAAGAAAATGTGAATTCTGAAATTTGAAGTCACGGGTATTTAATAAAAATATAGGTAGCATGCAGTAAAACATTGCACTTAAGTCGCTCTTATGATGCATTTGCACTTTAACTGTAAAAATGTTCTTTGTGTACATCGCTAAAACCGCATCATTTGCACTGCATCCAAACTGCAGCAAAAATGCATGAACTGCTGCAGTAAGTGCAAAACCAGGTGAAATATTAATAATTTTGACAATCATATACTTAAAAAATATGCATGATCGTTTTCTTGATTTATTAACTGAACACCTAATTATTACATTTAATGCCAGATTAGTCCACATATACATTAGGTACATGTCTCACATGTACGATATGTAAATGACGAATAAAAATTGAAAATAGATATATTTAAACTTTGCAAGATCGTTTCATGTGTGTGTGTGTGTCGGGGGGAGGGGAACCAAGTACCTGTGGATTAGTCCATTGTGCTTCGGTATCAGTTAAGTTGCCGCTAGCAACATCCAGAAATAGTATACAAACTAAACAACTAGGCGTATAAAGATTGAAACATTCAAAATAAATTTTAAAAAAAAGGTTTTAAAAATTTTTTTAAAAATTCAAATGAATATGACATTAAATCCACAGTGGTTAACTAAATAGAAATACCTAATGAATGGATTACAATGCTTGTTTAATTACATCTGAAACAGATCCCTCATGTGACACGCAGATGGACAGAAAATTCCTGGCGTAGGGCTTAATTAGGCAAGTTGAGCTGATCAAAGAGTATATTTCTGTAATTTGCCAGAGACGCACAAAATCTTCAATTACAGAAAAAAAAAACAAACAAAGTACAAATAAAAGATAAGTATACTAGTCATGCCAGGGCATTGCCATGTCAAATGTTTCTCTTAAAGTACATTCTATAAGATTAACAGCAAGATACTTGATAATGTCAGTACATAATGCAGAAAGTGCAACTTAGAGAGCATAGAAGAAAATTTGTATATGTGTGTCTGAGAATATGTACATATACAATCTTTGTTTTATGATAAATTCAGATGCAACTGTTTTTGTTTGGTTAAAGTTAATTTATTAATTTATAATAATTTGGAAATAAATCAATGCAAATAAATGAGTTTATCTCCAATAAGTGAAACACGAAAAGATTAAAACAAACTGTTTTAATGGACGGCTTAAAGTATTGAAAATCAGGGTGGATCGCATAATCTACATAAACTCAAATATTTGAATATATCTTCAAATATTAAGATATATGATATGAAGAGCTCTAGAATTGAAGTGATTTGATGAGATCAACAATTGGTTTGTAACAACAGAATCAAGAGAAATATCTATATAATTCATTTGAAGATCTCTCCAAATCATTTGTTGATATCTTAAAATGAATTGTTGATATCAATTATTCATTTGAAGAGGTCTTCAAATATTTAAGTTTGTGCAGATTTGGCGTTCCATAGTGTCCTGTGGTCTATGATTTGAAGCAAAAAAGCAAATACAACGCAAAATGATAAATATATATAAAAAAAACTAGTATTTAAAACATAGGCCTATTATACATTTATAAACCAACAACTACCGAAAGAAAAAAGGTCTAAGCTGGAATAGAACTCTCTACCCCTTGCAGGGAAAAAAAACTGAGCGGGAACTCTTAAATCCACGACCGTAAGCCAGTTGGGCAAAAACGGTTATTTATAGAACTGTATCTCAACAGCACTACACAGTTCGACAGTTCACTAATTTACTGCATTAACTACACCAGATGTTCCTCAAATTACGGTTGCATATTCATAAGATAAACTTTAAATATAATTTCTCCCACACACCATGTAATAATTCACCATCCATCATGATTACAAGCTCAATACAGAAGACATGAAATGTGCTACGCGTGAAGCGATAAGTAGGTCATGACATACATATATAAACATCATAAAAATACAAGCATCTACTGACTAATTAATCAAATATGATGAATCACACGCGAAACTATTTAAAACAAACACAAATCACGTATTTGATTCACGTATTTGATACCCCCGAACATTCACATAGGAAAATATCGGTCACTGAAAATTATTACAATCAAAGCTTTACTGCAATACCAATTTGCACATGCGCCAAAGGAAATCCAATTTAATTGGACATAGTAATATATACTCAGTACTTAATTACAGTAATAAATAAACAGTACTGAATACCATCCAGAAAAAACTTCGCCATTAAATGACCATCTGTCGAAATACAGGCAATTTATAATTATCCAGGGGCATGCTGGGGAAGAACGAAATGCTTGAATAATAGCAAGATTAAAAAAGCAAAATTATTTTCTGTTTCCACGCACCGGAAGTTGGATTGTATCTCAATATGGCACGATGTTCGGGATATCACTTCTCGAAATATCACAATTTTACTCTTGGCATTTATATCAAGGATCTACAGTTTATAATATATACTGATTGTTAATTTTAGCTTGTTGTTGTTTGTTGTTAGTTTTAAGTATATAAGCTAATCTGAAATCCACGGTTTTGAATGTCATATCTCCTTACAGATCATGCACTCAGTTGAGACAGAGGGCGTCGTGTGGTGCATATAAAATGTACAGAAATACGGCTTTGGAATAAAACGTTGTTTTTGTTGTTGAGTTGTATTTTACCATCGCTGCGACATCATTTCCAGCTAAGTAGAAGCATGTGCAGCAGGATTGACCTACCGTAAGCCGGCTGGAAGGCTTCATCACATTAATATTTAAAGTTATCCCGCCCTAAGACTCGAACCCGCAGGAATGGGGGACTGATTACATATAATGCATGTACTCAGTTGTCACAGTAGTCATACCGTGGTGCGTACAGAATGTACAGAAATACGGTTTTTCTTGATAACATTGCCCGGAAAAAATACATGTATGGTGGTGATAATTAGCGACAATGAAAGCAAATATTCGACATATATTTTATGTTACTTTTTAAAGAAATAATGTACGTGTAGCAAATATACACAAGCAGATGTTCTTTTATGAATAA
Organism: Solen grandis; assembly: GCA_021229015.1. Lineage (NCBI taxonomy): Eukaryota > Metazoa > Mollusca > Bivalvia > Adapedonta > Solenidae > Solen > Solen grandis. The sequence goes on along the minus strand of CM037785.1, from coordinate 48,322,251 downwards.
TGATCGATTTAAACAATGAAATACTTAGGTACGAGAAACATTGTTTAATATCTCGCGTTATAATTCTTCCACACTGACGCATGTATTCCTCATCAACAGCAGCATCCTTTGGCAACTGTCAGTAGCACACATTTTAGGTGCCCTGAAAGATGAACTGAACTCTCAGCGAATCTTGTGATTACGATTATAACTGTCTTCTGGCTGTGATAGACTTGCGGAATATCAACTACTATGGAAACGGGAAATTCAATATATCCATGGACCACCACTACGTTATTAAGACGTCATTTGTAAATTAAAATTATTTACATGTATTCATCATTCTTGTAAGTTGTATGGAACTGTTTCCCATTCGACTTTAAATAAGTAAGTTTAAACTAACCTATAGATACGTTGATATTTAAAGTTGGTTGCCCTTGCTATTTCTTAAACATGTGTGTCAATTATACGTAGTCGTGGCTATTTCGGTATAACCAGAGGACAAGAACAATTACTAAAGTTAACAACCTCATGCGACGGAAATAAAACTCACTAGGGAACTCTTTGTGTGATAGGTTTGACATTATTTGTCTCAGAATATGTAGTTTGTCAGTAACAGCAATATTTTTCTGTCGCTTTATTTCAGATTATTTATGAATACATACGAATAAAGGAGATAAACATCGTAATTTAGTCCCCTTGTAGCCACAAAGCAAGAATAATACAGAAATATACTGAGTTTTAATTCCTGTGTAACAATATATTTTATATATAAAAAACTTTATTTTCTAATTATTTTAGTCAATCCTCACCATAACGTTTGTATCTTAAAGGGTTCCTGTGTTATACAAACAACCTATTGTTACTCCGCTTGACCCTTCTCTAGCGGCAACAACGATAAGTTAAGGGTTCTAGTGATACTGAGAAATATTTTATTTTTTTCTTACTTAAAAATATGATTTGAAAAGTACTGTTTTTTTTTTTTTTTTTTTTTCGATAAATGTACAACATACTTCCACGCTTGCATGCACAAAACATATCTGTCATGATTGATGTAAAATATATACTGATAATATTTAAGGATTAATATTGAACATTTTATGTATGAGGTATGAACTACATTGGAACTGCTGAAAGTGGGTGAAGTCACATTTTACAGTCTACCTTATAATCTAATTCTAGAAACACATTAAAATTCCCAATAAAGGTTTGCTGTTGGAACTGTAATAGGAAAATATAGTTCATCGGTATTTACATTAGTCGTTAGTCGCGTATAAAAATGATTCAATTGAGATGTACATGAATTGTAATTATTCTATTTTTGTACGCCTTATCCCTGCATATGTTTCTACATTTTATCCGCAAGATCTCTCTCTCTCTCTCTAAAGAATGAAGAAGGAAAACGCGAAAAGCGCAGTTTGCATTGTTGTTAAAATCATAATGATTTACTGGACATGATGATAGAGGGTCCCTGGGCACTTAGGCCCTTTTCACATCGGACGAAGACCGCGCTACGCTCCACGACCTACACGAATTAATAGAAAGTAACTAAGTAGCGGAAAAAATGAAGAACCTCTTTCGCGCTACACGCTTTGAGTACATGAAAAACAGCAATTTCTGGCTATATGCCGCGTTTTTCTCACGAGCATGTTGCGCACCACGCTCTTTACGTAAGAAGTACATTCCCGCGACGACACTGCCTCATAAGCCCACGATATGACCACGTTTCTGGACCGACCTGGCACGACCGCGGCAAGATGCAGCTACAATCTAGACGATCGCGCACGATCGTATGACGCTTTTCTCACGTCTGCTATTACGTGCCCAGTGAGGTCAGTCCTACTTCATATTTCTCGACGACCAATTAAGCCACGCTAAATGCACGCGGGTCCCACAACTGCGATGTTCACGATCATGATCCCGATACTCCGTCACTACGTCATCGACTCCAATTCTGTCACTACGTCTCGCACCGATACCCCTCATGATCATCGCTCACGATCTTGTCATAGTCATCAGCACCTCCACCGATACTCTGTCACCATATCGCTACTGATTCTACGTTCTTGATACGTTCCCGAAGACCTCGCCAAATCCCTGCAACAACCTTCCACGTTTTGGCCAAAGGAAGGCCACGCTTTGACTAAAATCATTAAGTAGATATGGCCAGTTTCAGTCGTGTTCTTACTTTCTCTTCAATTTAGCCATTCTGCGAATCAAGTGACATTCAGAAAACGTTTTGATTTGCTGCTCTACCTCTACATCCTATCGCATTCATTGTTATCTTGTTTCTCGATTTACAAAATGGCTCTTCATAGAAGTGAAAGTAGGTCAACGGTTGAAATTTGGCAATACCTACTGAATCCCACGCGATCGGGGACAGATTATGCATGCCGTTGTGATTAACTAATTTGCTTTATGGTATAATTGTATCGTTTAACCTCGTCCTTTCGCAGAATCGACTGTTTACACAATATTCTTGAAAAATGGGGCAAGTTTCACAACCCGAATTTCGTTGCAGAATACTTGCGTTGCCATTTTGTGATTTTCTGTCACATAAAAGTTTACGCTTGCGACAAGTGCGAACTATTAAAGGCATTCTTTCGAGGAGGGTATGAATCATGGTCAAGCGGGAGTAGTATCCCTTGTATTATATAGTGATATATGACCTACTTTCCGCGCCAAACCCCTTTGATTTTGGCTGAACTTTCAGATCGTATGGCGGTCTTCGTGAAAGGGTTTTGATCTACATACCAATTGACAAAATTACCGTAATGATTCACAATCGTATTAAGTCAAAATTATAATGAATTGCATATGCCATTATTCACAACTGCAATTAATTACAATATCCATTATTCACAATTTTAATGATGCTTATTTGCCATTATTTACAACGGCAATGAATCAAATTGCCATGATTCACAATTGTAATAAATAACATGTGAGCGTTAGAAATGAAATGTAAAACACACAAACAAAGAAATTTGATTGTTAGCAAGCATATTCGATGTGATATTGTCATGCTCTTTCATCGTTCTCAGTGGGAGTGTTGTGATATTGGTACACATGTAGACTTAACAACACTGACATCAATTGAACATGTTGAACTGATCTATAATACTTTCAAGTTTCGGTTCTGATCTGAGATGGACTCTAAAATATTTATTTTCAAATTATTATTTTTGTACATGCCATTGTCAGCTTCAACAAAACATATCAATCATTCTGTCTATTTTTTTTTTCTAGATTTCTATATTAAAACAGAAACAATAGTTTATCAATATTCGCCCCGTTTAGGGCTGCTTGCAACGCTGTTCTATGGTAGCACACATTTTTGCATCGCACAACATTACGGGACTATATTTAGACATCAATATTTAGATTTCCCGCTTTTTCACTACGCGGAGATGAAGTTCAAATTTTCTGTTTATTACTAAGTGGTGATAATTTACATGTGTATTTCAGTACGATTGCGTAATGGAAGTCGAAACTAAATTAAAAGGTGTTGCTATGGTCGATATAGGAAGAAATGTTTTAATAAACTGTAATGAAAATATGCAAACGAAAGAGTCGCACCTCTTTGGGGATCTTTCAACCATCGCTGAGTGGAATTCCAGATTAGGTAAAATTCAGTTAACCAAATTTTCCCCAAAAAAATCTATATTTTGCATATAAGACATATATATTTTGTTTTATTGGATATCATCAATTTATCTATATAAAGTTCATAAAATGAGATGAAAAAAAATAAAAGTTTATTGTTTTTGATTTGTTTCCACATAATCTTATAAGCTTCAGACAAGAGAAATAGTGAGAGTAAGAGTGGCGATATGCTAATTGTTAGAAATTATTGAGACAAATGGTGTGTTCATCTTCTCATGTAACGACCCCGTTCAAGCAAGGTTAAAGCGGATTTATAACATTGGGTTTATTAGCATCGCTTGAAAATCTGATCCTTGTTTATTAAAATTACTTTAATAAACAAAAGAAATCGTCGTCACATTAAAAACTCTGTTCTCTCAGCGCTATCAGCGCTTTGATATCTAAACGTTTTTTTAACACACTTCATGGAGATATTTCACGTGATTCTTTGGTTACATGCACCACTACTTGCCTACAGGCAGTAGCCCCAGACGACAATGTCCTTCTACCTACCGCGATGTGTTAACAACATCATGATATTAATTCCGTGCTAACAGTTGGTAACACATCAAACCTGTTCGCCTGTCGTCTCCTTTGTCTTGAGACAAGGTCTCGATTCTTATTTCATATGATAAATGATCTTTGGAAGCAGAAAAATGCGTCTTGCCGGTGACATCTGCATTCAATGTCCCTGATGTATGTCGCCAATATTCACTGATATAGTGAATTGATGAAAAACAACCTCACATGAATGAATTGCCCAGGTGTCTTCACCATCATATTGGAAACGAATCCAATACAAATGAGATGATGCCATCATGCGGAACAAGTTAACAACTAATTACTATTCCGTTGTTTGCTTTTTTTTGCTGTTGTATTCCATACATTTACGATTTAATCCTGAATAATTTACACTGATCATATATATATATATATATATATATATATATATATATATATATATATATATATATAGTGTGTGTGTGTGTGTGTGTGTGTATTAAGGTATATATTTGTGGGTATATACATATATGTTTATATGTGTATGCATGCGTATATGTGTATATGTGTATGCTAGGAGCAGTGGAGGTTGGAAATAATAGAAGAGTATGTGTTTTTGGCTGGTTAGTGCCAGCCCTACATAGTTATACACTTTATCCTTGTATAGTTTAATGTTGTGTTTACAACTTGTTTATCTTGAACAGTCATTTATAGGTCTGATAAAACCGGCTGCAAACATTGGTTTTATGTGAATTTGTTTTAATACTTTTATGTGTATGTATATGACTATAATTAGATAAATAAATTCAACCTATTTTTTTAAACAGCTAGCTTTTCCAGCTGTTATTCTCGTGACTCACTGCTCAAAACAGACTTGATTGTTGTGCAAAAAGAATAACCACGGAAAATACTTCTAGACGGTAAGAATGAATGAGGTAGTCAACAGTCAATATACGTAACGATTGCTGTAAAGTTTTCAGCAAAACTATAAATACAAAATGGCTTGGTGTACACTATTGTACACTATAGTATTGAAACAGCCATCAAAGAGGAAGCTTGCCTCTCCCATTAAGAAACAGTTAAAATTTGTAAAATCGACATAAGAAAATAGTTCAGATCGTGTGCCGTAAGTCACTGGTCAGTATTACAAATTTTGATATCATGTTCATAAAACTTGTTGATAGGGTTTGTTATCATTTTTATTACAAATGACTAACAGGCATATAATTGATCGTCATCTTTTCAAATTATGTCAGTTACAGTTCAGGTATGTTCCTGAACGAATTAACTTTTGTGACATTGCTTGAATTTTGTTTTATAATAAACCATGAACCAGAGTCTATGTAAAAGTGCAGGGTATTATGGCTGTTGCAACAGTTTCTATGAGATGGCTACACGCTTCAATACGCATGCAGACTATGTATTAATAAATAATAATAATATGATTGAAGAACATAAAGGCTCTTCTCCTGTGGACCCATAAGTGTATAACAAGAAGGTGAGATGACCTTTATTCAGTATGAAAGCTTTGTGAAACAAAAATGTTCACTATGACAACTTTATCGAAGGCATGCAATCATGAATTATTCACGTTGTTTCTTCTCCGTGGAATATGTTGCATAAGTATCTAAATATAGATAATAAAACAGGTAAAGTTGAAACATTGTGCAAACTGTCACACGTCATGAGCATGATAATTATTCAAATTTACCTATTATATTGACTTGACTATCTGAGTTTACCGTCGCTTCGTCAGTATTTCAGTCATATAGCGACGTCCAGCTAATTACAGGTGGAGGAAGACTACATATATTGAAGCAATTAACACTTCGTTTACAAGTTTATTAATACACTAAGCACATATGTATAATATATGTCAGACCCGGATCCCATTTTCACTGGAGGGGGCCAGATCGGGACACTGGTATTAGTGAAAGGGCATTATACACCCTCCCGTAACGGGGATTGGAGTGTTCTCCGTTTTTCTTTTTTAAGACTAGGGGAAAAAAGACCCTTAGACATTTTTTTGGTAAAACACTGGAAGATAATGTTTCCTTGTATTGGTTTCGAAATTTGCAAACATAACCCTTGACTGTGCAATTGTCGAACTGGAAGTCTTCACCATCCCCAGAAAAGAAAAAAAATTCAGGCGCAAGTTTAATTGTAGAGCGGGTACGATTTCAATTTTAATTGACGCATTTTTGTAATATCTTGATGTTTAATTAGTGACATTAGTAGAACCAGCAATTACTAGGAATAATAATGTTGATTTTGAAAGCCGTTTTATTTTCCTCTTAGTTGTTGCGTGCGCAAGTCTTTTATATTCATTGACTAAGCGTTTAAATTGATCTATGATTGATTACCGCGTTTTGATTAAAAACCCCGACTTAAACTATGTATTGTTGTTGTTGAGTTTATAAACTCAATATCATTTTGTGTAAATTTAAATCGTCTGAAAATTGAATGTTTGTTTTACTTTGTCAAGTTTTCCAATGCCTTTAATACAAATAAGCAATTTAATATTGCATTGTTTTAAATAGCATCATTTCTCATTCGCGATGTGTGTGTGTGTGTGTGTGTGTTTGGTCGATATATTATTCACGAATTATACTTCAATGTCAAACATTACGCAGTTGTCACTGCCTTACATAAAATTCTGAATTAGATCCTGGACCTGTAATGTCGTGCCATATAATAATTATTTACCGGTGCATTTGCATGAGACATATACATGGAAAAAGTGTGAATGTCTTTAAAAAAGAAGGGTAAGTCATTGACTTTACTTTTGACGTAATACCGTAGTTTGAAAAACGTATAGGAATGGTTTTGAGCTTACATACTGTTATTACTTAACATCTGTCAGCTACATCACTGATAGCGTTTAATGTTTAGAACGGTGGTTGGTGCCATGTGCAGTCTAAATAATCAGTTATCCCGCAGCTATTTCATCAAACAGATAAGATCGAGTATTTCAAAAAGTAGAACTCAATATCGATGATATAGTCCCGTTTTTTTATGCAATGGTTGGGTCGATAATGATCTTTAGAGCTATAAAAAGGATCATTATATTACAAACATATTGAAACAATCAATACCATTTTTTTAAGACGTTTACTAACATATCAGGGTGAGTCACAGGATTTGGTCGGCTACCAGAATAAGGTATTGAAATTCCCACGGACAGTGGTAAAACAACCTATCGTTAAAAAGAAATTACTTTGGTCAATATCTGAACTTAAATAAATGCTACCATAGGTTTAGCCTTAAAGTTTTAAGTCGGTATTATCGAACACCAAGATAAAAACGATTAATATGTACTTTTTGATTAATGAGATATATAGAAAATAATCACCCAATTTTTTCTTATCTAGATTTACATATCAAATATATGTACCATAGTATTCCAGATGACCAACTGCACATATATTCTTCAAATTCACTAAATTAATGTTTTCAAACAAAACACTGCCAAATTTATTCACAGCGCTCTGTTGAACTGTTTATGTCACGGAACGTATATGTCACACGAGTGAAAAATTAAACCGAATATATCACAGGTGTGATGTATTCGGTCGAAAATATTACGCACATGAAACGAATACGTCACTGTTATGTGATGTATACGTTTGACTTTCATTTTTATAAGAACATTAAAACGAATATCTAACAATGCAGAAATTGGTGTAGGAAAACGAAATTTTCAACGAATATGTGACATAATTAAAAAAAAAAACGTTTTAGGACAGCCAAATTTTATTTATTATTATATGTTTTATTTATTGTTCAAAAAAAAATATTGATAAGACTTACAAACTAAAAATTGTCTATCTCTCTATCTATCGATCTATCTCCTCTCTCTCTCCCCCTCTCCCTCTCTCTCTCTCTCTCTCTCTTATGTGTGTGCGTGTCTTTGATTCCGAGAAGGTAAAGCCGCGCTGAGCTAATATCGCTCAGCTCTTCGTCGCTATGTGTTCGAATCCAGGTTGGGTCTTTCG
>CM037785.1:48264031-48314031 GCA_021229015.1 Solen grandis | reverse complement strand
AAAAAAATATGATCCTGAAAATTTCCAAATGATACATCTGCCTGTCTTGTTGTTTGCCACATGTTTGATGTACATAGCAACACACAATTGCTACTGTCTAACAACCTATCTGAAAATTACATGTTGGCAGGGTAAACAGATCTGGTGTTTACATTTAATTTCATTCCCAGAACAGTATGTTTGCTATTGACTTCATGCTAGCACAACAGATTTCTAAATATCTGATGAAGTACCCTGAGATTTTACGAGAGATTTAAGCCACTACGTTTTAACGTTATACAGAATTGATATCGCAGAAGAAATGGGCTTGACAAGAAATATTGCAGTCCAATATTTCTTGGAGCTAAACTGCTAGCTGTTAAAACATGATAGATAAGAGAGTCAGATATCAAGTTGTTTGTATTGTAGTTGCATTGTATTCTGTTGTGTAATGGCAATTTCAAGACTTGCTTTTATAGATGTTTTTATTTTGTTGCTGTTGTATATTAGAATTAAGACATCATTAGCTTGAATTGTTTAAAAAAACTAGTTAGCTTTAAATGTAGGTATGGCATCAATGTAATTACTAATTATCTTGTCCATATATATGAATATTGATGCTAATTATCTTGTCCATATATATGAATATCGATACTAATTCTCTTGTCCATATATATGAATATTGATCTAATTATCTTGTCCATATATATGAATATTGATACTAATTCTCTTGCCCATATATATAAATATCATACTAATTTTCTTGCCCATATAATATGAATATTGATACTAATTCTCTTGCCCATATATATGAATATCATACTAATTATCTTGCCTATATGTTCGAGGTTTGACACAAATTTTACCATGGTATCCCTAAGGAATCTTAATTCCTCCCACAGTTCTGACAAAAACTAGTGCTGTCTTGGGAGGTGAGGAGTACACTGGGTTTATTGTCTTCACTCAAAAATTTGATAGGAACTTTTATGTCACTAGGATTCCCATTTTACTTTGTGAATTGGAGTATGAAGCTCCATTTCTGATAAATGATTGATTCATAATGATAGTCATATACACAATTTTACTTTTATTTTGCTGATTTCTTACACATGTACTCTGGAATATATTTTCTTCATAATTCTTTTCCCCTGTTATGAAAGCCCACATGAGCCACAGATAAGGATAAAAAAATTAAACTGCAGGGCATTTCTAAGTCATATGGACCTTTTTGTGTTTTAAGCTGCATTATAGACTGATTTTGACATATTGGCAAACAGAGGAGGCCCAGATCCTACAGCTCTGTATAGGAACTGTCAGATCAGGGTCTCCTCTGTTTGCTTTTACAATATTAAAGCTCAGGTATAAACAGTCTGCATGACAAAGAAAAATCCATTGTTTCCTTTACCATTCAAAGTTGAGTCAGTTCACTTTCATCACGTCGTAAATTCTTGAGGTATAAGATTAAAGTGAAAATCCCACCATTACTCTTTGTTAGGAGATTATTCTTAGTTCATAACTAGGTCAACTGCTCACAAACAGTATCACAAACAAAGCCAAGTGAACTTTTGTGTTAATTAGGTCAATCGTTGATCACATGATATCCTAGTGTAGCTATTGGGTAATCTGATCATCTAATTTGAATATATCTGTAAACATTTGAAAGTTACATTCAATACTGGGATCCTCTGTTTGTGTCAAACCATGTCATGTTACGTATTATTGTCAAAATATTTTACTGTTTGCTTGCAAACCAGTGCATAAAGAAACATTATAGCTGTATGGTTATGTTTATTATGCAAGTTATGCTGTATGTTTTCAGTTCATATTCATTTTCATTTTAGTTTTATTTTATTATGTTTTATCTGTGTAGCGATGGGTAAGTTTGGAAAGAAAAGAAAAAACAATGTCTTGCCGTTTGTGGACTTCTTGGAATGAAACCAGAGCTTACATTTTCCTTCTTCTAAGGTTTGATTGTCTATTTTTCTAACATTTTCAGCAGGTTATTTAATGCTGTGCATTTTGCTTTACTTTTTGCATACAATTCTTTCATTATGAATTATGTAAGTAGCCATATTCATTGATTTCAACAGGAAGACTGGAAAATTGCTAATTAAATATTTAAAAATGCATTTCAAAATATGCAGAAGTGTGTATTGGTCTAGTGGTAGGCAGCATGACTGCAGATATGAAGGTTCTTGGTTCAAACCTTGTTGGGGCAAGAATTTGTCATGACCTTCCCTGATGAAAAGTACTGGTCCAACCCAGGAATCATCAAGAAGGATTAGTATTATAGTGATAATTAAATAAACAAACTGTCACTTTACAAATGTTTTGCCATCATCCTAGATGCAGAGGGTTAGGATGCCCGCCCATTGTTAAATAGCCTAGATTTAACACTTATCCAAGTAAAAAAGTTAAAAATGGTTAAATTTTTTATGGTGACTGATCCTTTAACAGCTATTATTCAAGATTAGTACAATACATGTTTGTTTAGAGGCCTTCCTGGCCAAGTGGTTACAGTCCCTGACCTAACCCCTTATATAGACTCATTTTGACGCATTGACAAACATTGATCAGGTTCTCCGCTATTTGCTTATACAATATTGTAGCTCAGCTTCTACACAGTTCATGTGGCAAAGAAAAAAATCATGATTTCATATACCATTTCAAGTTCAGTTAATTAATATTCATCAGGTCATAAATTTGTACATGAATATTCATGAGGTAAAGGGATACTACTATATGCACTTGGCCCCTCACTGCTGTGGGTTCAAGCCCATGCAAGGTCTTACTGAATTTTCATGTGAAGGAACCTAACAGCTTGTTACGGTAGATGCTGCTTATGTGCACTGAGGCACGATTAACACATGTCATTAGCAGGACTTTTTATTATGATCAAAATACTGTCACAGCAACAGTTAACTCTAGCCTAAAGCCAAAAAGTAATAGATCCTAATCTACCAACCCTTTTTTTACTTGCTGGAGACCAGAAACGGAACTTTTTTTTTTTTTTTGGCCAAACATCAAATTAAAATGTTGGAGATAATGAGAAAACTCTGCATGTTTAATTGCTCTATTGGCATACAATCACAAGGCCTGTGATAATCAGCCATATTTGTTCCTTGTTTAGACTCAGCCCTGGTTTTTGAGACATTCGTATATGTAGCAGTCTTTGTGGTAAATTTCCAGACTGTCTCAATCTTAAACATATTTTTATCCTTAAGTTTGTTGAATGTGTATGCCTTGAACATAAACAGACATTGCATCTGTGTCATTTCATTCATACAACACTCTGCCTGTATTCCATTTTTTTCTTTAAATTCAGCTGCATAAGTTCATTTATTTGTAGAAATTTGCCCTTTTTTTAGGTTGATTTACTTTAATTTCATTACTTTACTCTTTTTTTTAGCATTTTGTTAAGAAATATAGGAATAAATAATGACCAAAACCCATTTTCCTCTTTACTGGTACTGATTCTTAAAAGAAAATAGAATATACATTGTATACTTGTTTTTATTAAATTAAGATGATTAAGTTCCATTTCTTATATTTGCAACACTTTTTTGTTTGTTTTCCCCTTTAGTTTGTTTTGTTTTAGGATTGGTGTATTTATTTTTGTGCCGTCAAGGATGATATTCCACAGAGGATGTTAACCTGGTACTAACCAAAGCAGGTCGACCTTTAACTCTATTGTAATATTTTAACAGCCTGCATGTCAGCATGCAGCTGTCAGTTTTCCTGTCTGAAGTAACGTAATATTGTTCAGTTTAGGGCCTCACTACATTACATAATTTGGATTATTGATAAGCTTTGGTAGCAGAATTCTGTAATTATGTTTCTCTGTCCCCAACCCCTCTCACAATAATAATATTTAGGAAACAGATAAACTATTCAGCATCTGGTTTTAGCTGGCCATCAGAAATCATGCCAGCTCTGTGTTCTGAACCCTTGGTTAATGTCAACCATATCAGTAATTAACAATGTAAAGGTCAAGGTCACACTTGGAGGTCAAAGATCACTTTGTCTGTTGTTCATGTTTACTCTGATCTCCTCGAGTTTGATGATTGACAACCAAAGAGAAACTACACGCAGCAAATCTTTGTGTCATGTGACTTCAAGGTCACACTGATAGGTCAAAGTTGGTATTTATGCTCTTACCAAAGACCTAATGAGCTGTAAGAGTTCACAACTCTGATATAGGTAAAGAGCAAGTCAACAGAAGCTCTTGTTTATTTACATGAATAATCATGTGACCTAAGATGACGTGAGATATGTAAAATTGCTCATATCGATTATGAATATACTGAGTTTTTTTGGGTTTTTTTTTTTTTTCAATTCATTGCCATTTAAACCAAATATGTATGTCTCTTATGAGATTGCAGACCTCTTTTATGAGTGATACTGTAAAAGTATCTGCAAGCATCTGTAAGATGTAAAGGGTCTCAGTGCGATCAAGCTCAAATCCCATTCACCTTTTTTTTTTTTTGTCATGAAAAAATGTTATTACTGACAGTTTCATATCTCTATTGAATAGGTCTTTTCTCTTACTTACCAACTTGGGAGAGACATTTGTTTTTGTGTTTTTTTTTGTGTGTGTGAAAAAACAACCATCTAGGTGTATTGATGTAACACTAACAAACATCTGTAAGCAGTCAGGGAAAAAAAAAAAATCATACAAAACAATTAGTGTAATCTGACTATGACATAAGATTTGTTTTATGGATTTATTATACCCCCCCGCAACGAAGTTAGGGGGGGGTATACTGGAATCAGGTTGTCCGTCCGTCCGTCCGTCCGTCTGTCCGTCCGTCTGTAGACACAAAATTCTGCGGACTACTCCTCCTAAACTTCTGGAAGGATTTTGATGAAACTTGCTGGCAATGATCCTTAGACATTGTATTAGCGCGTTATCTATATAGCATTGAGTTACCTCCCCTATTTACCAAGTTATGCGGATTTTCAATGATCCTTAGACATTGTAAGCGCGTTATCTATATAGCATTGAGTTACCTCCCCTATTTACCAAGTTATGCCCCTTTGATGATTTTTGCATTACAAACTTCTGCGGACTACTCCGCCTAAACTACTGGAAGGATTTTAATGATACTTGCTGTCAATGATCCTTAGACATTGTAGCAGCGCGTTATCTATATAGCATTGAGTTACCTCCCCTATTCACCAAGTTATGCCCCTTTGATGATTTTTGCATTACAAACTTCTGCGGACTACTCCGCCTAAACTACTGGAAGGATTTTAATGATACTTGCTGTCAATGATCCTTAGACATTGTAGCAGCGCGTTATCTATATAGCATTGAGTTACCTCCCCTATTTACCAAGTTATGCCCCTTTGATGATTTTTGCATTACAAACTTCTGCGGACTACTCCTTCTAAACTACTGGAAGGATTTTGATGAAACTTGCTGGCAGTGATCCTTAGACATTGTATAAGCGCGTTATCTATATATCATTTGAGTTACCTCCCCTATTTTCCAAGTTATGCCCCTTTGATGATTTTTGCTTTACAATTTTCTGCAGACTACTCCTCCTAAACTACTGGAGGGATTTCAATGAAACTTGCTGTCATTCAACCTTAGACATTGTAGTAGCGCTTTTTCTATATAACATTGGGTTACCCCCCCCCCCCCCCCCCTCCCCCCTGTTTTAAAGATATGTCCCTTTGATGGTATTTGTTTTACAATTTTCTTCCATTGATAGATTTCAGTGAATCTTAATGATATTTATCCATAGACATAGGTATATCCATAGGTATGTGTTACAAAGGATCACTAGATTTCCATGTAGTTGGCACATATGTCCTCTATATACGTATTAAGATGGAGTGTTGTATGCAAGAATTCTGATTTCATGCTCCAAAGCCATGTTTGACAAAAACACTTGCGGGGGGGTATTAGTAAGCCCTTAGGCGACAGTTCTAGTTTTATTTTAGTTTTAACCCTTTCCCTCATAGAGGAAACCATGAAAAGACCTATGCGAACAACATAAAACCAGATCAGCCTGCGAGTAACTCGCCGGCTGATCAGGTTTTATGCTGTTCGCAGCTCCTCATTTGTCTGGAAATGAGGATTTTGTAATTAAATTTAGTAAGGTTTAACTGTGGTTTTCTGCAGATCAGGCTTTATGTGGTACCTATTGAGTGTGTCAAAATGAGTCTATATGAGGGAAAGGGTTAATTGTGTTGTTGTTGTTGTTTTTGGTTAATTGTGTTGTTGTTGTTGTTTTTTTAGAAAAGATATTTTTTGGCAGTTATATGTGTAATATGTCAATTATAGGAATGTATAATTTTGATATAGTATACCTATATAGTAAGTTTTTTCTCTAAGTTCCTTAATCTTGGTGTCACAGAAAAATGGTTTGAGAACAATGAGATCTAATATAAATATACAGCTGGACTTGTATTAGCAGTCACCTGTACTAAGCGGTCAACCTTCATTTAACGGTCAAGTTCAATATTACCAAACCGTGTCATTTTGTTATATTTTTAAACTTCATTTAGCGGCCACCTCTGTTAAGTGGGCACTTTCTCATGTTCCCTTGACTGACAGCTTAAGACAGGTTTGACTGTACAGTATGATCTCATATCAAAAGAAACAAAAGTCTACTGTTTCTATGGTTACTTAGATCATCAGGTTAACCCTTTACCTTATGATGAAAATTCATATACAAAATCATAACTTGATGGATATTAATTTGCAGAAGTTAAAATGTTGAATGAAAAAGTGGATTTTTCTTAGCTGTGCAGACTTTGTAAAACCTGTGCTACACTATTATATGAGCAAACATAGGAGACCCTGATCAGACAGCTCCTTGAAGGAACTGCCTGATCTTGGTCCCCTCAGTTTGCTAATGTGTCAAAATTACTCTATTGAGGTAAAGGGTTTACCTAGCTTCCAGATGTAAAAAAAAACTGTTTTTCTCATATCATTGAAGGCAGACAAAAATTGCCTGCCAACTTTGATATATCGATAAACTTTACTTGGCTTTATGTTATTCATGACGGCAAAGTATCAACATGTCTCACAAAACATAAGATTTATTCATTAGTTGATACTGAAAAGGTCAATGATTAAGTGTTCAGAAAACACTTCCCCCCAGGAAAAATAACATTTTTCTGTGACATATCTTAATTGAATGATCTTATGTTTATCACTTTCTAGCTTTGTTAGAATAATGTTGGCACTATGTATGATATAATGTAACCAGCTTTTGAAATATGCATTGCGCTTTGATGTCTGTAATATTACTGTCATAATAGTTTTACAATATATGTCATGATGTAGATATAGCATATGTCTTGTACATTGAATGAATATTATCTGAATTGGTAGTCTTGATCGCCAAAGTGCTTTGCCTTGCCAGGAAGTGAGCCAAGCATTTGGATGATCAAGTCACTTTTCAAAATGGCAGCATTGTTTGTGTTAAAGAGGTCAGAGGTCAAAGTGTGTCTTTAAAATTCAGAAAATATTTTAATAAGTTTCGAAATGTGAAAAAGTAATACAATCTTTTCAAAATATTTAAATATTGTTGAAATGAGTGAAATGGTGGCAATTTTGTTATTTCTTTTTGGTGAATTATATTTGTAAGGTGATATTACTCATATGACCTTTCTGACACCTTAGTCGTAAGCAGAGCATCATGGTATTGTTTATTATTCTGAAATATAATTATACTGTCTTGAATGTTGTAAATTTTAGCGATGGGTAAGTCACAGGAGTGAACTTTGATTAAAACAGACCTACCTTAAGTGTGACAGAATGAATCCTTCGCTTGGAATGTTCTCAAACTGTTTCCTGCATACAAAATGTTTCTTAGTTGCTTCGATAAACAGCTGATCAATTAATTAGTTATTCCTAAAGGTTGAGATTCTGCTAAACTAAATACAAGCAGAGTGATGCCCCTTTGTTCTAGAGCATGTGAGTGAAGAAATTAATGATATTGTGTTTACAGATTTAGAGTAAGACCAAGATGTACCACATTGGTACCATTGAATAAGACTCTGTAGCTGTTATACTGTTATATCTCCCTTGCTTTAAGCATTCAACGTATAAAGGTAGTTTCAAGACTGGTTATAAGTCCAAATTATGTTAGAAGGTGTGGTATCAAGACATTTGTTGCAGTGTCATACTGCAGTGTGGTAGCACTGTCTGTCTCATGGTAGATAAAACCCTAAAATGACTGAAATAATGTTGATGGGATGTATGCCCAAGCAAACAAACAAACATGTATCAGTCTTATAAGCAGGCAGCCCTCACGAGGACTCTAACAACATGATTTTGTGCAAAGATACTATGTTTTATTGGACTGTTTCATGAAAATAATTTAACAACTCTTATAAATCCAAAGTTTGTGTTATATTGGTTTTGCATTATATGGAGGGCATTATATTGGATCTCCTTATCAAGTCCAGTATTCTTTGAGGTTTGTTAAAATATCCAGACCTGTCTGAAAACTCAACTGGCCAGAGAGATATGATTTTTGATGAACTTCCATGTTTTTGTATGAAACCTGCCATGACTGCATGCTCTGCTTCTGTGTTCTTAAAATACATTAAAGGAACATAAGGTTGTACAGTGATATCTGGACCAGGTTTCAGTCAATAAATACATAGAATGATCACGAGAAAGAACAAAGCACCAGTTATTTGTCCTATTAGAAAAAGGGGGAGATAGTCCGAAAATATGGAACAAGATTATCCCCGCCTGACACCATCTAAATTCTTCTTTAGATTAAATAAAAAGCGACCCTTTTGATATCATTTAATTTTCCATTTAGAAAACAAGATCATCCGTTCTGACATTTAATTGTCCCTTTAGATGAAGAAATGTAGCACAAGTATCCTTTTTGACATCATTTATACATCCTCTTTGAAAAGAAAAATTGTTGATGTTCCTGTGCAAAGTAGGCAACTGCAAAGTTTCATTACCGACAAAATGTTCACAAACTCATCCAGGAAATCTTGTTATTGTGCTTTAAGAGGGACAAAAAATAATCATAGCTGTATATCAAACTCCACGCACCGGTTACGTCAAGCTACGCTACTTTAACCACTGCCACCACACAAGTCACGTGATGATAATTGAAACCATGTGACCAACATTTATAATTTTATAAATTAATGTTATACGATTTGATTTGATTTTTTACTTTTCTCAAAATCATGATGTTATTTTTGTGAAATATAACGAAACTGATATCATATATTCAAAACTAGTCATAAGTGATAAAAGTAAATCCGGCCTATATCAGCCGAAATCTACTTCTGGTGGCAGTGGTTATCGACAACTGTAAGGGGAGGTAACAACTGCGGCGAAGTTTGGCTGTATATTAGTTCATAACCACATTGGAAAGAAAAAATTAGGAAAAGGTTGAAAATGGTTTTGCATGTAGCCATTCATTTTTATTTTAACAGTTTTGTGTAGAATTTGCTATTTTAGAATCAAACATCAGTATGGTACCAGATGTTCAAAACACAACTTTGTACAGTATTTCTAAATTGTGGTTTCAACAAATTATTGTAGTGTTGGTTTTTATGCCCCTGGATCGATAGGTCAGGGCATATTGGTTTTGGTCTGTCACAAAACTTTAACATTGACCATAATATTAAAATCCTCTCACCTACAGCCTCTGAAATTCACAGGTACATGCACTTTGATGAGCTCTACTCACCAGACCCACTTAGAGGTCAAGGGTCAAGGGTCAAGGTCATCATGACCCCAGAAAGCCAAAATTAACTGGTCAAACAATAAACATGCTTCCATCAAACGCTTTATAAATGTGTATGCACCTTCATGAGCTCTGCCGGTCAGACCCATTAAGAGTCATAGGTCAAAGGTCAAGGTCACCTTGTCCTCCAAATATCAAATATTATCTGTGGCTGTAAAACAGAAGTCCTTCCATCAACAGCCTTCAAACTTCACAGATGTATGCACCTTAATGAGCTCTGCTAACAAGACCCACTTATAGGTCATGGGGTGAAAGTTCAAGGTCACCATGACCCCAACAAGCAAATATTTACTTTGGCCATAAAATAAACATGCTTCCATCTATAGCATCATAACTTGATATGCACCTTCATGAGCTCTACCCACCAGACCAACTTAGAGGTTGCCTCTGGGGGGCATGGCGTTCATTTGAACACAGCACTTGTTAATGTTATTTTGCAGAGGATGTATTAGATTATACTGCTCATTTCTTTGGGTCTAGAATAGAACGACATCTGACAGGTTCTTTATCAAAGGATTATGGAATATTCTCAAATTAATGCAGCTCAGCTGTGCTTTAATTGGCAGGTTCAATTTTTTACCCAATAAAATGATCCACATACTTAAGATATGTTATTTATGGAACAGGGTTCATCAGGAAAACTTTTGTATCCAAACTTGTTCAATATGAAATTCATACCAGGATCTTGACTTGGGAACATTTTGATTTACAGCAGAGAGTTTTTAATAAACACCTGCTTTACAGGAGTGGGGTCTATATAAGAACCATGCTTGTCATGTCATGTCCCATCTTCCACTCCCATTACTACAATGTCGGATGTAGGAGTATGAATTACTTTAAGTGACAATTCTTGTTGTTTTTATTTATTCGTTTGAACACTACTCACTTCTCAAATAACACCCCAAAGTAACAATACCGTCTAACTTCCATCTGAATTTCTTCTTGTTGCTTATCCCTTCCTGTTAACTCTTTTGAAATTTTGTTTCATCAACACTTTAAACTATTATTTATTTTATTTCTAATTTTCTATCTTTGTAAGTAGTTCTAAATTTCTGTGACAAGAAATATTCTATATTTCTCAATTCGTGTTTGTCATTTTTCTCCTTATATCCTAGCTCTTCTGTTGTTTTGTTGGTGTTTTTTTTTTTCGTATCTTTGACTTCTTAACATCAAAAACCGTTTTATTCTGTAAAGCCATTATGCAAATAGTGCCGTCTTAATTACTAACAAATTAATTAATTTTAAATTTAAAATTTCAAGGGCTTGATGTAAAACTATTATAGCTTCTTCATTTTTTTTTTATAAGCAGTTACCATAGTTACATTAAGCCCTCGTCAGATGAAGAGTGGATTTTTTGTGCCTTTGAATAAAGTAATAACTGGGCTTTTTCTGTACATTTTCAGGGAGATGGATGAAGGAACTGGAATCATTGATAACCAGGTAAAAAAGAATATAAGTACTTTCATAGGCTATCTGTTTAAAAATGCAATGTATTTATTAAAATTAATTAGATTTTATTTTTTTTTTTTTTATTTTTTTTAAGTTTATATTGTGTTTGATACATATCAGTATCTCTTATATTGTAATGTAGAGGCATTTTGCGATGTTATACCTGTTTATATCATTATATCTTGTTGTCTGTGTACGAAGTCTGTATAGTGTTGTAACTAGACCCTGAAGGGTTTTATAGGATAATGGCACTAGTTGTAACTAGTCCCTAAAGGATTTCATAGGATTATGGCTCTGGTTGTTCTTTTAACAATTCATGCTTACAGTTACAAGTCTGTTGAGATTAATATTCTTCCCACATAACTTCCTGACAGTAACAGACATAATTAAATGTAAATGGCAGTAATTGATTGTAAAATTGCTTTAAAAGAAATGATAAAATAGAAAATATGTTGTGTAAATTTACGAGAGTTATGGCCCTTCATTCAAAATACTATAATGAAGTTGCA
Source organism: Solen grandis (assembly GCA_021229015.1). Taxonomy (NCBI): domain Eukaryota; kingdom Metazoa; phylum Mollusca; class Bivalvia; order Adapedonta; family Solenidae; genus Solen; species Solen grandis. The sequence continues at coordinate 48,302,351 of CM037785.1, read as the reverse complement.
CTGTATATTGTATGTGTCCTCCCATTGTGTAGCTTGATATCAAGCATATTCTCAATTAATCAGTCAATCAATTAATCAATCATTTGTTGCTTGTCAGTCAGACCTACCCATTAATCAATTTGTGATTGGTTCTTGACACATCTGACATGACGCATGTTTTCTCCAGCAGCTTGTTTGTTTGTTGATGATAAAAAAAAAAAGAGATTTGAACTGAATTTCCAGATCATGTCAAATAGAAATTTAATGGAATTGCTATAAGTCTAAGGTTTTGACGTTTTTGGGTTTTTTTCTCCACAAACATGCTATTATTAGCATGGCTTGTCCTTTCTTCATTTTGGACTGTACCATTAGTTGTTAATGAGGGTGCTTTCTAAAATTTAATGACTGAGTAGCAAATAGCGCAGACCATGATCAGATCAGCTGACCTTGGTCTACACTGTGGTTGCAAAGGTAGCCCACAGCATTGTAAGAGTAAAGAAACTGTGGGCAGAATATTGCTCCAACAGTGACTTATTATTTATTGTGCACTTCTGAAGTGGTCCTCTCAAATTCCATCAACCCTACTTATTGCAAAATAATATGCAAATATTTGGGAAGGGGGTGAATTTTATTTTTCTTGTTTTTCAAATAAAATTACCCAAATTTTCCATTTCCTAACAAATCTAGTTTGTTATAAAGGTAATCATTTGTGTCAACTTTAGTCATGTACTTGAATATTTCATAAAACAGGAATGGTGAATGCATTTCTTCCTAATTAAAGATATTAAATATTACTTAGCTGTGCTAAGTATTGTCGATGGAATTTGAGCTTGGCTGTACACTCTTTGTGAAAGACCAAAGTATTAGTGCTTAAATGTGTAAGAAATTGTTTTTTGTAAAGCCCCTGCCACTGGGGAACACTAAATCCTGTTTGATTGTTATCCTCCCTGTTTTATAACCGCATGACAAGCAAGAACGATATTGGTCATGAAACCTTAGACGAGTGTTTCAGTATGCCATAGTTTGCCAATTTTGTTCATGATACAACTCTCAGTGAGGTTCATCACAACATTTTTGTTTCTATGGCAACCAATAAATTCTGTGTATTTGTTTTGATTCCTTTTTTGCCTTATTCAGTTAGATTACTGTATATTTTTTTGCATTGATGTTCTTTTGGAATGATGTTTTGCTGTATTTCTCTTTTCTTTTTTCCCCACTAGCGAAAGCAAGTAGAGCAAGATTTTGGGCACAGTGCCCCAGGCCCAGATTCCTACTCCGACAAGAATCCGCCCCCTCTGGGGTTTGACCTCATGACCAAATCAGATTACAAATATCCTGAGCCTACTCCATTCAATTTTGATTTTCTGGGACCCTCACCCATGCCCTCTGGGGCTCCAACAGGTTACCCTGGAGCCCCACCACAAGGTTATCAGCCCTACCCGTATCAGAATACTGGAACCCCAGGATATTCTCCATACGGTGCCCCGCCTTCAGCCCCCTATGGGTCAGGGTACCAGCCCATGCCAGGCAGCCAGTATGATCAGTATAATCAGGCTGGTAACCAGCCACAGCCCAATCAATATTACCCAAACTCTGCCTATGGTGCAGGTTACCAACCAAATCCACAATATGGTCAGATGCCCCAGGCTGGACCTGGGTATGACAGCAATCAGTATTACCAAGGTCAGTATCAACCCCCGTATGGGTTCCCACAACAGCAGCAGGGATCATACCCTGGACCCACAGGCTACCAAAATCCAGGTCAGTCCTATGGGTATGCCGGAGGGGCTGCAGGTCAGTACCCATCTGGAGCCCCGGGTCAATTCCCCACCCCTCAGCATGAATACCCCTATGGGCAGGGTGAAGCCATGGAGCGTGCCCAGTCCACATCATTGTATATGGCAGCACCTGTAAGTAGACAATCATGTGACTGACCATGTGACTGGTCATGTGATTAAAAGTTTGGTTGATTGACTGGTCACATGACATTGCCAGCTGAACAAAGACGCTATGATGTTTCATTACTTCTCTCTTGTATTAAAGGAAGAATTGTACATGGATACCTTAAAGAATTGACTGCAGGGAAAATGCCTTAATATTGTACAATTCTACCTTTCAAGCTTTGTTTGAAGTTTTTACAATCAGAGTGACTCTATATTATATTGTTACACCTACCTTTTAGCTGGTCTTGAATTCTATATATTTGTCTTATAAAACACACTTAATTCCTTTGTAGAACTGATAGAAATGTAGAACAATTTTTTTTTTGCAACTGAAGTTTTGCTTAATTCCTCATGTCTTTCAGATTGTTTGTTCTTCATTATTTTATTGTTCAAATAGGTCTCTCTGTGACAAATATAGAATAAGAAAGTTTGAATTTACAGAAATGTTTCAAAGGGAAGTCACTCTGATGTTGTGTGAAGAGTTGCCTTGCTATTGCATGTCACTGTTGTGTTAATGTTTGAATAGTAGTCACTTAAAAAGGCTTACTTTGTCACCTGGGCACATCATTGATAGTCTGGAATAGATCATATTTCTTGACTCAAGCAATTCATTTTTGACAGGTATGTGTGAGCGCCCCCCCCCCCCCCCCCCCCAAAAAAAAAAAAAGAAAGAAAAAGAAAGGTATAAGGTGCATTTCCTCTAGAAAACTTAGGCATGAGAAATTCGCCAAAATTTATGGAAAAGGGCAGTTACTAAATATATGCCCAATGAACTATGCCCCAAATTTGTATGCAAGTTTTGTACAGGCATTGATAGACATGAATATTTATGAACAGTTGACAGGAACACATTCTTTAGTATGTTCACCTACACCATGCGTGTTGACTTCAATTCTTTTTCCAATCACCAATGCTCAGACACCTTTCATAGATGCTTTAACACACAAACTATTTTTGTTCAGTTGCTTGCAGGAGCAGTTAAGTACAAAATGGTCAGGAATAAGAATTCTGTCTCAAATTAGTTTGTATGACACTATAAGCTTGCTGTGTTTGTTTTAACACGATACCTGCCTAACTGGTTTTCTGTGTTTGAAGTTTGAATAAAGCTTTATGACTTGGGTACCTGCAAAATCTATCCTTACTTATGTTTGGTCTTCATAAAATGAACTTCACTTAGTTAATGTTACTCTTTTTCCATGTCTTTAATTAAATAAGGAATGGGTTTACGTAGATACATAAAGCTGTATTACTATTAAAGATTTTCTTCGCATAGAAAAGAAAAATTACACACATATTGTGATCAGAGGTCATAATTATCAAATAATTTTAATACCGATCATTATTAATTTTTATTTTCTGTATTTTTTTGATTGCCCTTCACTGTTCATATTTCATTTTCATTTTTATTTGAGTGCTTTGTGTCTTGGTTCCATTTTCAAATACATCCAAACCGGGGAAATTTAGTTTTAATCACCATATATAGCAACTGCATAGTGTACTGAAATCACATGATAGTCATGTGAAAATCACTAGAAACTTTTTTAAGAATAAATAGCACAGACATTTCGATGAAATCAAGGAATAATGTCCTATCTCCCTGCAAATGTAATTATGTAGTTATAGTGTATTTTTGTACAAGATAACAATATTCTTATATAGACTACATTTCAGCTCATAAAAAATCTGGATTTGTTATTTTTTGTTCAAAAATTTTTTTTTAGGTTGTTTTTAAAATTGTATATGCACCAAAAACTAATTACTGTCCTTGGAGGTTGTCATTATATGAAGTATATATGTGTTACTCTATGTACGTATGTGTTACTCTATGTATACAGTGATGATTGCATTATTTGTGTATGTGTACCTGCAGCCAGGCTTCGCTACTATACAGGCTGTTCACACAGCGGGGGCCGCGGCCAACCCATTTCAGGTGGCCGCTAAGGTACCAGTATACCCCATGAGTGCGGTGATCGGATGTTGTCAACCTCCAACTGCTTGTCTCTTAACATCAACAGCAGTTTGTGTGGCATCAAAACCAGTTACAACATGGAGTTACATAAAATTTTGTTTTGGCTGAGTCAAAAAATACAGGCAGCTATACAGGAAGTGAAGATGGGAAAGGGCATTGTGGGATAGGGTGTCAGATATTATCTATATGTAAAATCTGATGGCAAATGAAGTCTATTAGAAGTTGTATTGTGCATGCTGTTGCTCAGGAGATATCAGAAAGGGGAAAAAATACATTTTCTTCTTTGCAGGAGATTTTGAAGATCTATACAATAGCAGTTTTGTCAGTGTTTTTTTGAATAGTAAGTATGCAGTTGCTTTATGAAAGAGTGTTTCACTTCAAAAAACAAGGATTATCATAGATCAGTAAAGTGTCTAAAAGGGTTTACCTTTTTGTGGGTTTGGTTTTGGGTTCAGTCATTAAAAATATAAACAAGATTTATCATTGAAGATGATTTGAATACCCCCAGATACTGCTTTATCACAGTTATTGTTACCCTGTTAGACAGTCTTGAAAAACATAACAAAGGGCCACAACTCATTCAAAATCAAGCAAATCATGACGTGCCAACAATATGTACAACTAGGCTTGGTACTTATCAGTCTTGTAAAGTTTCTTCAAAAACAACTGCATAATCTTACCAGTTAATTTAATTTGTGCTGTAGTTTTATTCCATTTTTACAGTTATTTCCATGTTATTTTGATAGGAGTAAACAATATTAGACTCGTTCAACCCCCAAGTTATTCTGCCACAATCAGTTACTTTAACAGATTAAGTGAATAGAAACATGGTGGGTACAGCTGGTGCCAGTCATACTGGTTCCTTAATACCTTTGCTGAGATAGGAAGGGTATCAGAGACACATATATTTCCTCTCATTCTGAAATTGCTATGCAAAACTGTTGTAAAGGTTTGCGGTTCTGATATAAAAGTGTTGAAAAATATGATTTGACTCAGCTGACACAAAACCAGTGATTGTCTTTCCCAAGGCTTCAGGATAAAATAACACAGCTGTATGGATTCCAGAGAGGTTGCACAAAGACTGGATCAGCATCCTAACACAAGACACTGACTCTCCTATTTGGAGATTCATAAACTCTCAGTTTGCATGGGACTAATTCTTCAATATTTGTTGATATTCATATGCTTTGCATCATTATTAGCTCACATGAGCACAAAGTGCTCAAGGTGAGCTTTTGTGATCGCCCTTCGTCCGGCGTCCGTCGTCGTGCGTCGTCCGTCGTCCGTCGTGCGTCGTCCGTCGTCAACAATTTGCTTTAAACGACATCTCCTCAGAAACCGCTGGACAGAATTTAATGAAACTTGGCAGGAATGTTCCTTGGGTAAGGCTCTACAAAAGTTGCTAAAATAAAGTTGATCCATGAAGAACTCTGGTTGCCATGGCAACAAAAAGAAAAATAATTTGAAAACTTTAAAAATCATCTCCTTCAAAACTACTGGCCAGATTTCAAAATAATTTGGTACAGATGTTCCTTGGGTCAACCTCTACCAAAGTTGCTAAAATTATTCCGATCCGTAAAAAAACATGGCCGCCAGGGGCGGGGCTTATTTGCCTTATATGTATATAGAGAAACCTTTAAACAACATCTCCTCTGAAACCACTGGACAGAATTTGATTAAACTTGGCAGGGATGATCCTTGGGTCAACCTTCACAAAAGTTGCTAAAATAAACTTGATCCATGTAGAACTCTGGTTGCCATGGCAACAAAAAGGAAAAAAAAAATTGAAAACTTTAAAAATCATCTTCTTCAAAACCACTGGCCAGATTTTAAAATAAATTGGTACAGATGTTCCTTGGGTCAACCTCTACCAAAGTTGCTAAAATTATTCCGATCCGTAAAAAAACATGGCCGCCAGGGGCGGGGCTTATTTGCCTTATATGTATATAGAGAAACCTTTAAACAACATCTCCTCTGAATCCACTGGACAGAATTTGATTAAATTTGGCAGGAATGATCCTTGGGTCAACCTTCACAAAAGTTCCTAAAATAAACTTGATCCATACAGAACTCTGGTTGCCATGGCAACAAAAAGAAAAAAAATGAAAACTTTAAAAAATCATCTTCTTCAAAACTACTGGCCAGATTTTAAAATAAATTGGTACAGATGTTCCTTGGGTCAACCTCTACCAAAGTTGCTAAAATTATTCCGATCCGTAAAAAAACATGGCCGCCAGGGGCGGGGCTTATTTGCCTTATATGTATATAGAGAAACCTTTAAACAACATCTCCTCTGAAACCACTGGACAGAATTTGATTAAATTTGGCAGGAATGATCCTTGGGTCAACCTTCACAAAAGTTCCTAAAATAAACTTGATCCATATAGAACTCTGGTTGCCATGGCAACAAAAAGAAAAAAAAATATGAAAACTTTAAAAATCATCTTCTTCAAAACTACTGGCCAGATTTTAAAATAAATTGGTACAGATGTTCCTTGGGTCAACCTATTTATCTCAGGTGAGCGATTTAGGGCCATCATGGGCCTCTTGTTTTATTTGGCTGTTTATTATTCATTAATGGTATAACACTGAGATTCATGCTCATTTCTACTCCCCCATTTCTCCCCAAATAATACATCTATGTTCTTCATAAATTAGTTGCTTCTTTCAGCTCTTTGTGTCATTATGGAGGAGCTGTTCCATTTATTTCTTTTTTCTGACCACTTTTCTCTACTGATCTCTACCAGCCCAGTGCACCAGTGCCCACGGGCACTCCCGGGTTCGGGCCTGCTCCCCCATCGCCAGCTGACCAGGTACCTCCCAGAGTTATGGGTGCTGCTGTGAGATTTGCTGCACCATAATACTGACTAGTAACATTGTTTTGTTGAGCAGACTCCATACTAAATCATACCCCAACCTGGCTTTTGGTTTTATTAAATAATAATTATCAGAAATAAGGATGTTAAATCACTTAAAAATGATCATTCTTGATCAAATGTTTGTTGAAGGAAAGAAAAGATGTTTTGGAATTGAAATGTTTGTCAGGGAAGACATATGATTGCCTAATAAATATCTTAAGTTACAGTTCTAATTAGAATTTATTTTATATCTGTTGGGGATTAAATTAGAAGTTTACAGTTCTATCTACAACAGATGTGTTGATTTTTCTTTGCACTTGACTCTTATCAGCATTATATTGACCTTGTAGGCACATCAGGCTCTATTTTCTTTTATAATTTGCTTTCATTTTTCAACTGTCTGATGTTTTTATCAACTTGGTCAAATAAATATTAGATAGTTTATTGTATGAAGGTTATACTGTGTTCTTATAATGAAACAGTGGCAACTGAACATACCATAATTGTTGCAAGTGAGCTACAACAATTGTGTGAGAGTGTGCCTGTCTTTACAAACTTAGATTAAGATTTTTACACTAACTCTTTTTATATGTGTTGTTTTCATTTCTGTTGTTGCATTTTTCTGTTATCTCTTAACATTTTTTTTTTGGATATTTTAAATTGCAAGATATTTCTAGATTTTATACACTGTTGGTCATTATTACTGTTGATATTGACTATACCAGTGTTTCAGATGTATTCAGTTTGACTTACAGGATATCCATTACCTACACTGGGATAATGGTCGTTCTGGTTTACTCAAAAGACCACATGGTTTTGTTTGTGAGAGAAGTCCTGAATGGGATAAGCATGAAATAAATTTTCAACGCTCAAAACTGGCAAGATGAATTTTTTGTCATGTTATTATCTTTTGAATGAGATTGTTGCACTGTTAAACCATTGCAGACATTAGAACATAGCTTTCAGTCTGATTAGGTTTAACTGTTAGGGCAACATCATTTTTACATGGCAGATCTGAGTGGTAGGGGATTAAGTCGGTACACAAGAGGGAAGTATGAAACAACTTCCATGCCAGAAAAGTTTATTTTTGACTACAAGATGGGATCAATACAGTTCTATGTTCAGCTATGTAGTTATATTTTCTCTCCAAATAATTACCTAATGTAGAAAGTATCAAAAGTGGTTAATATTCTGTCCAGAATGTATTGGATTCTAATCCTGGATGAATTATGGTGAGATACCTCAAAGAATGTACTTCAGAATTTTGCCTATTTTTGTTATTACTTAGATGCCGGAGTGATTGCTTTCTGTCAGACAAAACAGGAAAACATGAAGGATCCAGAAGAGTGTTTAACTAAACTTCTAAACTAAACTTCTTCTGGTATAAAATTGTTCTAGTTTTGTTATATATGATGCTATCAAAATGGTCACCTATCTTCATGTATTATTTTGCCAATAAGACTTTAGTAGACACTTCTGATGTAGTAAAACATTCTAATGACTAGAATGAATGTGTTCATGTGAAGTTCAGTGTAATGGTCCCTGGTAGGTGAGTGTTACCCCTATTATCAAGGTTGCCTGGATGGGGTAATGGTAATACAGTTTGCTTCTCACCAATTCAACTCAAGTTAGATTCCCAGTCACATTTGAGAGGGTACAGTGGTGACCTGACTAAACATGTGGGTCTTCTCCCATTGCTCCTGTTTCCTCATTGGTTCCCTGTCCTGAGACACAGGGGTTTCACCCATTGCTGCAGTTTCATCATTGGTTGTCTGTCAGAACACAGGGGTTTCACACATAGCTGTAGTTTGCTCATTGGTTCCCTGTCAAGACACAGGGGTTTTCACCCATTGCTGCAGTTTCATCATTGGTTCCCTGTCCTGGCACAGGGGTTTTCATCCCTGATTGCTTGCCTGTCAGAACGCATGGGTTTTAAATCACCCATTGCTGCAATGTTGTCTTTGGTTGCCTGTCTAGACATATTGGTTATCTTCAATTGTTGCAGTCTCCTCATTTCATTCCTATCTAGACGGGGCCTCCTTGGCGGAGAGGGTAAAGTCACTGACTTTAACACTCACTTAGCCCTTCACTGCATGGGTTCAAATCCCGGCAGGGTAATTCGGATTTCCGTTTGAGGAAGCCTTCCAGGTGGTTTGTGATTGGTCGATGGTTCTACCCAGATGCCTCTGTGCATTCGAGGTCTTCCTCCACTTGTAATTAGCTGGACGTCCCTATATGACTGAAATACTGTCGAAGCGACGGTAAACTCAAATAGTCTATCTAGACACATGGATTTTCCCCATTGCTGCAATTTCCTCCCATAGTAACTTCCTACACCACCGATTGTTAAAGTCAGTTACATAATAATTAAAGACTGCCAAAAACAGGTTATATTAGAGAAATGAATCAAATCATTTTAGGTCAGTTTTGTTCTGCATAATTTTTGTTCTTTCTAGATTATACTACTTGTCTAATTTCATTCCTTATATTTTTCTTATATTGAAAAAACTTGTATTCTATAGTGAATTCTATTTCTTTGTATCTGATCTTCTTAACTTTAAACATGTATGCTCTTTTACTTTTTGCTTTTGTTGTATAACTCTTTTTTATATTTTTATTTAACTCTTTATTTTTCACTTTTTAATTTGATTCTTCTGTCTCTTTGTTTACTACAGGGAAAAGCAAAAGTAAGTTTGCGTGAGAAGTTGTTTGACTGAAATTCAGTGTTGTCTCCCTTTAAAAAATACCCATTCAGCTTTGCTCATGTTAAACCCAGTTATGCATAGCTGTAATTAAGTGAGGAAATGTAAATTAAAGAAATTTAAATAATTTGTAAAATCAGCATAAATCAATTTAAAAAAAAAAATAGGTTTAACAAAGATATACAAAAAATATGGGGCAAAAAAAATTCTTTGGCTTATTTTTTTTTATTTACACCTTTGTACAATTTGTTGTTGTTGGTTTTTTTCTTTTTAATGTCAGTTATGTGACATTGCTAAGCTGGGTTTCTGTGGCAACAAGAATGGATATACCTGCATTGTTGAATGACAAACTTCCACCAAGCAGTTAGTCAAAACACATCTAAGGGGTCTCCTTAATTGTCTACATGTACTTAGAAAGCTATTTGCTATTGATTGTATTTGCATCCCAGGACTTTTTCTTCTTCCAAATAAAAATTATCTATTGGCAATAATGGAGTACATCTTGAAAGTTATTTTTTCTTACTCTTTGGAATGCAGTTTTCTGTATAAGATCAGTTATGACTTTATTGTTGTCATTTTCTGCAACTTCTTCCTTCTTGTTGTATTCTTCGATTTAAGTATTAAGATTGTTATAATGATGAGGCTAAAAACTGATGCGCAAAGAATTTGACATAGCAACCACTATTTAACCCTTTCCCTCATAGAGGAAACTATGAAGAGACCTATGCGAACAGCATAAAACCAGATCAGCCTGCGAGTTACTCGCAGGCTGATCAGGTTTTATGCTGTTCGCTGCTCCTCAGTGGTCTGGAAATGAGGATTTTGTAATTAAATTTGATAAGGTTTAACTGTGGTTTTCTGCAGATCAGGCTTTATGTGGTACCTATTGAGTGTGTCAAAATGAGTCTATATGAGGGAAAGGGTTAAACTGCATATTCAGCTGTGTATACATGTAACTTGCAGGTTGAAGTTGTGCATATTGTTGATCTTCTTGAGCATGAAAATAATGCAGATCATTTGGCTATGTGAGGTACGTCTCAATAGAAACTAAGAAGGAAACAGAATTTGTGTGGGTTTTTGTGGGGTTTTTTTTAAGTCTGGATTTGTAATTCAATTGTTGTGTCTATGAATGCATCAAGTTTTAAATATAGGTTGTCATAGATACCAGGGGAGTAGCCACAGGGGTGTGTTAGATTTGAGTAAGAAAATTGATACACACAGGGTATTTGGTACAATTAATGCTTCATTGTTTTTTTGTCAATGTTGTTGTTTTGGTATTCTTGTTGCAATGGAAATGGAGGCAATGTATAGGTTGGGTTATGAAATGTTTAGTGTAGAGCACAAGTATATGTACTAGAAGGAACCGCAATGTTGAATATTGATGTGGGGGTTTTAATAGTTTTCTGCACATTTGTTGAAATGATATCTCTATGATACATGTATGTATAAGGTGTGGAATGTAAGATTATCTGACTTCATGTGGACATGATAAGGCCAAGTTATGGTGGATAATGACTTGAGATTAGTAATTTTCAGGTTAATTTAAGAATTAAAAATTCCTTAATCAACATTTTGACAGTATTGACACCTGCTTGTAATGTTTGTCTTGTGTTAAACTTTGAACTTCCCCTAGAGTTGGTTGTAAACATGACCATTTAGCTCAGATAACTGACCCACAGAGTTGTCCCCCCTTTAATCCCTTGTGTTTCACCCTTTCACACATTGAAAGTGTCAAAACAATGACCTAAACTGCCTTTTATCTTATAACCATATCAGCTTGTATGCAGCTGATCAGGTTTTATTTTGTTCATTGCTCGTCATTACCAAAATTAAGAGGAGAAAGTGATCAGTTCAGACTGTGAAATTCTCTTGTCTTTAACCAGCTTACACTAAGTACTGGTCCAACCAAGGACCCATCAAGTTTGAAGGACTTTCGTGTAGGTTGTTAAAACTTTGTCCAAATTGTCAATCAAAAACATGATTATAAACATCTTAATGGTGTGTTTTATGTGTTGTTCCCAAAAAGAATAATTGTAGGTTTAGCAAATATGAAATTTGGAGAAATGGGTATTAAAAAAGTTGCCTATGTTACAAAAAATGTTGGAAATGGGCAATTGGTTATTAAACATGTTGAAAAATGACTTACAAAAACTGGCATAATTTAATTTGTTTGAAATGGCGTAATGGTTTAATGTGTTGAAAAAAATGGCAAAATGAGAATGATAGCATAATTTTCTGAGTGGTAAAGCTTCTGAAAAAAAAATGCAGTTGAACAGTTTCTGTAAAGCATGTGTTAAAAATGTGACGGATTACCCAACTTAGCATGTAATTGTGTAAAGCTTATATTTAGATATGTATTTCTTTTTCAGCTCAAGAAAAAATGTATTATCTGAAACTGATGTACCAGTGGATGGACTCTTTGTATCAGCATGAACTGATTGTTTCAGTAAATTGAAATGTAATATGTTGATGTTATTTATCCATATTTTAATTATATATAAAATTAAGATATTTATGCAAACGAAATTAAAATCTAAAAGAATAGACTGATTGTTGGTGGGATGTAATACCCAATAAAATATAACAAATACAAAATAACAATACCATAAACAAATAAATAACAAAATACAAAATAAACAAACAAATAACAAATGATACAACAAATACAATACAAAGATTATAATAATAAAAGCCATTTTAGAAGATGGCAAGATGAATTTGTGAATGGTAATCTAAAAACAAAAGTATAGAAAGATTCAATAAGAGCATAAAAATTGGAAAGAAAAACTACATCAGGAAAAGTAGGTTAAGTGAACTGCTGATAGAGAGATAATTCCAATGAAATAAGCAGAAACAATAATGGAAACACAATGTACTGTTTTATGCAGAGAGGGTACAGTATTTTACATTGTAAAGTAATGTAAAAGTAAAGGCTTTTTATAGTTTCATGCCAATTTGGCACATTCACTGTCTTTACAGTCCTTACCCCTGGTCATCAGGTCATACTAGTGTCAGTCCACAGTGTGGCTACGTGGTATATGACGTCATTTTAGCTATCATAAGCAGCATTAATTGCCTCAGTTCGAAAAAGAAAACTGCTGTAAATAATTTATTTCATCACCCATTTTAATGGGATATAGTGCATGCAAAGCGGAAAATTTTGCCCTACACAAAAGCCCTAATAATTCTTTTGTCAGATGAACAGTGTTTCATAACATTCGGGAAAACAATATCAGCGATGTGCTTTACGTGTTAGCAAACAGAATTTCAAAAACTCTGAAAGTTTTCCAGAATGTTAGGAAAATCTGTACATCTGACAAAAGAATCATCATAGCATATGTGTAGGGCACTATTTTCGGCTTCGCGTACGCTATGTACCATTAAAATTGATGATGTAATAAGATACTTACAGCAGTTTTTCCCCTCTGAATCGATGCAAAATTTTCGAGTAAGCTAGCTTAAAATGACGTAATATACCACGTGGTATGGCCACACTGAATCCAGCAATCTCCCTTAGGAGTTTTTCACTCCGCTTATGGCAGCCCAATATGGCCCCATGGAATTATACCGCCCTCTCAGTTGCCCATTTACACCTGGGTGAAGTGAAACAATGTGGGGTAAATTTCTTGGTCATGGAAATAAGCAGTGTCCCTGGCAGGACTCAAACGTGTCCTTCCACTGGACCCATGCTCCCCATGGAAATACTGTTGGTGGGATGTAAAATGTTTTGAAGCAGCAATGCGCTGTGTCAGAATGAATTAAAAAAAATAAAGATGGTTAGGAGCAAAATTAATCAACAGCCACGTGTCTGTTTCTATTGCATTGCAATCATACCTTCTTTCCTATAAATGTGTCACTGGTGGGTGGGGTATTTCACTTGGTTGACCAGACCTCATGCCTTGCTCTTACGACTGGGATGTGCTATTTACTAACCATCACTCTTGTTTTTTCGTTCACATCTCAATCAGACCTGGTAGAACAAACTCTTTTCTTTCTTCTGTTTTAATGGAATTTTAGTTTACAATGGTCACTCAGCAACTTTTTTTCACATTATTTCCATGCAACCTGTAGTTAGATCCAAAGTGTTTACAAATTTAGGAACATTCATCAAAGAAGGCTCTAAATTTTTATCAATCATTTTGTCTGGCCAGACAATTTAGTTTCTCAACTTTTCTGCAGTTCCAGACCTAGAGTTGTAAAGATGTTTTTCTGAAATTTGTTTGCAAATATGCAGTAAATCAGTAACTTAAAATAGAAAAAAAGGTGTACAGTGACTATGGAACTCTTTCAGACTTTTCACTAATTAATTGCCTCAAGTCAGTATCAGCCATTTTATTAATTGATCGCAAAATATATGACTTTTTTTCAAAACTATAAACAATGAAAAAAATTACGTCAAGTAATGCCCTTGTTCCATTAATGCAAAGGGAACACTTTAGTGGAGTGGTATGTGTATAGACTTGAGGCACACTTACAGCTTGGTAGTAGCGTTCAGCTGGCAAGTCAGTTGCCGTATTTACTTCTGTTTAGTTTTAGTGCCCCACCTTACCTTATGACTATAATTTGTCTTGTTTTTGTATTATCTGGTCCATGTTTTGTGTAGAGATATATTGTTAACTCTGTGCCATCCAGACAAGCATATTTATAACATGACGGACCGTCGGAAACCGGATCAGACTGTAAGCAATTTTGAGTCTAGACACAGGCTTAATGCAGTTACCTCCCCTTCTTAAAGGTAGGAGTGAATAGCAAACACTAAAATTTTATTAGCCTGCTAGCCACTTGCTGGATGATTTAGGTTTAAACTATTTGTATGTGTCATTTCAGTGAGTTTTTTCTTGAATGATTGTGGCCAAGGGTTTATTTATTAATACATGCAGATAAAACTATTATGAATTTTTATTCAAGCAGAATGTGCAATCTAAACATGTACAGATAGTAAATTTCATAAATGTCACTTAACCTTTTTACTCATATAGACTCATTTTGATGCATTTGCAAACAAAGTGGACCCTGATCAGACAGCTCCTTAGGAGCTGTCTGATTAGGGTCTCCTCTGTTTGCTCAAACAAAATTGTAGCTCAGATTCTACACAGTCTGCATGGCATTAGAAAAATCCACTGTTTTATATACCATTTAAAGGTCAATCAATTATTGTTCATCAAATTATTAACATTTACTTGAATTTCATGAAGTAAAGGGTTAATTTTATGCAACTGAAAAAGATTGTAAATTTCATAAATATCACTTTATTTTATGGCAACTAAGAAGCCTGGTATACACAACTAGACTAGAAGGAACTGCCTGAAGCCAGTTATAGATGTTATTTCAGTATTTTAGATATTTTATGTATCAAAAATGGGTGTCATGGAAACCAGTTTGTGTTGTTCTTATTATCCATTGATCAAGTTGATAATCATTGACAGTGCACGGGAGTGCCTCAAGGAGGTTTGCTGACAGTTTATCATAGTGTGTTTTTTGTCGTCAATTGATTTATAAACGATGTCGGCATGATGGTCATTTGTGGTTGTTGGGCCTTGGAACTGAGAGTTGGGGCCATTTTTTATTCCCATGTTTTTGAAGAGTCTATCATGATCTTTTAAACTGTTAAATGAATGCATTGATCCTGTACAAGAAAAGGGGTTTAACCCTTAAAGGTCACATCATGGTCCTTTGAAAGTGTATTTTGACTGGAGTTTGAACCCATATTATGGAAGCAAAATACTTGTACGTTTCCAGGATCTAGGTCATGGGTATATGTAAAAAAAAAAATAAAAAAATAAAAAAAAATTGCAAACCAATCAAAGTAAAAGAAATGGATTGTATGTTGTTGGCTAAGAAGAAACTGGACCCACAATTTTGAAAAATATTGTTTTCTAAGAATTGTCATGTTTCTTTATTACTTTTGATTGAAAGTGTTTTTACCATTCTAATGGCTTAGGGCTTTTAACCCTTTACCTTAAATTATAAATTTGTTTTGAAGTAGACCCAGATCAGATAGCTCATTGTTTGCTCATACGACATTGTAGCCCTCATGACTGTCCAACCATGTCAAGATAATGTGTTATTGATGTGGCACCATGACAGGATAATGTGCTTATGCTGTGGCACCATTCCATCCTGGCAGGCTAATGTGCTTGTGGTGTGGTACCATTCCACCATGGCAGGTAATATGATAATGGCATGGTATCATCCCAAACTGTCAGGGATAATAGTGTGGTAATCATCCCACCATATCAGGATAATGTTGTGGTATCATGGTCAGATTGGGTTTGTAGCTGGTGTGGTATCATTCCACCACATCAGATACCACAATAATGTAGTGGTATTATCCCAGCACAGCAGATTAATAATATTGTGATAATGGTCTGGTAATGATACAATAAAAACCAGGATAGTGTGATGATAGTGTAGTATCATCCTAACCAGTCATGGATAATGGTATGGTTACCCAAAAAAATGGGTTAAAACATAATCAGATTATAGTATAGATAGTGTGGTATTCAGGTAATTTTATAATGTGCCCTTTGGATTCCATGTGGTAATAAAAGAAATGATTGAAATTCTGTCAGTAGCAAATTGAAATTATTAAAAAAAAAAAGATAAAGATTAAATTTGAACAAATCTGTTGTCATGATAGAGAAAACCGTAGAAGAAGAAAAGTGTATAGGTTAACCCTTTCCCTCATAGAGGATACCATGAAAAGACCTATGCGAACAGCATAAAACCAAATCAGCCTGCGAGTATCTCGCAGGCTGATCAGGTTTTATGCTGTTCGCTGCTACTAAGTGGTCTGGTAATGAGGATTTTACAATTAAATTTGGTAAGGTTTAACTGTTGATTTCTGCAGATCAGGATTTATGAGGTACCTATTGAGTGCGTCAAAATGAGTATATGAGGGAAAGGGTTAATCCTGGTTTGAATGTGTCCCTATTATTGTGTAAGGTTTCTTTGTCACACATACAGCCTTGATTACCTCCTTCATCAATATTGATTCAGGTTAGTTTTTATCTGCATTGTTATTTGCTCTCTACTTAAAACTTACAATGTCGCACAATTTTTAATCAGAGCATCGTTGTCATTCCGTGGCAATAATTGTATTTGAGAAGAAATAATTTGAAATCAGGAATTGGTTTCTTATTTGCTTGGTAACAATGCAAAGTATTATTTTTTTCTCATCTTTAATGTCTCATGTTTAATTCATGGACCAGATAATACTTGGTGGGATTGATTTCATTTGTTTTATAAAAGCCAGTGGCTTAAATATTTTTTCTGAAGTGCAGTCTTTCTTGAGTTTGTCAAAGGGGGAAAAAAACACAAGTTTCTGAATAAAAAGGAAAAATGATTTAGCCACTGACTTTAAATGAAAAACTTGAGTTTTAAATAGTTTCCAATAAAATTTGTTGTATTTATAATTTTTGATCTAAAACTTAGTAATTTTGCTCATCATTATGATAGCATTAGAAAATGATGTTTTACATACTGCAGCTCTTGCATTTAAATTTCAGTTTAAATTAACACCTTCTTTAAAAATTTAATTTAAAAAAAAAAAAATTTGATAGTTAACGTATTCTTTGAAATGTTTTTTTTAGATGTAAGGTAATATGGCAAAATAATATTTCCTGATCAGTAGCCACAAGAACATTTATATTGGCTCATAAATGTCATTTGCTTTTAGGGCAATGGACATTCCAAAGCTTGAATGTCAGGAATTATAAAACGCAGCCTCTGTTAATTGCTTACAACAATGAAACTGGACAGAAAAACACGGTGGATATGTTTATTACTTGAGATCATTTTACACATGGGAGTTATATTAGAAAAGCCTCATGTGCATCCCACCTTGTGCTATTTTATGAAATAACAAAAGCTTAGCATTTATGGCTTTAGGTAGCTTAATATTAGAGCTGTTACAAACTTTGACAAAAGTGGTAATAAGATAGTAAAGTTTCATAAATCATTAAAATTTATGTCAATATATGGTGGGAAACCACTGATTTATATGACAATGTAATTTATCTTTACTCCACCTAAAATGTCATTTTGTTTCTTTACCAATAGAAATGAGATTTTGTAGATATAATACAGGCTGTTTTATATTCTTGCTGTAATGAATAGGATGCAGTTATTAGTATAGTTTATGCCAACCCAAAAACTTACATTTCATTAAGGATGGTCCTGGCCGATACTGTGGCACTTCATTTCTTATGTGAAGGAAAAAATAAGTATACAAGCCTGAAAACAGCTGTTTTCTGATATAAACTATGTTTTGAAAGATTATTTTTGCCATTATACATTAGAGATAAAATGATTATTCTAAATTTTAACAAGTTTTAGGTGAATTGCATGATATAGGTATACTACAGTGCATGAAAATTACATCAAAATAATTACCGTGGTATCACTGATGAAGTGGTCTCAATGAGGAACGCTATATTTCTTCACGCCATAAGTAATTACAATAAATGCCTTGATCCATCTTAAAACACACACCCAGGTATATATGAGTATAGTGTAATTACAACACATGATATTTACTTAACATGTGCATTTCTTTGTTTTATTTCTGCATGCGACAGGGTTCAGATCCTGGTAAACATGAAGGAGGTATGAGGTCACGACCCCCACCCCGCCCGGCGCAACCCCCGCGTCGACCAAGCCCTATCATTCACTCATATGAAGAAGCCATAGTGTTTCTAAGGAATCAGTTAGATAAAGTAATTTGTAGAGATAATATGCTATTCATAATCTGATACAAGCTTAAGCATCAGTTTTAGGGCTTCCGGGCCTCCATGCATTATAATATTAATAATGTTCATGTAGTTTACTATTGATGATATGGTGTCGAAGATGGGGGTAATCCTCTTTCTTACCATGATGATCCTGCATAGAAT
Organism: Solen grandis; assembly: GCA_021229015.1. Lineage (NCBI taxonomy): Eukaryota > Metazoa > Mollusca > Bivalvia > Adapedonta > Solenidae > Solen > Solen grandis. The sequence continues at coordinate 48,284,006 of CM037785.1, read as the reverse complement.
TCATTTTCATATTCTTTAATATCAATTAAAGATTCTTCTTTCATTTGCATAATTATATAAGTTACAAATTCAAACATTAATACTATATTCTGATACTCAAAAGTGACTTTATTTGGAGTTGATTTTGTTTTTCTATTTAAGACTAGATAAAGCATTTTATTCATATTTTGGAGAGAATAATAGTTCATCTTCATTTTAATCCCTCTAAAACAATGAAGTATCTCCCTTTCATGTTTCATAGCATATTAGGGTAGTTCAAGAACTGGTTGGCCTTGCATCAGGAGAATGTGACCGGGTGTTGTCTGTAGCAGTTTGATAATTACCGTTAGATATTTCTGTATATCTGTCTCATGTCAACGAAAGTCCCAAATAATAAAAATATTGTTTGTTGGATATATATAAAGCCCATACAAACAATAATGAAATGGCTTATTTCTCAAACCATAATTTCTGAATTTACTGAAATATTAACCAGACCTTTAATGAAACTCCAGTTGATATGATCCTTTAGATCTAACTTTTTTACCCATTAATAAATAAATACAGTGGGGCTTGCATTCATGTTGGCATATTTTTCGTGTATCGTGTGTGTATCGTGCGTTCCGTTTCCATGTATCGTTCGTGTATGGTGCGTGCGTTTATCGTGCACGATTCTAACGTGTTTCGTGTATCGTGTCACGTGTTTCGTGTATCGTGTAATGTGTATCGTGTAACGTGTTCCGTTTATCGCATCGTTCCTTCCGTGTGAATCGTTCCGCACGATATATTTTGAGTTCAACGCTTCCTTAAAAGCCAGCATTAGAATTTCAGCTTTTCAAAATCAGTTAAGTGGTTACTCACCGCATGGCAACATTTAACTGTAGATTACTTACGTTGTCTGTTACAATTTAAGTCTTATATCGATTCATGTTTAATAAAAATAATGAGTTAACTACATAGAGTGGTCTCCCCTGTATTGTGTACGAAGGGAGATCACTTCACCTGCTGTAAGATAGCCAATTAAATCGTATTATGCGGTTACCAATGACGCTTGGCGCGAATAAATAATTGTTCAAAGCATAGGATCGTTATAGATCTAATAAATTCAATGTGTAACAACAATTATTTGTAATTTCGACACGATTTAGAACATGTGACTTCCTATTATAGAACATTCGTTGTTTTTTTTCGTGTGTGTGTGTGTGTATGTGTTAGTTTTAATGATGGTTTTATTTATAAATTGATTAATTGCCTTGTTCACTTGGGCGAAAAAAACCGAGTAAATCGATTAACCTCGCTACCGTGCCTATCTGCAATCGTTCGTTTCGTGCGGTCCGTGTATCGTGCATCGTGTATCGTGCATCAAACGTGTATATGCATCGTTCGTTTATCGTTCGTTCGTTCGTTTATCGTGTAACGTGCGTGTATCGTGCGGTTCGTTTGCGTTTATCGTGCGTGTATCGTGCGGTTCGTTTGCCAACATGAACGAAAGCCCCACTGTAAATAAATAAATAAGAACTGCACAATTACCTTTTACAATGGCTCAAGCCCTATACCTCCTAGAATTTCATTTTGACACATTGGCAAACAGAGCAGACCCAGATCAGACAGATCCTGTAAAGGAGCTATCTGATCAGGGTTTCCTCTGTTAGCTCATAAAAAATTGTTGCTCAGATTCTAAATAGTCAGCATTGAAAATTCATTGTTTCATTTACCATTTACAGTTCAGTTAATTAATATTCATCAAGTCATAAATTTGTACATGCATATTTATGAGGTAAAGAGTTAAGCAACCCTTACCTGACTCTTCCCTGATATTTCATTCCTACCCAGGTGTATATCCAGGCGTTTGCACATATATACATGCCAATGTGTACAGTCATCAGGAAAGTGAAATAAAAATAACATGATTGCAATATGAAAATTATATAGAAAATACCACATTTACATTGAAATATATCTCAAAGCTTCACCTGGAAATCCAGTGCCCCAAATCTAACCCCTATGAATAGAGCACCACTGCTCATATTAATTGTTGTCCAGGTACACCCTTAATTAGTTCATCATATTGTACCTTTTAAAATATATATTAGAAAACATTTACATCGGTTATTTCCAGTATATAGACATGAAATCAATTGGTTCATTTCGATGAGATTTTTTTTCACCTTTTATAAGAAAACGATATTGGTTATTGATGTGAAATTTCATCTTAATTTAACCATAAAATACTAATGTTCAAAATATACTCAATTTAAATTCTTTTTTCCCCTGTATTTGTGATTGAGATGAGATCTGAATTGCTATACAAATCTTTTGGCCTCTTGGAGGCTTTTTATTTTTATGATTTAAGTAATGATAACTGATTAACTAGATGTATTTTTGTTACAGCCATATTATTTAATCGACTAAAGCTACAAAATGAGTATAGATTCATTTCTACATTTGTTAAGTTCAAGAAAAAGCGATGGAAATATTTATAGCCTGAATTTAAGAGGAGGGTTAATTGTTTCTTTCTTCACTAAAAAGCTTGTTCATTTTAAAGATTTTCGTGAGTCATTTAATGAGGGCATTTTCATTTATTTTTGAAATTATATTAAAATTGAAAACATATTGTTATTTAGAAGATAGATTGACCTTTTGTTTTTAGCATATAGTCTGACCTTTAAAATTCCTGTTCCTGTTATATATATAATCATGCAGTTATGCACTTATCTATGTTTTGCCCAAGGTGGGTTGGCGGGCATATAAGATATGTTTGTGACAAAGGACCGTTCCCGACAGATGGAAATTTGACAGACAGAATGGTACTGGGTCACAGAAATAAGCCAGGCATATAATGTGGGGATTTTGACAAATTGTCAATGCCCTAGGGTGGGGATTTAAGATAAAAAATAAAAACAAAACAAAATGTCACCTCCGTGGGTCAGCCCACCGTTTGCCTCTCCTCCTTGGGTAAAACTTTATGGCATAATTCTCTACATATATCAACAAATTTTCATGACCTATAATCATCATAGCAAGTCTGGGTTGCTAGATGCCAGATAATATAGATCATTGCTACCCCATTCGCCCATTCAATGTATTGTTATACCAGGCCAGCTGGTGAAGCGGATAGAGTGTCCACTCCATAATCAGGTGGTTGTAGATTTGTTCTCAGGATGTGACATACCACAGTTGGTTGAAATTTAAATGGTACTGGTGAAATTTCCTTGTATGGCATTCAGAATATTAAGGTAGTTCCCTTGTATGGCATTCAACATATTAAGGTAGTTCCCCTTGTATGGCATTCAACTATTAAGGTAGTTCCCCTTGTATGGCATTCAACATATTAAGGTAGTTCCCCTTGTATGGCATTCAACATATTAAGGTAGTTCCCCTTGTATGGCATTCAACATATTAAGGTAGTTCCCTGCTGAGACTGGTTAGACCAGTTTCAAAATAATATGACACTGGGTAAAGCCAAAGATCTATCCAACTGAGATATGAAACGGTCCGAAATAACATGATGAAAAAACAACAACAGGTGAATGAGATTTGAACAAGATCTCGCTGAAATAATTAACATCTTGCAGAAGCTTAACAGACAGACATGGAAGTGATTTGTTTTTGTTGCTTAGATAAAAGTGAATGTTAACCAGTTATTAGTTTGATGTCTGTTCATATGTCATACATAAGAAACCAAGCTATTGATCATGATAGCATACTTTAGCCTATTCTATGTCCCAGTAGAAGGACTGAAAGACGTAAGGTTTGCTGTCCAAGCATGTTACATTAGCCCCCATGGTTCTATAATGCTACATTAATTCATATGGTAGATGATTCATTAGCAGAAGGGTTGATTATTCTCTATCATTCAGACCAAGAATTTGTTTGAACTTATTTATTTTATGTCAATTGGGAAACAAATCCTTACAATTAATTCTAATCCCTCTTTGACAGTTCCTAGTTAAGACCAGTACTTTACACATGGGAAGGTCATGAAAAAGCCTTGCCTACAACCCAAAACCTTCAGATTAGCAATTGGCTATGGTACCACTGGGCCATGGCACCAAATAAATACACCAAAACTCTGTACATAGTCTTAAAAGCAAGTTAAATGGTAATAATTATGTAGATAAAGCTAGCTTAAATCGGCTAACAAGCAAATGCGAATATTTTAAGTTTTCAACATCAAAAGATTATAAATATCTGGAATTAATACATCACTTGATTCCATAAGATTGTTCTTTGAAATGCTTTCGACTAGCAAAATGCTTACATTATAGAATATTTATCCCCACTGGATTGTTAAATACTCTTTGAAATCAAAACATAACTCATTGTTTTTACTGTTGGAATATAAAAGATCATATCTGATAAAAATGTTGAAAAGAAGTGATTGGTTTTTTTTTGGTGAGAGTGTGTGTGTATGCATATTGCTTTAATGCATAGACAGACTTATAAGAATACTTTAAATGCTATAGCTAGTTAATCTAATTCTATTAAAGTATAAACTTTTCAATTATGACTGACATTATATTGCGATACTGAGTAAAGTCAATATTTTACTGCAATACAAATGTATATACTGGTTTTGCGGATATTCTATGCAGTTCAATTGCTGCCCCCATTATTGTGTTTTAAGAGTCAAAGATCCATTTAGGATTGAAAGCAGTCACCATATATGACATAAAATTTAGCCCATGTCAGGGATGATATTTTGAAACGTGATGTACTTGATTTCAGAGTATTTAAGATATTCCTTACAGTAATATTTGTTGTGTAATTGAGCTTATTATTTCATTGAAATAAGATATTGTTTGAAATAGCCCCTAATTAAAGTATGATCAAATATGGGGATAAGTTATGGTACATGTATGTATTGTGATACGTTCGTTTAATGTATTGTAATTTTTGTGGTTTGCTTCAAGCGTATAATGACAGCCCTACTATAAAAAATGACAATGAAAATATTTAATTGCAAAGAACACATACATTCGGTTCAGATCACTCTACACATCCAGCCTGATGACAGTTAAGTCCGCAGATTAAAAAAAATAAATAAACTAATGGTCTGTGGTTCAAGGCATGGCATGGCCTTAACAGTTTTTTTTGTTGTTTTTTTAAATCTCTCTTCTGATTGAAGTAAGAACACCATATTCTTCATCAGCAATAACTGTTCAGAATATTGATTTTACCTAAATCCTTAAATATGGGCATTCCTAAATAAGAGCAGTTGGACTTATGTTAGATATACATCTTTAGTATTTGTCTTTAGTTTTTGTCAGTGGTATTTTAATAGAAACCATAAATTTTAATGTATCTGCAGAAAAAATCTTAATGCATCAATGTTACTCGAAATTTCATAATATTCTGCCTTCAGTAATCATCTGAAATAAAGTATATTAGACCCTCAGAGAAAGTTATGTGTACTCATCTAAAAAGGGAGAGGGGAAATGCATTCTTCATCTTCAAAGGCATTGCATGAAATCATTTTCATAACACAAACATTCAGTATTTTCATAGTAATAATTTCCTTCTCAAAATTCATCCCACCATTTTCAGATACCATATTGTTACCTGTAGAGACGATCCTGTTTGTCTAGTGCTTTTTAGCCCTTACCATGCTAAATTTTTAATTGGATTTGTTCATTTTCATAACACAAACATTCAGTATTTTCATAGTAATAATTTCCTTCTGTTTGTTCGTTAATCTATTCATTGGACATTCTCGACTGTTTATGCGGGTGCTTGCTGAAATTTTATTAACTGAATAGAGAACAATGTAAACCATGATCAAACTGCACAGATGTGCAGGCTGATCTTAATATGCACTAGTCACAAATGCGCACAGCATTGTAAGGGTTAATTTTTGTGTTTCCTGCTGAAAGCAGAGGGATCACTTTTCCGTCATCCGTCTGTCACTCAGACTTTTCCCTCACGCTTCAGCAGGTGACATGTGTGTTCCAGGGAACACTCTTGTTAAATAATTGATACAGATTTTTGATGGCTTATCAGCTTTACTGTTTCATAGCTTCATGCCTTTTGATTTCCTTAATTCATGACGTTGAACATTTTGGTTCAAAATTTAAACTTAGTCAATTGTCTATTATTTATTTATATTTAAAAATGTTCGGAAATTACATATGAAACCGGAATGAGTCTAGATCCATATTTAATATATAACTAACATACTAGCTGGTCAGGTTTTTATACTTTTCCTTGCCTTAGGGTACTATAGAAATAAAAACTGTTAAACCTGATCAGATGGCACATGAAGCTATTTTATTTTGAAATGATTTTATGTTTGCATTTTTGAAAGCTAAATATTTTATAATCACATCTTTTAGAATAATAATAATAAAAAAAGAAGAAACCACAAAGAGTTGACATCTTTGATTTGAGGAAATAACAAGGCTCTGTGATCATTATCAGTGAGTTACAAGCCATTTGGCTGGTAAATTGTTAGGTCTCATTTTGCTTGCAAGAGTCATTTTCTTTTACATCCATCAATTTCCACCAATCAGCTTTACTTTTATGTCCAGATTTCATACAAATGTATTTAGTTAATTGTCATTAATAAGGAATAATAGTTCTTTTTTTCAGGTCATATTAATTTTACATAGGAGATGTTACTTTGAACCATATTTTGCTGTTGCATACCAGTGTATTTATTGTGATAAGTTTGAAAGCCTATAGTATTTTTCGTGTTATATTTTTGTCATATAAAAGGTTTTTTTATTTTATTTCTATTTAATTTAACTTATTTTCATGCCCTAAATTCTGAAAATTCTTTTATTTTCTTGAAGATCTTAAGCTTAGTACTAACATAAATATGATTTCATGTTGATTTAAGTGTTGTGCAGTATAGACATTTGACTGAGCTTTTATTACGTAGAAAAATATGTTCAATAATCAAAGATTAAGTTTCTAACCTCTGGTGACCTTTATTGTATTACAGGAGGGTCCGCCAGTAACGGAAGAAGACCAGGCACAGGGACAAGCGTTGAGGGAGAGCTTCAAGAACATTGCCGGTGAAGACCTTGAAATCGACGCCTATGAACTGAAGGATATCCTTAACTCTGTCTTCACCAAGGGTGAGTTATGTTCCTTATTTGCATTCCTTTATAATATTCATGAGATTTCTGTCATATGTCTTTAAGTCATATTTTGTGCTTTTGCGACATTGAAAAATGATGGTTATTTTGTTTGTAAGCTTTAAATAATAATACATATTCATAAAAAAGCATCTTTTTTCGTTACAGAAGTCATGGTTTAGGTTTTATTGATGGATTTTATCTTTCTACCTTCATTAATATCTATTGCTCTTAGAAAACTACAATATGATAGTTGACCTGAGATAATTTATTTCCCTGATATAACTTGTTTACCTGAGATTTCCCTGGGATTATTTATTAACCTGAAATTACTATTTTTCCTGATAATATTTTCCTGGGATTTCTTACTTCCCTGAGATTATTTGTTTACCTGAGATTTCCCTGAGATTATTTATTAACCTGAAATTACTAATTTTCCTGGGATTATTTTCCTGAGATTACTTTTTCCTTTAGTAAATGTACTTTGAAATTACAATTCTTTTGTAGAGGGTCATGACATTTTAGCTGGTCAGTTGCTTCTAGCAATCTGTCAGTATCTTGGATCTCATCTCATCAATATATCTTGAGATTTTTATACTGTAGAATATTTCAAAGTGAATGATGAAAGGTTTTAAATAACAATATTTGAGATGCATGAAACTGGTTTTGCAATCTTAGATCATTGAAGAGAATTGTTCGTTATTTCATTAAATCAGTACCATAGATCATTTCTGATGTTCAGTACTTCAGGAAATTAATCCATTTTCCAAATTGTGCAACACAGACATAAATCAGTATTTAGGAAAGATTTTTGATGCCTTGATACTTGTTAAAATGAATTTTGGCAGCATGCTTTTAAAACTTCCATTCATTCTCATTTGCCTTTATTCCACTGTCTAGAACTTTACATTGGATGCTTAAATGTTTCTTTCTCTTGTATCCAGCCAGGGAAAAAAAAGTGAAAATGACAGAAAAAAGCTAAAACTCACTTTCAGGGGCTGATAACTCAAAGAGTAGCATGGAGACCCAGCATTTTTTTATCCCATTAATTTGTTCGTAGTGTGATTCTCTATAATCATGCAAAGTTTGAAAAAATTATGTTTGCTAGTTTTAATTTTCATTCTTTGTCTATAAAGAAATCTGCTTTTGTGAAATTCGCCCTTAGGGTGAGGTTTAGGACTGAAAATGGAATAAAAAAAAAAACACCAACAAGGGTGTTCTTGTGGGTCATTTTTTTTTATGATTAAAAATAATTATTATTACTTCTTATTGGGGGTGGGTGGGATGGAAAGTAGAGATTTTGAAAGACATTATTTGATAATCAGGGGTGTAAAATCCCACTTGCTTGCTTACCTTCACCATTGAAAATAAGTGCAAGCCAAGTGAAAAATGAGAATATTTCTTTGTAATTTCTTGTTTTTACTATCTCAGATATTTAAGGACTTAACCCTTTCCCTCATAGAGAAAAGACCTATGCGAACAGCATAAAACCAGATAAGCCTGCGAGTAACTCGCAGGCTGATCAGGTTTTATGCTGTTTGATGCTCCTCAGTGGTCTGGAAATTAGGATTTTATAATTAAATTTGGTAAGGTTTAACTGTGGTTTTCTGCAGATCAGATTTATGTGATACCTATTGAGGGCATCAAAATGAGTCTATATGAGGGAAAGGGTTAAGGCAGGGCAAGTGATAATTTTAGGAATTTTACACCTCTGGATTATTATATAAATATTTTAAATTAATCCTTGTTAATGGGATTTTGAAATAGACCATCAAATAAATAAATTTACAGTTTTTGGAATTTAATGTCTTGCATTTGTGTGATGTTTTTAAGAGCATGGTGTTTTATCAATTTTGTGTGTATTTTTACAGCTGAATCTGGAAGTAAGTGTATTATAGGTTTTAGAAATAAGAGGATGAATATATTATACGATTGCAGATCTACAATTAATTGACATGCATTAAGAGAAATAATGTCAGTTTAGAATCTTAGTTTAGTGCACTAAGAATTAAAAACTTTCTTTTTAATCATTGCGATTTTAATATATTTAGACATTTTACATACAGTAATATTTATTTTTCTTTATACCCATATAATGATCAGGCATGTTATTACTAATTTGATAAAGTCAAACAAATGAAAAAAATAAATATATATATATTTATATATAAACAGCCATAATTCTGCAAACTCTGCCTGAAATCATGCTTGTTTCAGCTTTGACTTGGTGTTCTGTGACCTTTTTTCAATATGACGTCCCTTTTTTAAAATGCTTTATGTTAGTTGTTTGCAATTTGCTGAAAGTTTTATAATGGCTCTCTTCACAGTGTTTAAATCCCAATAAAGCTTCAACATATAGGGAATTAACCTTCCTTAGGACTTTTTATAGGTAAAAGGGTTGTTATTTATGGAATGATGTAATAAAATCTTAATGTAGCAAAACATAACTGATATGTTTTTTATATATATAATATTTGAAGGACATGGAATAACATTCAGTATAGATAAAATCCACAGAAAAAAATGGTGCTTATGATTTTCATAGAGCAATAATGATGCTAAACAGAAGGCAGGTTGCCACCTCGTTATAGTGAGAATTAAGTGTACTTTGGTTTCAAGAGCTTTAGGGAGATTTTCAATAATATTGGAGACTAAATGGAGTCTAAGAACTCTTTTCTTTATATAGACGCATTTTTGATGCCTGGGCAAACAGCAGATTCTGTACTGTTCTGATAAGAGCCTCTCATATTTGCTCATAGTAACATGTAGCATGAATATTCACATGGTAAATATTTACTACATTAAGAGATTAGATTATGACCAATTGTGATGGATAAGTAAGTGGTGAAAGTGTCCCGCTTCAGAATCAGCAGGTCATGGGTTCGATCCCCGGCCATGACATGCCAAAGTGGTAAAATATGGCACTGACATAGCCCCCCTGCTTGGTGCTCAGCATATAAGGGTAGTTCCAGACTGGTAAGCCCAGTGTTAGGATAATGTGACTATCATGCCACAAGTCTATGTCATGATATTGCAGTATGGCAGCACTATATACATGTATCTGTCTCAAATAGACATCGTCTCCAAATGACTGAAATACTGTTGGTGGGTTGTTAAACCTCATAAATAAACCATCATTTGATTAGGAGTCCTTGGTATCGAAGAAATGATAACAAAATATTACATATCTTCGAATTTTAATTTTGGATTCCAAAATGTTCAGCTGGTCTCCATGACATCGAAAGTAAGGAATCTAGCAAAGACTTTTTCAAGGGCTTGGTTTAAAACTACAGTATCTGCAAATTTAAAATAGGAAGCAGTTACAATGGATTTACACCAAATCCTCACTTTGGTTTTAAAGAGGCTACTTTCAAACATTGTTTGGTTGCACTTTGTTCACCATAATTGAAGTGCAGGCTTTTTCATTATTTCATAGATGGCAATTTTTTTTTCATCAAATTTTGTCATATCTTTTTCAATGTACAATTAGATATTCTTTTTTTCTTTTTTTTTTTTAATGGATTTTGCATAGATATTTAAATAGACTTCCTTCCAGTGTTGGCAGTCTGTTTGAATTAACAATGTAAAATATAATATCCATTATCCTGGAAAATAATGAAGAATTATTGTAGAAAATAAAGCAATTTTAGATTCTGCTGTGTCACAATGTACAGACAAAACCCGTTTCTCTCCACATCAGTACATTTTCCAACCATGCCTAATATGAAAAGAGACAATTGTTTATGGTTGCATGGAAATACTTTCTGTTTGTGATATTGAAGGTCACATTGAAACTGAAATAGTGGATGTATCATTTTGCATAATTAGGCTCAGAGATTATACAACTGTAATCCAATCTGTGTTGATACGGGCTTTGCATTTGCAGTAATTAAGCAGTAAGACCAGATGCAGCCCCTGGGGGGAAAGACGCTGCAGCTGTGCTTACTCCACGGAAACTTACTCCGCAGAAATTCAGTCATTGAGTGCAGATCAATAGTTAGGAAGGGTGTTCTAAGATAGGAGGATCATTATGGCACCCATATTGGTCTCTGTAAACTGGTATAGGTGTACGTAGGCATTTATATATAGAAGTTGGCCCTATTGCACTGACGTATGCCATTTTACAATATGTAAAATTGTTCAAACTAGATCAGACTGAAAGAAACATTAAGTCTGAAGAGGTTTTACAGTTTGTTGGTTTTATTTTTTGTCGTCGTCGTTACGGTGGGGGTGGAAGGTTGAAGAAAAGAAGCATTGATGTGACATGGATATTATGTTTCATTTTAGGAATTCAAATACACTACTTGTGAATACTAAAAGAAACCAGTTTCTTATATTTATTGTCTTATTACAGTTGTCAGTTTAAATATCTATACATAATCCATACAAAAGATATTTCACTAGGTAAAATTGACGAGAAAAAAAATGTTATTTACGAAATACTGAAATAGCTTCAGCCTCAGTAATGGTCCCCAAATTATGAGCAGACATTGTATAAATAACGTTGGAGGTCCAAACTGCCCTTGACCAAACTGACCACCACCTTTAATTTCTTGTTTTTATCATAATCCTTCAAGATTTAATCACACAGGAAGCTATCATGAAATTTTTTATTGTTTCATAGAAAATTAAAATCTAAAGATTATTTTTTGTACAAAAATGTGATTCAAACAAATATTGCAAATTTTGTCTTACACCACTCTTTTTATGTGTTAAAATGATTTTTATGCAGAATGGCTGTTTTACGTTCAAATTTATTAAAATAAAAGTATCTCGGAAATTCCATCTGCTTTGTTTACATTTTTATAGGAGTTATATAAACAAAATGATGGTATATTTGACTTCTAATGTGTTAAATGTTGTTGTTGTTTTTTTTTTTTTTTTTCAAGTGAATAATCATTCATAAAAGAATTGGGGTGTGGGTGGATATCAACTTTAATTTGATAAGATGAATCGGTACGAGAACAGTTTATATTCTATATATTGTATTTATGTTTCATTTCACAATTAAAGCTTGCAGTTTGGGCACTAGAGGATATATTTCAGAAAGAATCTTTTCATCTCTAGTTTAAATTAAGTGAAGCAGATATATGCAGTAATATAGTGTAATGGTGTGTTATATTTCTCACTCATCGTCACCGTCTCACCTCAAAGTATTGATTAGTACAAAACCATTAATAAACCTGATCAGCCTGAGTATTGTTCAGAGGAAGATCTGGTTTGAAAAATTCTGTTATCTAAGGCCATGCGTCTGTCAGAGCTTTCATTTGGTAAAGGGATACCTGAGTTCCGGAAGCTTCGGTGTCTGTTGTCTGAAGAACTGTAGTTAATAATTCTCCTTCAACTCTCAATATACAGGAGGATCAAATCTTGGTAAGCCTTAAGTGTAAACCGGAGATTACGGAACTGTATTGTTCTAGAGAAGTGTTACTCTTTTTTGATCAGTTGTATCTCTACTTTGCATGTGGTGTTGAGTTTTTAACTAGCTCCTTGGTTGTGGGATCATTTCATTTACATCTGAGACTCAGGGTGTAAAACAGTATTGTCATTTGTTTTCTGACGGAAGTTCATGGACTTTGGTATTAATTACTATGCAGTTAACATAGTGTCAAAGGTTTCTCATAGTTTTAATTTGAATGTAACAAGAAATCTTACATTTTATAAAAAATTGATATAGCTAAAATTGATATAAAGAAAATAAAAAGGAGAACCTTAAAAATATTTTTGATCTGTTTATTAAACCAGGTTTGGTACTGTCTGCATGCTAACAGTAATTTAAAAGATTTTTTTTTTGCTGTTGTTGTTTTTTAATTGTGTGTAGGTGGGTTTCATATTTAGGGTCTACAATACATAATTTATACAATCAACAAATAAATACAGCAGTATAATTATGTACACAGTAAAACTAGTAAATATTCAGATCAGATTAATTTCATTCTCCGTGTCGTGATAGAATGAGATAAATTTACTTGGGTATGCATCAGTAATGTATAGTTTGTTGTAAATTGTGAGGGGGAAACAGATCATCATCATTTCATACTAGAGTGTGTTTATTTATCTCGCTAGGTTTTAGACAGATTTCCCTCCCGTGCTCTCCATCATCATATTTGTATATTATTACTCATATCATATATTTCAATATTTTTTATTCGTTTATTGTAACCAAACTTTTTTTTCAGCAGTATTTAGTTTGCATGTATGAAGTACTACTGACTGTTTATTTCTTGTGTAAAAATATTAATCAAAGTATTTGTGTTTCATGCGTTAAGACGATTGTTTTGGTAAGAATTGATTAGCACAGTCCTTAGTTGCTTAAGTCACAGTGCACATGGAAGTGCTGGTATATATATATAATTTTTATAACACATGGCTTTTTTTTTTTTTTTTTAAAAAAGCCATAACTTGCACATTATATGCTACCTTATGCAGGGGAGATAACTGTGACAAATATATTTGCTGAGACAAAGGGGCATGACTTTTTATTTATATTTATTATGCAGGGGTATTACTAGTATTAATCTTAACTACATGTAGCAACCATAACACACATATAATGATATTAATTCTATTACATTATTAAATAAAGAATGTTTAACTGTGTAGCCTAATATCTTGTATTTTGCTATATGCAAGGAATATTATGTACATATTTTGGAACATTTCATCGTGTGAAAATGGAAGTAAAGTAACTCCATTTAAGAAGCATTTATACTTGGAGTAAGATTTTCTTGTATGATAAATGGCTTGAGTGGTTAGCATCATTTACTTTTGAACAACTGTAAAGTGTTGAAGGTAGTTGTATAAATGATAAGGGGAGACAATTCAGGAAAGACAGTACCAGTGCATCACATTGCAATATTTAGATCTTGTTGTCTTAACACCCCTTGATTTTGTATTACCACACCATTGTTATCAGTAAATCCCTGTGATTTTTTGGACGAGTTTTTCAACTAAAAATTTGGTCCTTTTTTTTTTTTTAAATCTTAAATGGCTATAAAATTAGTTAATAGAATTAAAAACATGAACAAAGAATAGTTGAAATTATGCCGTCCTTAGGTCAAGTCATATACATTTTAGTTTCCATAATTGAGAAAGAATTCAGCTAAATGCACTAGATAGCTTTTTGAATAGCTTGTTTTCATGTATAGAATATGGTTATATTTTAAACATTTGTGCCAAAAACCGACATTCTTTGATATTTTAGTTCATTGGTCATTGCATATCTTTTGCAGTGTGTTTTTTTCACCAGTTATCACTAAATTTGTAAAAGATATTTTCAAAATCCTGAAAGTAAATTTTCATGAAATTATAGTTCTCTGTTTTTGCATGCTTTTTCTTACACTTTTATGTGTTGTACTTTATTTTATCAGTTTGCTATATCATCTCGCTTTCATAATTACTTTTTTATTACCAAAATTAGATATTTAATAGCTGTAGTGATTTTTAGCTCGACTATTCGAAGAATATGAGAGCTATTGTAGTCGCCCTGGCGTTTGCGTTTGCGTTGCAGCTTTTGGTTAAAGTTTTGCGTGCAAGTTACTATCAACCTTATATCTCAATAACCATTTATGGTATTGACTTGAAAGTTTATAAGTATGTTCAGGGGCATCAGACAACCAAGGTAGATAACTCTTGACTGAATTTAATATGAATTATGGCCCCTTTTTAACTTAGAAATTTTGGTTAAAGTTTTGCATGCAATAGAAAATTTGGTTAAAGTTTTTGCGTGCAAGCTACTCTCATGCTTATATCTCAGTATCCAGGCATCTGATTGATAGGAAAAAATCTTTAATATGTTTAGGGGTATCAAACTTTCATGGTAGATAACCCTTGATGGAATATGTTACAAATTATGGCCCCTTTTTAACTTAGAAATTTTGGTTTAAGTTTTGCATGCAAGGTACTTTCATGCTAATATCTCAGTATCCAGGCATGGGATTGATATGAAACATCTTTAATATGTTTAGGAGTATCATACCTTTAAGGTAGATAACTTTTGATGGAATATATTACAAGTTATGGCCCTTTTTTTACCATAGAATTTTGGTTAAATTTTTGCATTCAAGCTACTATCCAGCTTATATCTCAGAAATTGCTTGTAGAATTGACTAGAAAGTTAAGGAGTGTCTTCAAGGGCATGAGAAAACTAAGGTGGATAACTTTTAGACTGATGCAAGTTATGGTCCTTTTCTAACTTGGATTTTTGGTTAAAGTTTTGCATGCACAGTGTTACTGTGCTTATGTCTCAGTAACTTGGCATGTGATTGATTTCAAAATCATTAAAATTTTAAGGTGTATCAGACTATCAAGGTATATCATTTTTGACTATAATTATGTACAGGGTATGTGAAGGGCGAAAATTGAAATCCATTTCATTTGATTTACCAACAAGCATTTTGAATAGTCGAGCGTGCTGTCCTCCGACAGCTCTTGTTATTGTAGTGTAATAGGTTTAGAAACAGCTTTTTCTCATGCATTGCAGCAGAAATGAAACCTGGTTATGCTGAAATCAGTGTTTTGATTATTACCACAGAAGGTTGTAACCTAAATCTTTAGTGATTTAAGAGGTTTAAGATATTTAATTAATACATTTCTTTGATTTGAAACCTGAATCATTTCAAATAAAAGTTCATATGAGATGTGTTACAATCCACACAGAAAAAAATGTGATTTGATTTTTTTATTTATAGTAAATACAATATTATGAAGTCTCTGTATAATTCATGAGTCTGCACTAGAGATAAAGAAATTGGATCCCTCGGCCATTACATTTAAGTCATTAACCCTTTCCCTCATAGAGGAAACCATGAAAAGACCTATGCGAACAGCATAAATCAGATCAGCCTGCGAGTAACTCGCAGGCTGATCAGGTTTTATGCTGTTTGCTGCTCCTCAGTGATCTGGAAATGAGGATTTTATAATTAAATTTGGTAAGGTTTAACTGTGGTTTTCTGCAGATCAGGCTTTATGTGGTACCTACTGAGTGCGTCAAAATGAGTCTATATGAGGGAAAGATTTAAAATGATAATTGTATGTCAGAGGGTAGTTTTTGGACAGGTTGGCCAAGTTTCAGGATAATGTGACTAGGTGTGGTATAATATCACATGTTTAACCCTTTCCCTCATATAGACTCATTTTGATGCACTCAATAGGTACCACATAAAGCCTGATCTGCAGAAAACCACAGTTAAACCTTACCAAATTTACAAAATCCTCATTTACAGACCACTGAGGAGCAGCTAACAGCATAAAACCTGATCACTCGCAGTCTGATCTGGTTTTATGCTGTTCGCATAGGTCTATTCATGGTTTCCTATATGAGGGAAAGGATTAAAGCGTGATTATAACCACAGTTAGGCAGGATTATGCTTGTCTCATGTAAACAGTTTAGTCTGTACAAATGACCGATATGCTGTTGGTGTTTAAGTGTTAAAAACTAGCAGGAAAAAAAAACAAAAAACAAGCAAGTATTTACATATAGTTGGTTCCATAATTATTATGTCTTTATGCTTACTGTAACAGGGACATTGAGGTTTCTGTGTATTGGTATATATTTATATATAGTATATTTGTACAGCATGTTTGGATATTCTCTTATCGTAATGTCAGAGTATATAAGTTGTTCTTGCAGGACACAGTATATCGCATTTCAGGCCTATACACAATAGTCTGTTGTCGAATTGCACACCTACCAACAAAACAAGTCTGTTACTTTCACCATTGTTGAGATAAAAGACTCTCCCCATTGTGTGGCGGGTATACTGTCCTACAAGAACGACAACTCCTACATTTGAAAAAGAGGGAATAACCTACTTAGGTTTAAAATTACATCTACGGCGATGGTTAAACTAATTTCTTTGGTGTTGGATAAACGTATATGCATGTGTTTAGGTAATTTAAACACTTTACAACCATGAAAAAAGGTGTGAATTTATTTGCGCTAAATTAAAGCAAGATCAGCCCGAAAAACATTCCCAGTTTGATCATGATTTGTACAGAGCGTATCATTAAGCAACAAACAGTATTAATCCTGATCAAACTGCATATGTTACAGGAAAACTGAATGGTTGATCTGGGTTTACAGTTTGACAAATATTTCACATCATTGTAGAATTTCATGGAGTATGACATTATATGGAGACTTATTTTTAAACCTTGCATGTTAATTCTTTATTTCGTAATTTTGTTGTTGTGATAAAAATCATAAATATCAGAGTGTTTCAAAAAAAGATTGGTGCAAAACTGTTATAACTTATGTAACATTTAAATAAAGAAGTTAGTTAAAATAGTTATACACCAAGCGCTTAGTTTTGTATTGTGTTGTGATAAAAAGAGGAGAACCTAAAACAAAGATTTCTACTTTCAGTTATTCTTGAAGCATCATTGATTATAACAATTTCATAAACTATTTGATCAAAAAGATATAAGAATTATTAAAGATAATAATAATTAAAAATATGATTGCATAATTATTTGTCTTGGTTTTAAAACAGTCATCATCTAAATTATCCTTTTTCAGGGACAAAATCTGAGATGTAATATTTTATAACTGATACTGATTTTAAAAATTTATGTTGATAGCAAAATTAATATTTATATTTCTTTAAGAATAAGATGTTTTGTGTTTGTTAATATAAACCTTCGTTGGTAGCTACCCTCTTCAGATTCTCAAAATTGAATGATGCAATTCTTTAATGTATGACCTTAAGTGATGATTTCATTTTCTGATTTTTGTTATTTAGCTTCTCTTACAAACATTTGTAAAAGAGACAAGTCCCTTAAATGTGTATTACTTTTATCAAATTAATTTCAAAGTGATTCTAAAAGTTAAAAAAAGAATGTAAGCATGAATGTAAGCATAATTCATTTTCAGCCTTTTTTTTTCTTTTTGGCATTAAAATAGCATGATTATATAATTCTATGATATGTTAAGCATGATCTGATGTGCTGCACTAAATTTGTCATTTGCTATAAAAGGGGATCCTTAAATAGCAAAGCTAATTGAATTTCATATTACAGCTGTTAGTTTGTCTGTTGATAACCTTTTTTTATTTCAATCATTACATATAGGGGAATGGTCCAATTAACTTTTCCCATTGGAAAAGAAACCTTCCTTTACCATCTTCCACATAGATGCGCCATTTAAATACCAGATCAGACTGTTACTGTAACAGTATTGAGCAGCAGTAGCTAATATAAAATCAGATCCGCTGTATATTGCTTGCATGCTGATCTGGTTATATGTTAGCAAAATGTGTCATTATACAAATAACTTTCATGTAGGAAAGTGTAAAGAAAGGTTTTAATGGCACATCATATCACGTGTTAAAAATTAAAACTTGAAATATATTTCTGTCTGTATTTCAGAGTTTCAGTTTGATGGATTCTCGGTCGACGTCTGCCGCAGTATGGTTGCCATGCACGACGTATCCTTTTATTTTCACCATGGAAACATATTAATGATATTCCCCACTTTACATTGTGAAGAAGAGATTTATTGTGGTCATGAATCATATATTGTCATATAGTGAAGTCAGTCAGTTAACTATTCATTTCCGACCATGCAATTAACAGGGGTATACATTATTTCAAAGCGTTAGCCTTTGATCAGTTTAAAATCATTTCATATCCCAATGATTCAGGACAACAACAAGTGGCCTGCAGCTGTTTTACATGCTTAACATAAGCCAAAAATAAAAATTGCATCATAAGATTAAAACAAATAGATTAATTGCCTGACTAATACTTGCAGGTAATTCTTAAATGTATTGGGTTTAAGTTCTTGACCAGAGTGCAGATAATTTTGAAGCATTTTGGTTTAAAACGACTCATTTTATTTTAAAATATTGGTTTAAGACAAAGTTTGAAAACTGAATTGCTGTAAGATGAAATGTCCTTGACCTGTGTTCAGGGTGACATGTCTGGCAAACTTGGATTTGACGAGTTCAAGGACCTGTGGGCTGACCTTAGGAAATGGAAGGTAAATGGGGTCTTCTCTCTCTCCCATTTTTTTTTTCTCTCTCTCTCTCTCTGATTCTTTCTGACACAAATTCTTTATTTGTTTCGGTGGCAGAGTGGTTTGAGCAGCCGACTCGGAATCAGGAAGTTGTGCATTAGATCACCGGCCAAAACATACTACAGTCGTAAATATGGTACTGGTATAGCTGAATTGCTTGGCGCTCAGCATATAAGGGTAATCCCAGGACTGGTTGGCTCAATGTCAGGACAATGTGACTGGGTTTGGTATCATGTCACATGTTTATGGCGTGATACTGCAGTGTGACAGCACCATATCTATCTGAAGTAGATACAGTCTCCAAATGACTTTTATACTGTCAGAGGGACGCTATAAACCTAATAAACAAACAAGACAAATATGAAGTCTTCTTGTAATACGATTAATGACTAACAGTGTGTTTGCTATTGTTCAAAATTTTATCGGTAGGACATTACAACCTATAAACACACATAAACAACCTTTTTCTCTTTGGCTCTTCTCAGATTCTGTCCCTCTGTTTCTCACTTCACAAATTTTCTCTCTCTCCTCTTTCTATTTCTCTTCCTATATCTTAAACTATCTGTTTCTCTAATACTCATATTTGATATTCTCTTTATTTGTTTGTGTGTGTCTCTTTCTCTCTTCAAAGATTTTTAGAAGTAAAAGTTTCTTTCTCTTATTTTTTCTCTCTTTTCTTTCAGTCTCTCACTCCACACACTTCACATTTCCATTTATATTCAAACTCTGTACTTAAGAACAGAGAACTATTTCCTTTCTATTCATGCAGGTTTTTATGAAAAATAATATACATTAAGACATATATATGCAAAATGAAATGCTAGATCACTGAAAATTACATAATAATGGTAAAAATGCATGACTTATAAGCAAAGAAAGTATTTGTTCAGCAGGGAAAACA
>CM037785.1:48213931-48263931 GCA_021229015.1 Solen grandis | reverse complement strand
TCATTATTTTTGCATAAATCAATGAAATTATAACCGTATTGATTTATTGTACTGTCTATGCACTTTCTGTTTATTGGTATATTACAATTCTTAAAGTTTTCAAGAATTTTCCCGTCTTCGTTTTCCATGCTTTCAAGTTCATATAAATCTGACAAAATTTCGTCCGTGAAAATGTAGTCAGACAAATGTCCAGAACGGGCATTGAAATCGCCAATTAATGAACAATGTTAACTACTGCCAAAATATCTGAAAAGTTCATTTTGTATCTCAAAGAATGGGTCTTTATGTGCAAACCTTGAGCCAGATGGCGGAACATAAATAATTCCGCACTTTAGGTCTTCGTCATATGGAGTATTTGTTGTGCCATATATACTTTTGGAAATTGTAAAGAACTTGACAAGATTTGATTGCGATTTGTTATCAATTTTGACATAGTCAGACAGATCGTTTTTAATTAACAGAGCTATTCCACCTGAACGATAATTTGTGATTTTTCTGCGGGTAAACGAATACGTAGTATATCCCGGGACCTGAATGTGATCTGTATCATCTGTTTTAATTTCTTGTAAACCTATTATATTATAATTGCATATATATGACATAAACTCTGGACAATTTAATTTTGACAAGATACCACATACATTTAAAGATAAAATATTTAAATACGCATAAGAAGTACAATCATCAGTCTTATGATTTACCGGTGGGTCATGGTAGCCGTTTCCCAGACACCGCTAGTCACATTTCCCGCTATTCAACGGTATCCCTCCCGAAGCTTCACGTGCTTTCACTGATGCCTGGTCATGATCTTTTTCAGCGGGGAGTAATGTTATCATTGGGGACGTCTGGATTTCCATACACGCTTCTTTTGGTAAAGTCTGTGTGCTAGGTTTTTGCAATATTGACGGAGAATTTTGCGTCCACATTGGCCCCTGCGTAAAATCGTCGCTCTCACTTTCACTGGAGACAACGTAGGTTTTTTTTGTAAATTGTGTTTTCGAGCGGAGAAGTTGCCTTTTTCTTGCTTGCCCTGCGAGGAGTGTTTTCCTCTAAAAGTGAAAACCTGTTTTTAGTCTGAAATGAATTTTCTGCTTTTGTACCTGTTGTCCGCGTGAATGTTCTTGATGTATATATGTTTCGGGTTCGTGTTGCTTGTGTAGAGAATTGTTCCTGGCCGGCATTCTTTCCTGTTTTGGTGTCCCCCTTTTCATAAGTTTTATGTTTTGTATTGTTGATTTGTTCATTGTAGGGGTTTTGTTCTGTTCTATATAGCTCTCCGTTTATATACAGTTTATCTCTTACCAATCGTACTTTGTTAGTCCTGTCTTTTCGCGCCTCTCTCGCAACTTCATATAAGACTCTTCTCTTAATCTCAATTTCTGGGGGAAATTGTTCAGAAACTCCAAACTGAAAAGCCTAATTTTATTCCGCTTCATTACTGTGTTTTTCACAGGAAGTCAGGGTGAAAATAAACGGCCTAACAGCCGAATAACATCACGTAGTTTAACTAGGTCATCACCCAAGCTTTCTTTAAGCTGGAATCATGCCATTTATGAGTTTCGAAAGTTGAATGAATATACCAGTTCATCTTAAATAATTCCAGTCATATGTAAGGTTAAAAGGGACACAACTCTTAATTAACTTTTTTTTTATTACTAAACGCTTTATGTCTGTTCCATTTTAATTCACCTTTTTAGACCACCTGAGAACAACGTGCTCAAGGTGAGCTATAAGGATCACCCTGTGTCTGTCGTCCGTCGTCTGTCGTGCGGCGTCAAGAATTTGCTTTAATCGACATCTTCACTGAAACCGCAGAGTAGAAATTGATAAAACTTAGCATGAATCATCCTTGGGTGAACCTCCACAAAAGTTGTTGAAATAAACTTGATCCATGCAGAACTTTGCTTGCCATGGCAACCAACAGGTTTTTTTTCCTTTAAAAAAAAACAAAAAAAACCTTCTTCTATGAAGTCAATGGTCAGAATTGAATTTCATATGGCACAAATGATCACCTCATTGCTGCCTTCATACTTACTAAAATTAAGTTTGAAAAATGAGGCCTTTAGGCGGTCAGCTAGTTTCCTTATATACTCTACATAGAATATTTCAAAATTCTTCTTCTGTGAAACCAATGATCAGAATTTAGTTTCATTTGGCACAAATGGTCACCTCATTGCTATCTACCATAATTGCTTAAAAAAGTTGATCCGCTGAAAATGAGGTCCCTAGCGGGTCACCTAGTTTCCTTATATACTCTATATAGAAAATTTCAAAATTCATCTTCTATAAAGCCAATGGTCAGAATTTAATTTTATTTTGCACAAGTGGTCACCTCATTGTTGTCTATCATAATTGCTGAAATAAAAATTGTGGCCCCTAGTGGGTCAGCTGGTTTCCTTATACGCTCTATGTAGAACATTTAAAAATTCTTCTGTGAAACCAATGGTTAGAATCTCATGTGGCACAAATGGTCACCTCATGACTGTAGCATAATTGCTAAAATAAAGTTGATCCCCTGAAAAATGAATCAAATAGAGGACCGTTTAGTTTCCTCATATACTCTCTTTAGACAATTCAAAAAGTTTTCTCTTTTGGAACTAATGTTCAGAGCTAAGTCTTGTTTTGCACCAAGGATTATATCAAGGTTTCATGCCATAATTGTGAAAGCATTTTTGATCCCTTGAAAATTAGATGATTGACTAACTTAAGAATTATTTCTATCTGAAACTTGACTTTGGTTGCTGCTGGAAGAAACTAGGTAAAATCAATTGACTTGAATCATTTTAAATAAGCCGATGTACTCTGCTGAGCGGTCTAGTGCCATATGGCCCTCATGTTCACATCTTCCTATTAATTTATTGTACATTGTTGTGTATATTTTGTTATTTACTTACTTCAAAGTATTTTAACGATGTTTTTTTCTTTCCTTTTTCAATTGTGCAAACGAAATGAACTTTCTAGTTTTAAATGATACTTCGGACCCTTTACAATGAAGCGCTGTCACATTGTATGTCATAATTCATAAACATAGTTGATCAAGTTAAGAAATTATCCTAATTTTGTGGCCAATCAGAGGCTTTGAAATTTAATCAACGATTTATTGTGATAAAACATCTTCCTATTTTTTGGCTTGCAGACGCAAGTCATATATTCATTTGGTTTTGTGATTTCCTTATCTTTCTCGTTACATTTCGGACAAGTTGCATTTGGCAGAAAGCCGAGATTATCCATTTGTGCACACGTCATATGCCTGTTTCCCTTGGTGAAAGGAACAATCGGTGAGCAGTCAGTTTCTGATTGCAGAAAAACTGCTCGTTCTGGTATTCTGTTCTGTTACCAAAATACATAACCGAAAACCATTTAAAATATATATTGGCCTTCGGTTTTTAGCTCGGATATCCGAAGAATATGTTGAGTGAATGTCAACCCGGCGTCGGAGCCCGCTTCGACGTCGGCGTCGACGTCCCAAGAAATGTTAAGGTATTGTTTAACATTGCCATTATCTCCACTATTACTCAATGGTTGTTCTTCAAACTCCCTGCATGTGTTAACAATCACCAGACCAACCAGTGGGAACAGTAACACTTACTCTTTCAAATATTTGTACATATCTATAGCCCGTTTTGGACTTCGAAAAAATGTTAAGGTTTTGTTTAACATTGCTATTATCACTTGTTTAACTCAATGGATGTCCCCCAAACTTCCCACGTGTGTTAATAATCATCTGATCAACCAGTAGAAACAGGAACAGTAACTCTTCAAAATATTTTTGCATGTTTATGACCCTTTTTGGACTTTTGTTTAACATTGCTATTAACTCCAATTTCTTTTGATGTATGTCCCCTATAATTCACAGATGAAATTGCACACCTTTTTTATTTAGAATCTCGGATATGGTTTTCACACCACCTCATTTTAACAACTTAAGGTATTGTTTTGAAACTTTGAATACCTGTATATGACCATCACCTCTACTTGTACAGAGCAAGAGCATATAACTCTGTCTTGGAGTTTGACATAATTATGTCCCTTTTCTGACTTGATTAATTTTTTTTCACTGAACTCTTTGAGATATTGCTTTAAAACTTGAACACATATTTATTGCTATTGTGTATTAGAGACTCTCAATTTGACTTTTATGACAATATTTATTTTTATTCATATGCATTCGAATAGTCGAGCGTGCTTAATTTAGCAAGTGCAGCAATTAATCCATCTCTTTGAAAAGAAATCTGTGTAAAACTATTGATACAACCCGTTTATATATGACATACGTACAATAATACTTGTAAGCGTGTGCCAACATTTCGTGAAAGCTGAATTCAATTTTTAAGTCCATTTCACGGTATTTGGTTATTACGCTGGGGCCAAGACTTGAAGGACATCAGTTGCTTGTTGTGTTAGATGCTTTGGTTAGACAGGCTAATAATAAATTGGGCAAGTCTTCCTTTTAAAAGGAAATTTTATCTATATATTTTACCATGTGCAAATAAGGTCTATTTGACAAATCAAACATTTGCCATAAGTTTAGGGTGATTTTTAAGTCGGATTGAATTTATTAAAACATTTCTCCAAATATTCAATAGCAATCGAATTGAAGAATTAAAAATTTGACCATCTGACTATATGACGTCACATAAGATCATAATATTTCACATTTTGACAGTAAAAGAAAAGTGTTCTTTATCTGTATCACTTCTTGACGGAAAAAAATAGAATATTTGAATCTGAACAGTATTTTTGTACATGAGTTAACATTTTAGAAAAAGAAAAAAGAACAAAAAACAACAACAAAAAACTCACCAGGTTATAGTATATATACACCAAAATAAAAATACATTAAACATTTAAATGCAGCTTTATCTAACGTTTGAATTACCTTCTATTATTTTGGTATTCCAAGGAAAGACATTCCAAATAGTTTTTAATTGTTACATATTCATTAAAAAGAATCACTTTGGAGGCCTTTTTGCTATGCAAAAGTATGACACTATATGGCGTTATGTATGAACATTATTATTTTATTAATTTTGCTGGAAGTGACTTGCTGTGGTACGGTGAACTATTTAAAGAGCATGATTAAGATTTAGGTTATGCTTGTTTTTGAAGAAGTAACAAGAATGAACTTTGTAATCGTATTTTTGGCAACCTGCAATTCATCATTCATCTTTTGTGTTAAACCAGATTACACAGGCAAACATAAGTAATACGAATGAAATGGAAATAAGGCGTTTGTTATTAAACGTTATGATTGGATAATATATTAAGTTATAGTCGTTATAAGAATTTGATTTCCGATGCATTTGCTGGTTAGTTTCCGCTTTCTCAAGATCTTAGACCCTTTTCTGAAAGGACGTGAAAACGAATTTATACCTATTTTCACAAACTGAGGTATAAACCTCTAGTTTTATTGATCACAATTAACAAACTGTATGTCTATAGCATCAAAAAATAGAAGTACGAACCAATATCGTCCCGCTTAATTGCTTGCAAACTTATACCTTAATTACAGGGACAAAACATATCCCTAAACTCTGTGAATGATAAAAGGTTGGTGTACCTTTATTTGAAAGAAACATCCCTAATTATAGGTATGCAAAATCTTAGCATAAATGAGATGCCGAAATAGTTGGACCTTATATAGAGGAACATTCCTCTAAAGATCTTCATTTATAGGTGTGTACCTCCATTCGTATTTTAATCTTGGCATCCAATCGCATTCTCAACATAGAGCTACGTCCCTCTAATGGAACATTCAGTTAGAGGAAATTAATTTAATTATTTGTGTTATGTTTATCTTCTAGAATTGTATATATTTTAAGTCAGTGAAAGGATTTATGTTCAAAGAAAGAAATTGTTCTAGATATATGAACCAGGTTACATTAGTTTGCTTACTCAGTTGATTTTTCTCCTTAAATACGTTAACGCATTTATAAATTAATTAAACACAGCTACGTTCCCAGCTGTTTTTTTCAGCTACATCTGCGGGTTACTGAATTGATGACAAAAACGAAACTCATTCATTCTCCCTACTTAAATAGTTTTGAAGATGTTATGAATATGAAAGTAGTTATGATCGACAAAAGTCATTTTAAGCTGTCACAAGCAGCAAATTTTGCATCGACTCGAGGAAGAAAAAATGCTTATGCTCATTTTTTCTTCACCCTTTTTAATAGGATATAGCGCATTCGGAGCAAAAACTTGTGCATTGCTCATAGGCCCTAATGATTCTTTTGTTTGATGTAAAGGACTTCCAAACATTCGTGAAAGCCTTCAAAGCACATCACTAAAAATTATGTTCTCCAAATATAAGGACCTTTCAAACCATGGAAAAAACAAAAAAAACAAAAAAAAAAACCGTCGTTCAGATCCAAGGTCAAAAGCGATACTTATTCAGAACATCCTTCTCAATTCAAAATTGCGCAACTGTACAAAAGGCGCCGAAATGTGAGGGTTTGTTTGATTGGTAATGAGATAATTTCCTTTCAATGATTGGTCATTTTCACAGGGTTTCTCTTTGATAGCCACGACGCTCTATATTTGGGATCATCTGCATTAAAAAAAAATCACGAGATCGTAGTACCGCCTCCTTCCTATATTTAGTAATGTTACAAGACATATATTGCACTGGCTTCACTCGTGGTCTTGATTAACTCGCCCACATACGTTCGTGCGCATGCGCGCACTCATGTATAGTGTGCAGTTTAATCAAGCCCAACTCATGAAAGCCATGCAATATATATTACGTGTTTTCAAGATGGCGTCTAACGTAGACAATTCTTATCATCAGTTTTAAACAAATATAAATCTGCATGATTTATCAGATAATCCAAACATTAAAGGTCATGTCCCTGTAATGGTTCCGCTACATTCAGGACCTCATGGCCTTTCACGGAGATAGCCAAAGTTTCCTAATCTTTCATTAGGGTACCTTGGTTATCTTTGTAGAGGTTAGGTGGTCCAAGACGTAGCGGAACAATCACAGGGACTTTTATCTAACCTGGCATATGAACACTTACAGAAACGACAAACAAAACATGTTGTATTTTCACATTTAATGAACAAACAAAAAACAACAAAAAAACAATATCTAATCCGAATTTGAAAATCCATAAATATGATACATTTAAGATGCAATTTAATGATAAAATATTAACATAAATCATGTAGAGTTGACTATATGAAAAGATGAAGTAAAAAAACAAAAACAAAAAACAATCGGCATATTTCTGACAAATTTATTTTTCATTCAAAATGTTCTAGGATCTCCACGACTAGTTAAGATTGACATGGGCCCCACGTGGTCATTATTTCACTAATGAACGTCGTCCCCTACATTCAGCAGAATGTGTCGTTTGAATCATCGTCTACCTCAATATACTCGCTCACGTATCTATTGTATCTATTGTACGAGTAATCAGGATTGCGAATTCTCGTCGTGATTCTGAAATGATAAATGGACGCAGACGGTGAGTTAATAACGCTAAAGCCTGTCAAATAATTCAAATGACGGAGTGTTCATTATTTTATATTATTTTGTCGATAACACGTCATTGATAGGATATGAGACATATAGAGTAAAATTTATTCAAATTAAATCAACCTATTTATATGAAAATACATCATTATGTTTTTGCATTTCTTTACATTCAATTCCCATTTCATAAACATAATTGATTATTTGGCATATATTTCGATATAGTTGATACCGGATACAAACGTAAATTAACGAAGCAATCCGAATCTTCACGATGTACTTACGTAGCTTACCCGGAAGCATAACACACGAAGTTCAATTTCTCGTCGCAGGCGGCAGCGGACCACGCATAGTCATCTGACCTTGACATTGCTACGCAGTTCTGGGCCACTGTTTCATTGGCTGATCCTGAATCACCCCAGTTCTCGTACGACAGTGAGGTCTTGGTCCTCATGATTTTCCAGTCCTTGGGATTTAGCAAGTCTGTGATGTCCAGCCAGAACTTCCCGGGACTTACTGAATCTGAAATGTATTAATAGCAGCAGCCATATCAACAAAAGAACGTTTTTTTTTCTTCAACTCTTACTTTTTTTTTCTAAAAGTTCTAACATAAAATCTCCCAGAAATTAGATAAACGAGCACTCCTCGAACATCTCATCTTCGTGCTGATGTTGATCAGTGAAGTTGTATAGATAGTATGAGATTTGTACCAGTCAACGATTGCTCAGTTCAGTCAGCGAATTATGCCGAGTTTTGCCGAATCCCTGGTGAAATGGTTTAATCAATCGTCCTAGTAAGCGGTCAAGACTTCCAAATATCATGATGCACTGTAGACACTATATTATCTAAGTAACTTAAGGATGGGTATTATCATCAAATTTTGTGGTCCCGAATTATACTTGCCTAAAAATAATCCAAACACGTTGCACGTAGGATTATGAAATTTTTTAGAAAACGAACGTTATGTATATTCTAAATGAACAAAGTAATGATACTAGCAACAGCAATATTCATGATTACTCAGTAAAAAAGTAAAGGTAGAAATATATATGTGCGGCAGCGACAGGGGCAGATTTCGCGAACGACCAATGACATTAATCCATTAATACGGCAGGAAGCGTGGCAACGGTGCGCTTTTTTTTTTAATTCGCAACATGACTGTAGCGAATTTTGCCGATGCCGCAAAACAAAAACGGCACGAAATCATTCCCGCCAAAACATGCTAGAGTCACACGTTGAGAAGTTTGTGCACTCAAAGATTTCTTTTTACGATATTTTAACACAGAATAATTGCCAACTAAGAAGATTATTACTGTTTGATGTTATTTTGTTCGTGTATACCATATCGGTTCATTCAAAAGTACACGAATGAAAGACTGGTTTTCCATGCCGAATATATGGATTGTACAGTTTACCGCGGCAGTTCCGCTACTATGCCGCTTCTCCACCTTTCTGGTTTATATTTACTTACAGGGCCGCCGTGGCCGAGAGGTTACAGTCGTTGACTACAAATCTCTTAGCCCCTCACCGCTGTGGGTTCGAATCCCGGTAGGGACTTCGGATTTTTCATGTGAGGAAGCCTGGGTTCTACCTGGGTACCTCTGTGTACTCGGGGTCTTCCTCCACCTGTAATTAGCTGGACGTCGCTATATGATTGAAATACTATCGCAGCGACGATAAACCCCAATACAACAACAATATTTACTTACGTAACTATGTGAGCACTTATTTTTGCATATAGCTGATTAGAACATTATATTTTATCAAAACTTGAAATTGTGTGTTAATAATCACTGTATGTATGTGAAGAAATGCTCTAGTTAACTACATGTACCGTATACGTATATGGAATTGAAACTTTGAATTCAGAAGATTTGTGAGACACGTTCAACAGTCAGGGTGAACACAAACCACGTTGCTATGTCTGGTTGGCCCCACCGCGACGCTGTGACGTCACTCTCAAATTTCACTCACCTGCCCGCCTTAATGCCCCTTCCGCGGCCATCTGCACGTCACTGTCTGTTACGTCCAGTAGCTGGCCACCTAAGAGTTCGCAGTATTGCTGGGAGACAATTGTATTTTAAGTTAATTAATTATATGAAGAAAAAAAAAATAAAAAGTATAATTCACCCGTTTTACAAGTCAATAATGTCGAAATAAAATGCGTAAGTAACAACTACGACAATAATGATGACAATGATGGTAGTCCATAAGATTTTCGTTCATTATATAGAATTGTGATAGGAATAAGATAACGTTAGTTACTTCTAATTACGAAATTAATTAAGAACGTCATGCAAGAAAATGTGTGTGTGTGTGTGTGTGTGTGTGTGTGTGTGTGTGTGTGTGTGTTTGGGAGTGGCTATTACTCCACATCGTTGGACATTTTATATGTATTTCATAGAAATGATGTATCTTCTTATTGAAGAAACGGTAGATTTGCTAAAAATAACACGGACAAAAATAAAAAAAATAAAAATAACATGACGAATATCTTTTTTTTTGTACAAAGATAAAAAACAAAACAAAAAAAAACAAATAAAAAAATAAACAATAAAAAAAACAAAAAAACAAACAACAACAACAACAAAAAACACACACACACAAAACTTATATTGTATATATATAATAAATCCTACTTTGGCATCTATCCATGATACTTTGATTCCGACTACGAGGTAGCATCCGCCGGAATGTCTACAGAATCCGTCGGGACACGCGCCATTTGCTTAAGTCGAAAAAATATAATTAACTGGACTGTTATTTGTTACGTATTCTTTGCATGAGAATTGATTGCAACTGAAATGCTAAATTAAAGTCCTGGTACAAAAAGGTTACAACAGCAAATAGTATCATTTTATTACGACCACTGCTATTACTTCCATATCACCTTTAAAAGAATTTAAATAAATTAATAGTATAGATCCTATATGTAGAATTTATTGCCACCTATGTTAAAAAATACGATACCTTTATAAACTGCATTAAAATAGCCAAAGCTTAAAGCAAATGTTTGGAAGGGAAAACATTGCAATTAAATAATAAATAGAAATAAATCCAACGAATAAGACTTATTATCCTCGTAAATAATAGAAACGCCAAACTTACCTCCCGGAAGAATAAGGCTTCCTGCAAAAAAGACCCATAGGAAAGTCCGGCAAAGCATATTGTTCGATCTGATCTGAGGGACTGACCGTCGAGAACAAAATATGTTATATATAGATCTACAAACGACTGAGTACGATACCGGAGACTACGGAAGCACCGAGGGGACATGGTGTTTTCTTTTGGTTATCATCTTGTGGCCACGAGATAGTACCTAAGAAAAAAAAACGAAAAACAAAGCTTGCTAGCTCGTGGACACGAGTTAGTAACTAAGAAAAAAACAAAAAAAAACAACAAGTCACGAGTTAGCTAGCCAATCAGATCGTGAGTATCGAGGTAACATAACGATTTGATTGGTCAGCTAAGGCCACTGCCAATATAGCGAGAACTGTTTTTTTTTTTAGTTATATCTCGTGGCCACGAGTTAATATTCGTTTTTTGATTTTCTTTCTTAGTTATATCTCGTGGCCACGAGATAGCGATATTTGTTTTTCGTTTTTTTTTTCTTAGTTACTATCTCGTGGCAACGAGATAATAACTAAGAAAAACACC
Organism: Solen grandis; assembly: GCA_021229015.1. Lineage (NCBI taxonomy): Eukaryota > Metazoa > Mollusca > Bivalvia > Adapedonta > Solenidae > Solen > Solen grandis. The sequence goes on along the minus strand of CM037785.1, from coordinate 48,252,797 downwards.
ATGTCCCCTCGGTGTTTCCGTACTGGACTCTACCGGAAATGACAGGCTTTGTTCCTGCCTTTAATGTAGCATTTTTTGCCAATACAACGTTCAAAACAACACACATACATGAAACAAGAAAATTTTTGACGCAAGCGTCAAAAGAGCAGATAGAAGGAATATTGATGTTGACGTGATTCTCCGTCATTGCGGGAAAATGATGCAATATCCGTTTAGCTGATCTACTAGACTAAGTACATTTTAATACAAGTTTTAGCCTACCAAAAGTTCCTGCATGATTGTTTTCCGCATATATAGTTATATGGGTCTAAACCGTTTAACATGTACCCTGTGAGGCACGGATGTTTGTCTATCAAACACTGGGTACATCCAGAACGTGGGGCCTGCGTGGCCGAGAGGGTAAAGTCGCTGACTTTAACACTCACTCAGCCCCTCACCGCGTGGGTTCGAATCCTGGCAGAGTCATTCGGATTTTCATGTGAGGAAGCCTTCCAGCTGGCTTGCGGTAGGTCGGTGGTTCTACCCGGATGCCTCCGTGCATTCGGGTTCTTGCTCCACCTGTAATTAGCTGAACTCCGCTATATGACTGAAATACTGTCGAAGTGACGGTAAACCCAAATAGTCAAGTCAAGTAATCCGGGACGTTTTGCACGATTTGCCCCTGCACTGTCTAAATAAATGTGAAACTGGTCAAACATGCCTCAATACTGTCTTTCAAGTCCTTGGTGAAAAACATAAGTTTTTTATTTTTGTTTCTTATTTTTTCCAAAAACTCAATCAAATCATTCATTGAAGAGAGGTACCGTCGTTGCAAGGCTTTAATTTGCCTCACATTAAAAACTTAATATTCTTGTCACATTTCGCTGTGCAGTTCTGATCACTCAATTACAGGCTCGTTACTGCGTCGGATGAACTCATAAAACTGACGATCAGAGTCGTTTCCAATGCTTGTCACGAGGTTAACTAAAGACACCGTTCTGAGGCGTCTGCGTCATTTTGTCCAACCCCTAAGATTTAGGCGAGCCTACGAGGGAGACGTACTCTTACGACGTCATCGCGATGACCGAATGTCCTGGGCACGACAACATCCACGTTGGCAAAGGCGTCAGTAGAATAGTGTCGTCTTTTCTGACGAATCTAGATTTAGGGGGCCACTGTCACTCCAAAGTGGGTGGTGTGGTGAAAAACATAAGTTTTTTTTTTTACAGTAAATTATGTATTGCTTTTTCTCAATAATACTCAGTATACAAATTCAGTTCATACAAGAGAATACAGTTTGCAAAGGGCTTTCAGATTTGGCCTCACATTCAAAGAAAATATTACTTGTCACATCTTCCTTCATCTTGCATGCACTCAATTAACAGTTTGCTGTCTTGGTTGAAAAACAAACATACATCTACATAGTCCAATGCATTGTCCATTTAAAAAAAGAAAAAAAAAATGTGTTTTCCCAAATATGTCAATAACATGTGTAAAAGAAAGTAATATGGTAGACAAAAATTGCCACAATACATGGAAATTATGAACTATTTTAATCATGCATCAACCTTTACGTAATAATTACACAACTATTTTTGTATTGAATAAAGATAGTTATGAAATAAAGCATAACATAATAAGGCTTGAAAATATAAAAAAATGCTGGAAAATATTCAGTAGATATTATTATCTCCCTTTAAGTAAGATAAATGAAATCATCTTATTTTTGTAAGAAACAGACTTAGCAATTCTGTTATAAGGTCGACAACGACCTTTTTTCACACATGTAAAAGCGAATAACAATTCATTTCACATCTATATTACTAAAAGAACGAGCTGGATTTTGTGTCGGATTTGGCGCGTTACAAAACAAAACTATATATACACAATATCACGGTTATTCAGAAACCATTCAGTGGCTGTGTTATTTGTGTTTAAAATTAAATTAAAATTGCACACATTGCGAGAATTAATGGTGAATCCATCGAAATTTGATAAATCTAAAAATAGTAATATTTCCGTGGTAACACCCTATGGTGGGTTCTTCGTATTGTTTAAAAATAGGTATATTCTGGGGGAACCTCTACTAGCTTCGCAGCCACGTTACAAGAGTGTTTTTTTTTTCCATTTTAACTACACGTCTCTTATTATTAATCTTTGAGAGTTATACAATTTATCTTTCGACTTATGGTGTGTGGCATTATACGAGCGCTCAGAAGAAAGACACTGTAGTCAGGCGACCACGATGTTCACGTATACATACAGGAACACGTGAAAAGCTTAGATTAAGGCCATAGGCTAAGGTAACTTCATATCTGTGTGCAGTAATATATGGGAATCTTGATGTCATTCGTACCCGATTCAATGTTAATATTGTCACACAAATAACGGGCAACGGATTATACATTCCAAGTTTAACCTGTGCATTTTTGTTAGCGTTATACTATAAATTTAAGATTTGTGATTTGTATGCCCCCCAAAGCTAGCTTTGTGTGTGTGTGTGTGTGTGTGTGATGGGGGGGGGGGCATAATAGAATCGGACCGCCCGTGTGTTTCCGGACATAAACTCTGTCCTGGATGACTGGATATTTATATAACTTGGTATCATTGATCTTCTTGAGAAGACGGAGTGTCGCGCGAAAGATCCAGGTAGTAACTCAAAGGTCAAGGTCACAATCACAGATCAAAGGTCATAAGATGGGGGTATTTTTTGGTTTACGGATACTAACTCTGTCCTGGATGGATATTTGCACAGACAGAACATATGAAAGAAAGTGTAGATTACAAGTAACTTCAATATATATATTGAGTTATTTCCCTTTGTTGATAGAGCTATTTAGTAGGGAACACATTTTTACGCGGTTTTTAAAGGAACACCAAAGTCTACTGTACATCAAGTATGTGCTAAAATCTGGTAAGACGACAAAACAGTTCTATGTCAAAGCAACCTTTTGGGGGCATATGTCACTGACTGTGACAGTTATTGTTTTTCAACCTGTTTCTCATTCCTGTGGATTTTTTTTTAATTCTGATATGCAGGTCGCAATAAAACTAATATTGTTTACAGCAATTGATTTTTTCCCATTAAATAGCCCATTCTGCATCATTTTCCATTGTTGCAACTATTATCCTTCCCATATGAAACTAAATAACACACCTTTAAACATTGACAGCAATAATTCCTCTTTAATTATATCATTCTTCTTTTTTGTGCTTTAAACTTGGTTTATTTAATTTTATTTAAACCATTTAACGCCATTTTATGCCACCAAAGGATAAAGGATGGTCAGGTCATTCGGGAAGCACGCAGCTCCATTGTTAATTGAGAACAGCGGTGGAAAACGATTAACTTTCAGAAAGAAATTGTAGGTCATTCATCACGGAGACCGTACCCAATCCCAGTATGGACCAAACCCAAAACTCTCGGCTTCACAGTCAAGCATCACAAAGGCCAGTTTCTTTATATGAAAACCATAGCTGGATACTAGGTAATGATATAACACGAATCCCAACAGTAAACATCATTTCCGCGATTTCGCGGAACTTTTACAAGTGTCGTTCTCATATTAAAGTTTGTCATCCCTTGAAAATTTGTTCCTCGTTTAATTTTACTATAATATACAAATTAAATGCGCCAAACAGACATTAAAAACTGTTCTCTCAGCTCTATTTTATATAAATGCATACGTTAACAGTGTAGCCATACCGCGTGGTATATGACGTCACAAGTATTTTATTTCTTGACCAATTTTAAAATGGATATAGAGCATACGAAGCGGAAAATTGTGCACTACACATCTTTTGTCAGATGAACAGTATGTCTTTACCTTCGGGAAAACATTATAGCGATGTGCTTTACGTGTTAGCAAACAAATTTTCACGAATTCGGAAGTTTTTACCGAATGTTAGGAAAAACTGTACATCTACCAAAAGACTCTTTGGGACCTATGTGCAGGGCACAATTTTCCACTTCGCATGCGCTATATACCATTAAAATAGATAAAGAAATAAAATACTTACAGCAGATTTTCTCTTTGATTCGGTGTAAAATAGCGTCATATACCACGTGGTATGGTCACACTCTTAACTTTTCTCAACGGGTCAAGTGCACGTCTCAAAATGTATCTTTTCTTTGTCTTGTCATCGTCTTTGTTGTTGAAACAAAGGACCAGTCAAGAGGTAATCCAGACATTGAACGTTTCGGAAATGACTGTATTTTCCGAAAATAAGTTTACTTTCAATATCCTGAAGTTTCCCTGAAGTGAACATTGTTTTTTTAGGGCAGATTTATACGTATTGAAACACTTTGTATGTCAGTAGAGATATATCAATATTTTCTTATACTAGGTCACACTGTCCGCGCTGTCGTGCGTTAAAGATAGAATATTTAAGTGACGCGAATGGTAATAGACTAGAACATACGTTTTAATTTAGTTTGTAAATATGTGCATCGTTCAGGTTTTTTTTAAAAAAAAAAAATATTATATGTTATTGAAATATATCTCATCGACATGTAGATTGTGTACTAGTATACATCGCAATATTTACAAACCAGAGGTGGGTATTTAAATGATATTATTGTGATTTATATTTCTTTTAATCTTGTATGATTTATGTATCTAAAATAAATAAATATGTTATTTCAGGCCGTATAATTAACAAAGTGGAAGTAAGCAAGTAATTTAAGAAAGTAAAGAAAGGAAAAATCCAAAGTATGCCAAAAAAAAAAAAAAAAACAGGTTATAAGGTTATGCTTCTGACCAAAATAACAACAGGAAGAAGAAGGAAGACCGGTAGGTAGGCAATTTTATAGCAGAATTATCATAATCACCTCAACACTGTGGTGGCCACTTTGCGACCAGTGCAGACCAAGATCAGCCTGCACATCCGTGCAGTCTTGTCTTGTTCTGCACTACATTGTTCACTATTCAGACAATATTTTTTTCAGCAAACACCCCCATAAACAACTAAAGATACAGTCCAAAATGAAGAAAGTCTACCTGTAAGAGTTCAAGTAGTATTTCCTGTATACTAGTAAGGCTATTTAATTTCTACAGTGTCTTTATTGCCAAGGTTCTTTGTATTTTTTAATATTTTTATTCCGAATACCTCTATGAAATCCAGGTATGTTTGGCACCTTTTGCATTTATTTCTCAGAGTTTAAGATAAAAAATAGGCCAGACCCGAGCCACCAAAAACAACAACAACGTAAAAAAATAATTTGGTAAGCACCTTCTTATCAATTATAGCTTATATAAAGAACGATGAGTAAGGGTGAAAGTTCAGTCCTATTGTCACACCATTGTCTTCATTGTAACAAGCGTTTGGGTCAAGTGGCGACCTGCATGTGGGACAAGGCAAAGATGACAGTATTTTCTAAAAACATACTTTCATTATCCTTTCTAATAACCTTTGGACTGTTGCTAATCGGTGCACTTATTTCAACTGAATGTAAACTAAATTTGTATACTGGCCTTTTGGATTTGGACAAATGCCATGATTTCTGTTTTAAAATATCAGAGATTATAGTCTAATGAGGCCTTTTTCCCTCTGACAAAAGGAACGGTAAAGAGCAGATTAGATACTATTAGATAGATTTATTTCGATAACATTTGTACTTAAATAAATAGAATAGAATAAAATAAAAATGTTTGCCACAGTTTAAAAGGTTGAGACATAAATGAAAGGAATTGTAGTAATAATGCTTTGGGAATGTTATGTAACGAACCATGTCGTTTACATCAAAATTAAGGATATCATTACAAAGTTGTTGTTGTTGCATTGGGGTTTACCGTCTCTGCGATAGTATTTCAATCATATAGCGACGTCCAGCTAATTACAGGTGGAGGAAGACCCCGAGTACACAGAGATACCCGGGTAGAACCACCGACCTACCGCAAGCCAGCTGGAAGGCTTCCTCACATGAAAAATCCGAAGTCCCTACCGGGATTCGAACTCACGGCGGTGAGGGGCTGAGAGATTTGTAGTCCACGACTGTAACCGCTCGGCCACGGCAGCCCCATCATTACAAAGGGAAAACCCTTATTTCCATCATGGACCTTGTAATTGATAACCTGACATAAAGAGGCATGAATATGTCGTTTAACTGAGACAAAGACAAACATAGATATGGAAAAGAATTGATCATTATTTTATCATAATCTTTGATGAATGAATTGATAATGTTTTACATTATTTAATCTATCTTGTAAGTTTAAAGGTTCTAGAACGAACTGTAATATTCACCTTTGTAGATATTTGCTTGTTTCCCTTTTCAAGTTTACCCATTCAGACATCTAAATATGATTTTATAAAAATATTTACCATGTGTATCTCGAGAAATATTAAATTTCAGAAGAGACCCCCGAATTTTGAAAAATGACTGTGAATTCAAACATACAAAAAGCTGAAATCATCTCGATTTCTGTTAAAGGTTGGTAAAATTTTCTGGAAAAGAGGCGAGTATATAAAGGATATCATACTTGCACAGGAAAAATCATCATTCATCCAGCACTATAATTTATAAATTTAATCAATTTATTTTTGTAAGTGTACCCAGGCTTCGGAAATGCACATTTTTAGCGATGTGAAAAATAATGCAAATGTTTATCTGAGTTGTTGATAATTGTAATATTTTGGAAAACAATGATTTATACATCAAAATTATCTGCAAGGTATATAGAATCATATATTAAAAATCAAAAACATTTTACCATTTCATTTAAATTTAATTGCCCATCTAATTATGGCCCTTTGGCCCAGTCAAAGCGGTTAAAACAATCATACAAAAATATACAACACGAGAAATGGTCTCAAGATGAAAAGAAAGGGCGACAATTCATAACAGTTTGCTAATCAGGCACAAACTATATGCTTTAATGTCAGAATACAATACAAATTTATTATCTTTTGCATTTTTAACCATGAAATCAATAAAAATGCGCTTTTGATTTTGCAAGATACATTGCCTAAACAGGGGTATACCCTGTATAATAAAAAACTTGAGTAAATTCATGCTTTTTATTTAATCATATCTATTTTAAATAGATTGAGAATTAAGTTCAAATTCTATCTATCTATCTATCTATCTATCTATCTATCTATCTATCTATCTATCTATCTATCTATCTATCTATCTATCTATCTATCTATCTATCTATCTATCATCTATCTATTCTATCTACTATCTATATCTATCTATCTATCTCTATCTATCTATCTATCTATCTATCTATCTATCTATCTATCATCTATCTATCTATCTATCTACTCTATCTATCTATCTTATCTATCTATCTATTATCATCTATCTATCTATCTATCTATCTATCTATCTATCTACTTATCTTCTATCTATCTATCTATCTATCTATCTATCTATCTATCTATCTATCTATCTATCTATTACTATCTATCTATCTATCTTTACTATCTACTCACTATCTATCTATCTATCTATCTATCTACTATCTATCTATTCTATCTATCTATCTATCTATCTATCTATATCTATCTCTATCTATCTATCTATATCTATTATCTATCTATCTAATCTATCTATCTATCTATCTATCTATCTATCTTCTATCTATCTATCTACTATCTATCTAATCTATCTATCTATCTATCTATCTATCTATCTATCTAAAATCTATCTATCTATCTATCTATCTATCTATATCTATCTATCTATCTACTATCTATCTATCTATCTCTATCCTATCTATCTATCTATCTATCTATCTATCTATCTATCTATCTATCTCTATCTATCTATCTATCTATCTATCTATCTATCTATCTATCTATCTATCTATCTATCTATCTATCTATCTATCTATCTATCTATCTATTATCTATCTATCTATCTATCTATCTATCTATCTATCTATCTATCTATCTATCTATCTATCATCATTATATCTATCTATCTATCTATCTATCTATCTATCTATCTATCTATCTATCTATCTATCTATCTATCTATCGATTCTGCTTCCTGAAAACTACACCAGCATTCGCTCAAATGTGCGTGCAAATGAAAAGTCACGAAAGTTACCACCCGCTCCCAGGAAGCAGTTGAGAAATTTTTTTCCAACTTCAACTAATCTCTATCCATTCTGCTATCTACTGGAAACTACACCATAACTTAAAATTACACTAATTGTGTGACCAAATAAACAATCACCAAATTTTCATTTGCTCCAAGGAATCGAACTCTGGACCTTATGTTTGCAAGGCGGATGCTACACCTCACAATCAAGGACTAAACTGTTAGTATATTCATGTTACAGTATTGAGATGATAAAAATGCAGCTATCTACAGCAGTAAGTATTGCCTTTTTTCTGTATGGGGCAGAAAAGTTCTTTTTCCTCGTTTTCTTTCCCCGCTCGACTCCATGCTGGTAATTCTAAAATGACGTCATAATACGGGAAATACCTTGAGATTATGCGATATTTACTAAAATTAGTAACTCCGGAATTTTTTTTATTCGTCGTTCGGCATGCACGAATAGTGACGGTATAAGTCGATATTTGCCGAAACTATATGTATTACAGTTCTAAAACCTTAAGGATAAAATAGTATTGATAACAGATAAAATGCAACCTACCACAGACAAATGTAGGAATTACGTCATCCTGGATATTTATATTGCACAGAAGAACATAGAAAATGTAACACGTGTTAATACTTTGAGATGTTTACTATGATTTATGGTATTGGTCCTTTGCAGCTTTCTTTAAAGAAGAAAGGGTGGGCATATTTCTAATATGTGGAGGTAATGAATTCCAAGACTTGCAGCATTCCAACATATGAAAATGATATAAGCCCCAAACGTTTGACCTTTGGTAGTGCAAGTGAACCATTCTTACTAGATCAAGTATTGTGGCGCACAAATAGTTTCAGTGTGTTTTCTACTCTTGTTCCCGGTCGTCCTCAATATTACAGATAAAGTAGTGTAAGGGAGAAGTACTCCAGAAAAAAAAAACAACAACAATAAAACAAAAAAAAACAACAACAACAAAAAAAACCCCAGACATTGAGCTTATTGAAACTCATTGAAACACTTTGTGTGCACAAGTCGCCCCTGTATTACAAAAAATTGGTTTGTGTATACAGGAGAGAGCCAAAACGGGATCTTTTCAACCTTTACTAAGCGACGGTAAATACAGCAACAAAAACAGAGCAATGATTTTAGAAATCGTCACTTCTATACACTGTAACCGGGGTCAAATTCCACCAATTTCACTTAGCGCTAAGTGATACTTAAATACTTATACATTTTTTCCTGATGAATACAAGATTATTTGTTACAAATATTGCTCGCTAGTAAGTTTACTACTTATTCCATCCTAGTCATTTACTTAAATTTTGGTAAAGCAAGAATGATGAACTAGGCTTCTATCTTATTTAAGTATTTTTTTTAAAGTTATTACATGTACTTAGCGTTTCATGAATCTGAAACACTCACCAGAAATTCAAAAATGAAAATAACAGAAAACATCATTTGGAAGGAAAACCGCCAGCTGACTCAATATACTATTTGATATGGTATACATGTAGTTTGTTTTAATTTTGCAACAAAGAAAACGAATAAAAATGCAATGTCAATGTCAGTTCAAAATAAAGTTGAGGCGATATCATTATTATAATGGCAATTAAATGATATCGTTCGCAACTTCGGCGAAATCGGTTAAATATAGAATACAGGTGCTTGCCACGTGACACGTTCAGCAACAAGTTCAGGGTAGCGTTTTCGTAAGTTCTGACTTTGAGGTAAGCACATGCGCGAAGAATGATTGTGATTAGCCAAGTAACGGCAAATGAAAATAAAAAAATCGAAATATAAGTTTTATAATTTTAGATATACATGTAGTTTTAATACCGTCTGTAACCGTATTGTCTGTGATGGGGATTTTTTTTCAATCACGGAATGTTGCATTAGGTGACCATGCGTCTGTAGATGGGTATTGATAAATATGATACACACATATAGTCACATATAGATAAATTGTATTTATCATGTACATGTAAGTGTAAAGAAAAAATGCCCTATAACCGAGATGTTTCAGGTTCGATAGCCGATCGCGACCTATCAATAATGTGACTGGGTATGGTATAATGCCACTTGTCTACGGCGTGATATTGTACGAGGGCGAGTCAATAAATAACCAGACTATGACATCTCTGATCAACCGAGACATCCACGATTTTCACGCATTGTTTCAATACATGTACTATACCTGTGTACAAAACTACACATGTATACGGTCATTTGTTTGTCAGATATTGAATGTCAAACATGGCTAGTGATGTAAAAGCAAGCTTTTCATCAAAAGTGGAGTACCGTGCTGTAATTCGGTACTTGCATTTAAAAGGTAAAACTGGTAAGGACATACATGCTGAGTTAGATGATGTGTATGGGTCTTCTGCACCATCTTATTCTCAAGTTAAATTCTGGGTTCGGGAGTTTAAACGCGGTAGAACGTCTTTAGAAGATGAAGCCAGGTCTGGACGCCCAGTTGATGCCACCGACGAAGAAATGTGTAATAAAGTCAGAGATCTGGTATACTCAGATAGGCGAAGTCAGGTTGAAGAAATAGCACAGGCATTAGGCATTTCACATGGTACCGTTTCAACAATCTTGCATGATACAACCCGTTGGGTCCCAAAATCCCTTAGCAATGAGCAAATGGCAACGAGGGTATCAGTATGCAGTGCGTTGTTGAAGCGTTTGAGGTCAAAAGATGAATTCCTTTTGCGTCTAGTTACTGTGGATGAGACTTGGGTGCATTATTATGAACCAGAAAATAAAGTCGTCAGTGCGTAGGGCCGGGATCGCAAAGGCCAAAAAAGTTCAAGACTCAACCATCTGCTGGCAAAGTGATGGCCACAGTAGTTTGGGACACAAAGGGCGTTATTTTGTTGGACATTTTACCCAAGAAAAGTACAATAACCGGAGCATACTATGCAAACTTGCTAGACCAGCTGAGGAACGCCATCCGCGAGAAACGCCGTGGTAAACTCTCCAAAGGTGTTTTGCTGGGACAGGACAATGCAAGAGTCTACACTTGTAAAGTTGCAATGCATGCTGTGGAGTGAAATGGGTATGAATTAATACCGCACCCTGCATACTTACCAGACCTGGCTCCTAGTGACTTCTTCCTTTTTCCAAATTTGAAAAAGGATATACGTGGACGTCATTTCCGGTCTGACGAAGAAGTCGTGGCGGCAGTTGAGGAGTGGTTCCATGGAAAGGACCCTGACTTCTTCACTTCTGGGCTGATGGCACTTGAACACCGTTGGTCCAAGTGCATAGCCCTGGAGGGAAATTAAATTGAAAAAGAAATGGTAGATCTCAACCCGAAATAGGTTAGGCTCGTTATTTATTGACTCGCCCTCGCAGTAAGGCAGAACTATATTTATCTCATAAAGACAAAAGTCCCAAAAGGAACTGTCGATGGACTGTGCAACCCAAACAAACTATATTTTAACAGAACAGAACATATATTTTATTTAGACTTAAGCTTTACAAGCTTTTCGTCATACACAGTAATACATAATATATAGGATCTGACATCAATTGTTTTTTCATATCAAATTCATGAAAGCGGTATTAAGCGAGTCACTGGCAAGCTTAATAACATTTTCATGAACGAATTTAGTAAAAATTTGATATGAAATGACAATTCATGTGAGATTCTTTTTATCATATGATCATGGCTATCTGCCAATTGCAACATGTCCGAAATGTAAAGGGAACCACAAATCTGAGTGAAGTAATAGGCTTGCGGCCACGTGTAGACAACCGTCTGAGGTAAAATCAAAGCGCCCTATGCGCTGAGAGACGGCGGCGGGATTAACATGAAACAGATTTAATTCTAAACCAAGCCGAAACAATAGAGGCAAAGGTCATATAGCGCCAAAAACTCCACACGCTTTCCTGTAACTAAAGTTGCTTTAGAGCCAGTTGAAATCGCTCTCTGTTACATAATAATGCGGAGTAAGGGTCATGAACCTGATTTTATTCATAAGTTGCATTCCTAAGTAGGTCATTCCCTTTCTTCAATACTAGTGAACCTGATATATGCATGCTATCTGTTGTCGAGTATGTGTATGTTCAAAGTTAAGAAATGCGCTGGGAGGAACATAACTCGTCATCATGCAAAATTACGAGTGAACTTCTTTAGGTTAATTACTAAAAGCGGTTACGGTTATGATTAAAAGGTTTGTGTATCATATTCCACTCGTATTCGTTGGTGCAGAATGACATTGCATGGATACGCACTAAGCGCGGAGAGGGACAGTTAAATTTGCTGTGAAAAATATGCAAATCAGCAAGGTCAGCAATGCCTGTTTTCAATTTCCAGCTACAAAAGACGGCTGGCCGCCGTGTAAACACTTACTTAAAATTTGTGAAAATGGTGTCTTCTTTTGGTAAGAAATGACAAAAAAACATCGGTATATTTATGTAAACGTACCACATACATAAGAAAATAACACCCGAGGGCATAGTCGGTGTAAAACACATTATTTGAGTTGTCTAATTGCTAAAAAAGGTCCCGACAAATTAAATAATTCCTCTCGATTATGTGTCGTAACATTGCGCTTTGGAAGGATATCATCCGAAATAGATTACAATATATTTACGAGATTATGGCATTTTCAGACGTCTTACTAACGATTAACTAAAGCAGGCATTGCTGATTTGCACAATTACCATAGCCATTTTCACCGCAATATATCACTCCGCGCTCAGTAGCGTAATTATCGATTTAATGTGATTATAAGGTCACGACCTCCTTAGGTATGCAATTTATGGATGGAATCATTATGAAACAAATTAACGCGCTCAATGAAGTTAGAGACTGTCGGCGGGGTTATGATTAAAGAAAGAGCGAGTTCAGCTCGCTTACTACTAATAATTAGAGTTGCAGAAGAACGTGTGGAGGTTTATGCGTCAACAAATGACCATTGCCTCTATCGAATAATCCTGCCAATAGTCTCTCAGCCCATTGTGCGTTTTAATTAATCCTACAGACAACAGAAGTAAACCGGGTAACTCAAATTGATAACAGCTATAGTTACTATGCAGTTGTCTGAATAAAATTCACACAATATATCAGAGGAGCATTAGTATAACCCAGTTTGCCTTAAGTGCGTGAGATCGTACGGTTTGTGCATCAGATGACATATTGGACAATAAAGAGCGTACTTAAAGAGCGTGAGATCATACTGAATCACAGAAAAAAACATACATGTGTTAGACTAAGGATAGAGCGTAGATTGAGTTCATGTAAAAAGGGCAACATATCAGATCTTAAATAGTACATAACATAAGGACGTGAGATCGTTTTGAACCTTATATTAAACCTAGAATAGTGGATTTTGACAGAATATATATGTACATGTATCCTCATGATTTGTGTGGTGTGTTGGGGGTTGGGGTTGGGGGGCGTGGCGTGTCTTTTCCATCTTCTTGACTTTTGTTTACAATATTTAGATTTCAAAATATAATCACATGGAATACTCCTTTTTATTTCCCTTTTCCTTTTTTTCCATTGGGTTTCAAAGGTCTATAAAACAATGGGAATTGTACAATTGTATATTATACAGTCTTCCAATTGATCTAAATGTTTGACTTTTGATCTATCAAAAGTAATGCATTTCCTTAATAACTAACATATTCATGAAAACAAAGCATTCTGCAAGTGTGGCTTTATAAAAATGACTAATTAACACGTTGAAGACAACGTTTAGTTTAATGGCTCTCCCACGTGTGTAAAACAACTCATATAAACATGATCCCTAACAATTTGTCCCTAAGTCGTGCTTGGAATACTGGGCGGGCCAAAGTGTATGGTCAATTGGTGTTACATTATTTACACTTACAAATTTATCATATATGATAACCATGCACTGTATATTGCTTACAAGAAACAACATAAAAAACAAACAAACAACATCAACAACAACAACCCGTTAAATTGTTTAATACATTAGGTGTTGATCAATTTTCTACAGTTTTTTTCGGCGTAAGCTGTTTAAAATGAATGTTGTCTTATTTCTTGAATCTTATCTTCGTTAACAACCGAAGATTTCGAAAAAGCACTAATTTTATTGGTTTGCATAAATTATATTTAGGACATTCCATCATAAATTGGGAGTTTCAGGGTGCATATCTTTCTGCATGATTGTCAATTGGCAAATAACAATTTAATCTACCTATTTAAACGTAAAAAACATCCAGTTGAAAAAATTCAAACATGAAAAAGTAAACACTTGTGAGTCTTTAGAAAATGTAGTTAACCATGATGGTGGACTCGTCCGTCTAAGTCACAAAAACTCGCCGTATAGAAATTAGCTACCAAAGCAACAACCTTCGCGGCGCAATTGGGTAGGTGCTCGTTTGCTAAACTAAGGGTCCCGAATCCCAGTGATGGAACTTTTTTGTAAAAGTTTCGCTTATATTACACTTTTTTCCCTAGTATCTTTTTTTTGCTTGCTAGTTTATTGCATTTTTAAGCAACAAATACGTTTTTTAACATTATTTAAAAATCACAGACCATTTAAAACTTGCCAGCATTATTATAATAAATATTTTATATTGTAACACTTTTGCTTTCTTAACTGTCATATCTTTTGTGTGTGTGTGTGTGTGTGTGTGTGTGTGTGTGTGTGTTTTCTTTCTTACGCCGAATGTCGTTTTTTTAATATTTAAATATAGTTTTAACTTTCTTTATTTTACGTCGATTGAGAAAGTTCTAACAACTACTAATCTTTTTTTTATCAATATCGATGTTTAAGTTAACATTTCAACTATTAAAATGGTGCTGGTAACACTGACTTCCTAGCATAATTAGGACAGAATGACAATTCGCTTACTTTGCGCCCCTTTAACCCTTTCCCTCTTAGAGGACGCCATGAAAAAACCTATGCGAACAGCATAAAACCAGATCAGCCTGCGAGTAACTCGCAGGCTGATCTGGTTTTATGCTGTTCGCTGCTCCTCAGTGGTCTGGAAATGAGGATTTTGTAATTAAATTTGGTAAGGCTTAACTGTGGTTTTCTGCAGATCAGGCTTTATGTGGTACCTACTGAGTGCGTCAAAATGAGTCTATATGAGGGAAAGGGTTAAAATGAGTCTATATGAGGGAAAGGGTTAAATAATGAACACCTTGATCTGCTATACATTATTTAATGTGTCTCTTTGTTCTGCAAAAATTAACCTGCATGTCTTTTGGACATGACATGATTGGCAGAAGGATGGCATACACTATGAGACCGTTGCCTGTGGCAACTATTTAGAAAGAGACGATTCGCCTCAGTCTGATGAAAAGAAAATGGCTGATCAGATAAACTGTTTTTGTAATAAGTACTCTCCTATAAAGTTGATAACTATTTTCTGAGTAACGTTTCGTCCTTTTTTTTCCTAGAAAAAGTTTCAGGCCTATAAGTTTATTTCATGTTATTGTTTTTCTTGTGTGTTAATTAATTTTAACCCTTTCCCTCATAGAGGAAACCATGAAAAGACCTATGCGAACAACATAAATCCATATCAGCCTGCGAGTAACTCGCAGGCTGATCAGGTTTTATGCTGTTCGCTGCTCCCCAGTGGTCTAGAAATGAGGACTTTATAATTAAATTTTGTAAGGTTTAACTGTGGTTTTCTGCAGATCAGGCGTTATGTGGTACCTATTGAGTGCGTCAAAATGAGTCTATATGAGGGAAAGGGATAAGCATGTTACAGTGTCAGTGCCGGTAATTCTGATTTAGAATAAAGTGTTGTGAAAGAACAGTTACCTCCCTTGTCAGCTGCAAAGTGAAATAGAATTTCAATACCATAACCATAACCCTAACTAAGTGATTTTATAAGTTTGTATTATAGACATATTTCAATGTAAGGAGCGAGAGGTCGTGGGTTCGATCCCCAGTCGCGAACATACCAAAGTCGTTAAAATTGGTACTGACACATCTCCTGCTTGGCGCTCTGCATATATGGGTAGTTCCAGGACTGGTTGGCCCGGTGTCAGGATAATGTGACTGGGTGTGCTATAATGCATGGCACGATGACACGGTACAGCAGTGTGGCAGCACTATATCTCTCTCAAGAAGACATAGTCTCCAATTATTGAAATACTGTTGGTGGGACGTTTAATCCAACGAACATGTCAGCTGTGCTTGGAAAGTATTGTCTCCATATTCATCGATTACATGGTCCCAATACATGGTTATTTTCGTATATTTTCATTCCCTTAATTTGTATTTGTATATCTGTGTAATCTGGTTTATTTTGATAAAACCGATATAGAATATTTGAAAGTAAATTGAATGTATTATCATAATATTGAATTCTTGAATAATACAAGGATTTTTGATGACCATACAAAATCTTAACACTGGTAGATTGAAAGTTGTTTATCTATTTAATTGATCATTTCATTGGCAAAATTGATAATTTGTTGATTTAGCGCTAAATTATTTATTCAATGTAAGGGTGCTAATTTACAAACGTGTATGTTTTGTTTTCCATGTTGCTATGTTTTGTATAATGTTTTTCTGCCTCATGGATCCATCCATCCATACCTATCTAATATATACCAATCTATCCGTCGTCCGTCCGTCCGTCCGTCCGTCCACATATATGGTTAGTTGACTCCGCTTAAGAGTTAAAAATGAAGTTTTTGGATTCGACATACTATTTTAACAATAGAAATGATCCAAATATCGATGGCTTTTTATTATAACCCTGTATGTAAGCGAGTAATTGGAACATTAGAGATAAACCTACGACCCATAATTGCACATGTAATTACATGGTACATATATACATATATTACAAAACTACAATTCAGAATATGCTATGCATGCTAATTAGGTGCATTAGATAATGCAAAAATGTGTCTGGCATAACTAATTACAGAAAAATGAAAATAATTAAGAATGATAAATGGAAAAATAGTTTGCCTAGAATGCTCTGCATTCCAAATTGATATCGGGGTATGTAACTGCCCATATGTATGTAGCACCATCATTGTCAATGGGACATTTGTGTAAGCTGTTTTGTAGCTCGAAAGTGGTGGTTTCAACTCCCGGGTTGGCTGCACATTTTTCTCAACTGGTTACATGTCACAATATAGACAATTTCTTTATTCTAAATCTCTAATCTTTGCAAAAGTACTGAGAAACCCATGACAAAACTGATGATCTATGGAAAAAAGTAAAAATAAACAAAAGAGAACATGATTGCAACTAAAAGAAAAATCTACTTCCCTAATTATGAGGAGCAGTAAGAAAGGTCAGCTATATCCATAGTTCGTATTGCTATTCATCTGATTAACTAATCCCCCAATCCTATCTACTCGGCCCGGCCCAACCCGGTGGGTAGTTCTTAGAATTCAGAAGTTAAACACCTCCCACGGTTTGATCATATTAATTCAAGGGGAGGCAACCACAACAGATCAGCTACAGTAAAAATTGAAAATAGTACATTGCATGTTTCTTTTTGTCACATTTGAGTCAAAAGTAAATCATTTGTTTCTTGTCACCGGCTTGGATTTTATATTTCAACTGACGATACACCTGTTTTGTTGGTGGGATGGAAACTGCCATAAAATTGCATTGTTAAGAATGTACATAAACTAATTAAATACTAAATCATGTTTTGAACTCATTTCCTTATTGCAACCACGTCTTTGCCTTTTAACAGCTAGAAATCTATATTTTATTAGATACATTAAAATTGTTTGTGCATATTGCAGTACTTCGTGCGAAGTTGAATGATAATTATCTGCTATCTTACAATGAGGTTTGTCTCAATTGTCAATGTCAAAACAGATCCTTTTTTTCCCGCCAATTTATCACGTATCTTACAACGACAAACTACCTGTTTACCACAGCTTCGTATCGTGTACGCTCTTTTGTTATGCTGGGGAAAAAACACCCATCTAAGTAGAGTACCGCCAAGGCAGTAAATTCCCCATGCAGAGCAGCCATCCCTACATGAAGATTTCACCTTTGTTTGAATTACTTATAACTCATCGCAGACATCCTATGCAAAAGCGATTATGTTTTGTCTTTCGCGTTGATAGGGCGGAATGCAATTTACAAGAAGCCCTTCTTCATACCTGTGCGTAGTTTCCCGGAAATTGCCGATATTTCACTGGCGTTTGAAAGTGGACACCTGTTTTCGCGGTTAGGAAGTAAAAGCTACTTGGATTTGTATTCATAAACCAAAGCCTATGTACTTAAGTGTTAAGATGTTTTTGATTCTGAGACAAAATGTAAAAACGAATACAATGATACTAACAGACGATTCAAGGATTTTTGCAATAACTTCTAAAAACTCAACAGACAGAAAAAATTACAGACGTGATTGATCAAAAGAACGCCAGGTTTTATTCCGAATTATTCTTGGAAGTCCTTCATCTTTTCATCTTTATAATATTGAATTTTCGGTCGAAATCACTTCAAATTGGCGGCTTAAGTGTGCATTTCAGCAGATCAAAATATTAGGCCATTTCGAGTGGACAATCACTTTTATTGGAAATATATAGCAACACATACTAGAGTGTCATCCGCAGACGACAGTCATGCGGAATAACTCGGTTTTTATCGCTCAAGTTCATTGTCATTGGACGCTTGAAATAATCAATTTTGCTTTGCGAGAGACTGAGTTTCAAATGTTTACCGTGCTTGTACTTTCTAGGGATACATTACCGCAGAATTTGTATCTATGTAAGGAAACCTAGCGGAGAGGAGACGTCTTTTCAGTTATATTCCGTTTATTGTAGCAGATAGTGGATATCAAATGAAATACCATATGTGACAACGGGATCAATTCCGACCACTGGGATGTCTTTACTTGCAGTCGAGGAAATCTGGGATAAGTTTAGGATCGGTAATACCGGATCGGTCTTATTTGTGTGTTGTGCTTTAATCTAGACACTTTTGTTGTTTTTATTTAAATCACATACAGTCGAATTTAAAATATTTATTTCAATGTTTACCGATGTTTTGAATATTTCAATATAACGTTTTGAATAATTTGGACACGTTTGTACGGAAAGGTACAAATTTTGTAACTAACGTTACGACAAAAAGAAAATAAGAAGTTTTTTGACATGCAAGTTGTGTACAGTGGGGGGTCAACCCCGACTCCCTCCCCGAGGGTTAAAAGGAAGGAGTTTCAAGGATATGGGCGCCCCTTCCTTCCTGGATACTCTAACTGTTCCGTGACACCGCCTATACACCAGCGGTCAAAGGATCGTTCCAGTAAGGAATCCTCGGACACAGATTCCTCTCTCCGGGATACCATTCCTGCCATGCGGAAACCCGTCGCGGTCACGTGTCTAGTGCTCAACATCCTTCTCCCGGGTCTCGGTAGGTCAACATATTTAGCACGTGTATCTGTCTGTCTGTCTGTCTGTATACCTTCATACTTAAATGATATGAATTGTCCATTGATAAATAAGACTGTAGTTTCAAGTATTTTTTTTTCTTTTTGGTAATTAAATATTATTTCATTAATGTTCCGCTACATCCGACCATCTGTTTCTGTGATAAACGTATTTGATATGGCAAGAAACTTTAAGGTTTACCTCAAGAAATTGATACTGCTCATTTGCAGTTTTAGCTTTTTGTATGGGTTATTTATTACTACAGCGTTCTTAAAAATGCATTACAAAAACACTAAAAAGACGGTAGAAATTGTAATTGTAAGTACACATATACCCCTTTCTAAAATTCGTGCAATTGCATATACACATGGTTAAAGAGGGAATCGTGATGACCAGGCAAATATTCTCCTGATTCGAAACTCGGCCTTTTTGTGTCAAAAGGATATCACCATGAAATCACCAAGTAACCAACGGCAAGAAAAAAATCTCGAGTCAACAACCTAATGCTGATTGTCGTCTGTATGTTTTTCTCTCAATACTACCGCAACATGTGGCTGTCGTGAGGAGACATGCTGGGTCTCCTGTATAGTCGTAAATCAGGTATAGGAGAACGAAAATGAGCAGTGAACACAGAAAATAAGCAGTAGGCACAGACACAGAAAATGAGCAGAAGATACAGAAAAAATAACTGTGGATAGAAAGTTTGTTTGCTTGTTGGGTTTAACGTACCACCGACAGTATTTCAGTCATCTGGAGACGATATCTACTTGAGACAGATATAGTGCTGCCACACTGCAGTATCACGCCGTAGACATGTCACATTATCCTGACACCGGGCCAACCAGTCCTGCAACTACCCTTATATGCTGAGCGCCAAGCAAGGGAGCTATAACAGTACCATTTTTTACGACTTTCGTATGTCGCGGCCGGGGATCGAACCCACGACCTCCCGCTCCCGAGGCGGACGCTCTAACCACTCGGCCACCGGGAACAGTGTGGATAGAAAGTGAGGAAAGAGACATAATTTAAGATTAAATCCCTGTAATGGTTCCGCTACGTCTTGGACCTGTTAATCTCTACCAAGATAACCAGGGGAACCTAATGAAACATTAGGAAACTTGGTTATCTCCGTGAAAGGCAGTGAGGTCCGAAATATAGCGGAACCATTTCAGGGTCTTTACCTTAAGCAGTGGATACAGAAAATGAGAAGTGGATACAGAAAATGAGCAGAGAATACAGAAATTTAGCAGTGGATACAAAAAAGTGAGCACTGAGGCAAAACCTTTGCAGTGGACACAGAAAACGAGCGGTGGCTACAGAAAATAATCAGTAGGTAGAAGGCACAGACACAGGAACTGAGCAATGGATACAGAAAAATAGAAGTGAGCAGTAGGCATATAAATAGTTCGCTGTGGTTTCACAGAAAACAAGCAGTAGTCACAAAAAATGGCTGTGATAGCAAAATATAAGCCAGTCAACAGTGAGATAATCGATTATTTTGTATATATTTTCTTCATAAATTATCAAAACGTTCTTGTCGTGTCGATACTGGATTAGAGCATCTGGAAGTAAATTTTGGCACCTTTCTGTTTTGTTAAACCACATATTTTTAACATCTGTCATCAACCCTAATTGCCTGACTCAGTAATTGAACTTAGGGGAACTTTCTAACACCACCCTATAAATATTGCCTGCGAGACATATATACTAGTATTTTCAGTTAACCTCCTCTAAATGCCACAGTGCATTTGGGGTATTCCTCCACCTGTAATTAGCTGGACTTCGCTATATGACTGAGCGACGGAAAACTAAAAAAATCAATCAATCATGCAAGATAGACAAAAACTTTATATACTCCAAACATTACAAAGTAACAACATGGGGATATAAACATAATAATAATAGTTATAATCCGGCCAATATAAGTATCTAGTACGAGCGTATATGTAAAAATGCAAGATCTTATTTCGTGGAAATACAGAAAATAACTGCAGCTACTGTAGTTATTTGAGATGTTCCTCTCTAGCAGCATGGTGAGGTATTCTTCTAATAAGTACATGTAAAAAGGCGACAGATATTTAGTTAAAACTTATTTATTTTAGGTTGATCAGGAAACAAGTTCTTACAACTTATACTAACCCCTCGACATTTTGAACTTGATAGGGTAAACAAACTAAGTAAAATACCAGTCTGAGAGAAACATTATGCTGTACTCTCAACGTGAACGTTAGCTGGTTGATATCATAGAATAATTTTGTCGTACTCTCAAAGGGAACGTGAGCTGGTTAATACCATAGAACAAGTATGTCGTACTCTCAACGTGAACGTGAACTGGTAAATACCATAGAACAAGTATGTCGTACTCTTAACGTGAACGTGAGCTGGTAAATACCATAGAACAAGTATGTCGTACTCTTAACGTGAACGTAAGCTGGTAAATACCATAGAACAAGTATGTCGTACTCTCAACGTGAACGTGAACTGGTAAATACAATAGAACAATTATGTCGTCTCTCAACGTGAACGTGAACTGGTAAATACCATAGAACAATTATTTCGTACTCTCAACGTGAACGTGAGCTGGTAAATACCATAGAACAATTATGTCGTACTCTCAACGTGAACGTGAACTGATAAATACCTAAGAACAAGTATGTCGTACTCTCAACGTGAACGTGAGCTGGTAAATACCATAGAACAATATGTTGTACTCTCAACGTGAACGTGAACTGGTAAATACCATATAACAATTATGTCGTTCTCTCAACGTGAACGTGAACTGGTAAATACCACAGAACAATTATGTCGTACTCTAAACGTGAACGTGAGCTGGTAAATACCATAGAACAAAAAAAAAATTAAAAAACATGAACAAGTAGTCTAGTATGATCAATTTCTGGTCGAGAAAGAAAAATGCAGTTCAGATGAACGGTTGAACCAGGGATTCTATAATACATGTACACACGTGTAAATATAGAATTCCTGGTTGAACAGAACCGAGTTAGTTTTTACGTCATCAAAGAGCAACGCCCTTGAAGGCGGGGCTCGTTGCATATGCGCACTTGAACATCGCTATATTTTGTACATTTAGTATAGGTTAGTGTTTGTTTTCAAGGGTTTAACAAATTTAACCGCTCAAGCTCGGCACAGCCGAGTGAGCAGTTAAATTTGGAAACCCTCGATAACAAACATTAACCTACTTTATGTATGGAATTATGGGACGATACTGTCCTAGTCCCCGCCCATAAATTCTCGCCTCTGACGAACCAACCAATCAAATATGCTTCTAGATTGCTCATGCAAATTTAATTTCAAATGTGACTCATGTTTATAAATAGACATGATGCACGCGCTTAACAATGACAGTGAAAGTCGGCTCAAGTTTTGATGTCTTAGGGGGATATTGAATTTTTACAGTTAGTCCTACTTAATCGTGCAATGAATTGCTTGTATTTCGTTAAAAATTCAAACTTAATATTGCATAAAATGGACCGTAATATCTTGATATGGGAAAAAATGTTTGCCTATGTGACCAAAGACCAATATGGGCGGAGCTTGTTGTGGCGGCGAATGATTACGTCATGTTTTGTTAGCTAAAAAATTAATAGTACTCAGTACTGTACCAAAATGCTAAGTCAAAAGCAAAGCTGTATGGCGTACGTGACAAACTAAAATTTAAAATGTTATCGTTTAATTTTAATTGTTTAAAATCTAAAATATTAATGATAACTAATACTTAAAAAGTTTAAATGTTGTAAAAATAAAGCCTAAAACGGAAGTAGCGCCTGCTACAAAAACTTCTACCGAGATAAAGACACCAACCACAAGTGATGAAAATGCAAGATGCTAATGTCCCAAACTGAAAAAAAGAATGTGAAAGATCGGACGGGAAAAAATAAGCTATGATTGAGCAAGTGAATACTTCACGCTATTCACATATATTGTAATATTTTTGTTGTTGTTTTACGAGTCATATAAGATGTCACTATTATTATTCCTGTAAAATGTCGTAAAAATGGTACTGGTATAGCTCCCTTGTTTTGCACTCAGCATATAAGCGTAGTTCCACGACTGGTTGGTCCGGTGTCAGGATAATGTGACTGGGTGTTGTATCATGCCACATGTCTACGGCGTAATACTACAGTGTGGCAGCACTATTTCTATCTCAGGTAGACATCTTCTCCAAATTACTGAAATATTTTACCCAAGAAACAATCTATTCTTTATTTGTATCAGTTCTCGTTGCTTATTAATAGTTAATTCATCCTAATGTATGGAATTAATTTTTACCAATTGGAATGCAGTATTTTTCAAAATTTTAGATCGGTTAAAATGGTTAAACCGCTAGGTTTAATGGATAAACTAGTATACGTTTCGAATTAACTACACATGTGATCAATCTTTGTGCGCATGCGTGTAAAGGTGGGATTAGAGGCGTGGCCATAAAATCTCGCTTCGGTCTTCTGTTGTCTGTAGAAATGTAATAGTTATAGCACCCTTTCGAGTGGGTCACATTGTGGTATCAGTGCATGGGGGAAACTTAGGGGATGTTAATGTAAACGATCGAGCGGCGAGATTGTTTACCACATCCCCTAAGTTTCCCCCATAATTAGCTGATACCGCAATGTAACCCACAAGAAAGGATGCTGTAACTGTTTTATTGCATGGATAATTAAAATGTTATTTATTCAAATATTAGTCTGTCAATCTAATTCTATATTAAACTATTATACTGATTTCCCCCTTGATAACCTCTGACTTGACTATTTGAGTTTATCGTCGCTTCGACAGTATTTCAGTCATATAGCGACGTCCAGCTAATTACATGTGGAGGAGGACCCCGAATGCACGGAGGCATCCGGATAGAACAAGCCAGCTGGAAGGCTTCCTCACATGAAAACCCGAATGACCCTGCCGGGATTCGAATCCACGCTGTGAGGGGCTGAGTGAGTGTTAAAGTCAGCGACATTACCCTCTCGGCCACGGAGGTGGGTATCACTTATGACGTCATTAATGTCTACAAAAACGTCTTAGATAAGTGTTAAGTTTTAAACTTAAAGTTTTAAATCATTCAAAGCCCCTCCCCTCTTTTTTTTACACAGTTTCAATCAATTTAGGATTCAAAATTAATTAAAGAAGATAATGATTTTTGTTTTATTTCGAAACAAGTCTGATTGAAAACATTAAACCCCATGGCAGCGAGTGTTGTGATTTAAGGAGGCGTTAAATTATTTCTCCTGTCGCTCTGAAAGCGTGGAAAGGTTTTCTGGGAACTGCTAAGCACTTTTTACGCTTTTAGCAGCTTAGACAATGTTTGGAAAAGTACTTTCATAACAGACCTGTTGTTGTCTTAACGATGCAAACAAGCAGAAAATGCCATAAACAACCCGTCAGAATGCAGCTAGATACACACGCCTTGGTAAATTAATGTAAGTTACCCTGTTCCAACAGAGGTCATTGTAGGGCACATTACCTGTTTTAGCATCCAATTTTGTTTTTGTTAATCTTATAAATTTTCCTTTGATTTCTTAGAGTCAGCAGCTACATGAGATGAGAGCCGTTTTTCCTTTTTCATTTCTGTGACAATATGTGTTTAGCAAAATAGCTGTTGTTGTTGTTTTCGTTCGCGCCCAGGCGTCTTGTTCATGTTGGTGCAGCTTTTGACAGAGAACGCCTTTAAGGTAAAGTCCCTGTAATGGGTCCGCTACGTCTTGGAACACTTAACCTCTACCAATATAGACTTTTCTGTCAGGACTGCCCTCTCAAGCACCTCTAGACAGGTGCACCTGGACTAAGACCACAATTACTTGCCCTTGGTTACCATCCGGATGTGTTAACTCAGAAAATAGTCACCTATTTAATGCTGAATTTTGGTGATTTTTTACATAAAGACTTGCAATAAAGAATTAAATCCCCAAATGTCCATTTTGGAGGCCTTATTGCGTGACAACCTTAAAATCTTTGAGAAAATTGGTGTGAAATGTGAAATAGTCGACATTTGCACTAAATTCATACGTATGTTATTTAACTTAAATAGGTCTAAAAGTAGATGTTTGATTCCATGTTTTGAATGTACAGAGGTACAGAATAATTTCTTTGAATAGATCGAACTAATGAGGGTATGTTTGGATGTCAATTATTATAAAAGCAAATGTCATTTGCGTATATTCTTATATAGAACATATAGTCCCAAGCCCACACACATCTCTAGACAGATACTGATATAAGGGATCCGGATGCGCTACCCTAGCTCGTTCCGAATAGGCACCTGGTTTTATAAAGTGCCCGGTGTATAGCGCCAATACACTCGAAGCCCTTTAACTACTGTCTGGATACACTCGCGCTAGGCTTCTATAGTTAGGTGGGGGGAATACGGAAAAGTGTCCTAAAAATGCTCAAGTTTCGACCGGGATTGGAACCAGGACCCCTGGATTAGCAGTCCAGTGCATTTCCAATGAACCACCACTCCGTCTTATAGCAAACAAGCGAGGGTCGAAGTAGGATATAAAAACCTCGGAAGATCGTGTGTCTGTAATTTGTAAAAAATAGAACTCATTTGAGCTGGTGTATATTTTCATCACAATTTATTTAAAAAAGTCTCAGTAATGCATGTATTCACATGACTGTGACTTCAGTTCCAATGAAAATAAAATACGATTTTATAACTTACAATTTAAAATCAACACTTTAATCGCGAATCGTATCCAATTAGCGTGAGAAATCGCCTGCAATATAATTTATGATTCTTCTTTAAACCAATCTTTCGCAGACGACTGTTCTGCATTAATTCCAATAATGCCGCAGTTAATTGTTAATCATTCGGGAAATTCTATTGTCAAAATCAGGCATGGGTTAGATTTTAAGTAGAAGTTGTGAATTGGATTTCTGCTACTGAGAAATAGGAAGAAAGGGATTATATTTAAAGTTACTCCTCTCTTAATGTGACGCTTACGTTACTGTTTCTGTTTTGTAAACGTGAAGGAATATTTTAAACGCTAACCGGCATATCTTATTGAAATACAGTCAAACCTGTCATAAGCGGTCAGTCAAGGAAACAAGATAAAGTAGCCACTCATCAGAGGTGACCGCTAAATGAAGTTTAAATACTACAGTTTGGTAATATTAAAATTTACCGCTAAATACAGGTTGACCGCTAGTGGCCGCTAATAAAGATTCAACTGTATTGCAAAAAAAAGAGATATATTCCACACAGAACATAAACATGAGCTCATTAAATACTATGAACATGTTATTCAAACTAGTCTTGATATCAATGTTATAGAAGAGAACAAAGTTTGGATTTTGATATACAAAAACTGCAATATCATATCGTAAGCAGATTTTGACGACGCTATTACCATTTATTTTCACAATTTAAAATACAGTTTAAGCTGTATTATTGGTCACCTGAACTAAACGGTCAACCTTTTTTAGCGGTCAGTTTTAATTTGATCAAACTGTAGCATTTTATTATATACAATGTACTTTAATTTCATTTAGCGACCACATCTGTTAACTGGCCTCTATCTTTTGTCCTCTTTTCTGACTGTATTCAGTCAATTGAAATATATACATCTCCAAGATACATATGCATAATTCGGAAACATGTCTGCTTCTCTTTCCCAAGTGTGTATTTGAAATATTTTGGTATACATATGAATCATTACATGACTTCGTATATTGAGAAAAAAGGCTTAACACTTTTCTCTACAAAACGATTATTAAAAGTAGATAAACTAGGCCTTTGCCATTATTTATAGCCCAGGTGTCTTTTCATTCAATCTAAGAGTTGTAAACACAATTTCTCGCACATATTTGACAAATACTCCGTCTTCATCTAACATTTTATAGTTTTCTCGCATTATATTAAAAATGAAAATTATTCTGTGAAGACTGCATTTCAGAATACATGCTTATGGTTATTTTACACGATGTAAGTATATACTGTCAAATCTGTCATAAGCGGTCAGTCAAGGGAACAAGAGAAAGTGGTTGCTTAAAAGAGGTGACCGCTAAATAAAGTTTGAAAATATAACAAAATGTTACAGTTTGGTAATATGAAAACCGGCCGCTAAATTCAAGTTGACCGCTTAGTTCAGGTGGCTGCTAATACAGGTTCAACTGTTTACGTTAATCAAACACAATTAACATATTTAAAGTTGATACATGTATGGTAAAAACTTGAACAATGAGACATTAATTAATTGAGTAAATATTACGATGAATTAAAGTATGGAAATTTTGGAAAGGATTCTGCTTAGATCTAGAAATATGAATATATACGAGTAGACAGGTTTTATACTATTGTATTAAGATATCAATAAAAGTTGGTACAACTCAAAATAATTCCTGTCTACACGTCTTGACTGTTTTATAAGGTTATCTTTATATTTTGCTGTAATTTATTTTGGTGTTATTTATTGGTACTGGACGTTGAAGCTGACTTTTTGAGTCCTCACAATAGTCGGTTTATATTACGAACATAAGATAAAGGTCAAAGCTCAAAGTTGCCTTTGCCGTGATCACGTTTGCTTCTTGGATAGTTAGAAAGGGAAACAATGTGACAGACAAAGGCATTTTTATGAATTTATAGTCTTGCAAAGGACTCTTGAAAGAGTATTATTTGTTCAGAAATGCGGCAAGACTCCGTGCATCGTCTTAACAAATAGTGCATATGATCTTTGTTTTAATCTAGAAGTTTTATTCGTTAAATAAAAGTTATGTATGTGAAGCCAAAATCGATGACAGGTACTACTACTACTACTACTACTACTACTACTACTAACAAAATAATGATAATAAATCACGCCGTCAATTTTCTTCCACCATTTTCGTCCTAATGCCTACCATTACTTACCTTAACCTTTGTGGCCTCACTGATTGGTGTGTCTTCATTTAGTTTCTCCTCACTGATTACCGCTCTGTTAAAGTTCCCATTTCTCCGAAGATGAGCAAGCGGCAGACTTATGTTTCCATGCCAACAAAATCTTCGTTACAGCATCTACAAATGGAAAGACATCCCACAATGCTTAGACCGGATATAGTCAATGGATGGAAAGAAAACGAGAAAGACAATGATCCGTTTTCTCCGCTTTAAAACATGTGGAACATATTTAACGTTTACTTGTCATTCTTAATGACGACCGTGAAGATTTAGCCGTTGGAGATGATCGTGTATGGTAAATGAGACACATACTGCAATTCTTTGAACTGTGGTCACTCAGAAAATGAGTAAACCAAAGTCTGGATATACTAGTACGTAAACTCAGAAGAATCAGATTTGTTCTTTATGTACGACTACACAATGTTGACTAGATACAACTACATTAAACATTTTAAATAAATAAATAAATAAATTAAAAAAAACTAAAATAAAAAAAAACTCCTTTATTATTTTGATTTTGTTTTATTGTTCTTAGATACAATGATGGTGTTTTGTAAGTGTTGTTTGATGTAACTTAACTTTCATCTGTAGACTTACTTAAATTAAAATGTCAAAATTTAAATATTTGGTGGGACAGCATGATTTTAAGTGCTCAGATAATAAACAAAGGGGCATTTGTTGGTGTGACGCTTCCGGTTGCATATCAACGTCGGATACCCACGACTGCCTTTTACATCTGAAGTAACAGAATGAGCGCTCGTGGGTTTCCGACGCTGGCTGTATATATGAAATTAACAAACATTGATTTTGATAACGCCAACCAGGTATCATTTAGATATTGGTCCTTGTATATTGGTCCTTTCTGACAGGTAGATGCTCTTCAAAAGTTAGTCGCCAACAAACTTCAACTTCAATGCTCTTTAGCTCTTTATCGCCTCGTTAGGCACCTACTGAAGGACTCTTGCAATTACTTTATTAATGACAATTTGTGAGTTTTCAAAGTGATCTTTAACCCTTTAAATCATATATAATTTATCATGTACAAATTTCGACTTAATGAGTACTCATTCCTGATCTCAAAATACTATTTTAAGCAGCCCTGGAAACTGCGTAAAGTCTGGGTCGAGTACCACCAACAATGCTTAGAGGTACGTAATACTTAAATACTTAGGGGCAAATTCCATCATTCATGTTTCTCCATTGAAAATACCCAAATATCTAACAAAAAATATTCAAATAAATATATGCTAAGTTCAGTTCACATATATGATGAACTAAGTAATTAACAATATTTGCTTTGAAATGAAGTATTTTGGATATTTTAATTAGAGAAATGAAAAAAATATGTAATTCGTCTCTAAGTATTTAAGTATTACTTAGCGCTAAGTATTGTTGAACTCGAGCCTGACCCACAATATTGTACATGCACGTAAAGGGCGGAGACCCTTATCTGACAGCTCCTGGAATCTCAGGGTCCGCGGACTCTGCTCTGTTCACCAACGCGCAAAACACGTCTGTAAATCAAGTATAACAATATTATTTTTTTACGATCTAAATTCCGTGTCTTCACACAGAGTATTACATCTTTTTTCTTCTTAATTTTAAACTTTTTCCTATATTGAGAGAATGTAATAAGCATAAAATGAGATAAAACGAAGCTAAAATGAAATATAAGTCACGCACGCATATTGACAGTCGTTTGAAGTGTCATAAAGAGAAAAGAACAGGATTAAGCCAGGCGGTCATTTAATTTACTTCCACCATTCTCTCCCGATGACAAGCTAGGATATCGATCTTCAAAGACGCGATAGGATTCTAGTAAGGTCCGACAATATACGAAACCCTGCTGTTTTTCATACAATTCCCCTTGTCAGACACCATGCACCATGGTACGTCATCAGATTAGCCTCAAGGATTTTCCTCACTTGCACGCGACTCATATAGATTTATTGCGAAAAAGTCATATTTGACTTGTTTAGTTAGGAAGGCAGTATCTAACCGATCCTTATTATTATTTTTATTTCCGTTACATTACACTTACAATTAACGGGATCAAACTCACATGCGACAGATGTTTTGATGACTTAGCAGTTACTTCCGGGTGCGTATAGTGTAGTGCGCATGCCAGACGTCGTTTTTACACGATTCAGTGTAACTGACTTTTTAATGTATATTCTATAAATACAATATCTCTCTGTACCATAACACACCATACCGTACAATACAATACCTCCCCATACCACACCCAGCCATACTACACCATAGTGTATCATACCACATCATACACAATGCAAATACCACACATATCAAACCATAGTATACTATCCCACACCATACCGTACAATACCATACCACAAAATTATAATATCATACAATACCACATCACTCACTGTTTTCCACCACACCATAAAATACTACACAATATTTAACTTAACACTCCACAACATACCAGTCAACACCACAACATACCAGTCCACACCACAACATACCAAACCACACCACAGCATACCGCACCACAACAAACCATACCATGCCACAACATACCATACTATACGGCAACATACCACTCCACACCACAACATACCAGTTCACACCACGACATACCACACCACAACACACCATACCATGCCACGACATACCACACCACAACACACCATACCATGCCACGACATACCACTCAACACCACAACATACTAGTCCACAACACAGCATACCGCACCACAACACACCATACCACACCAAACCACACCACACCATACCAGTCCACACCACAATATACCACACCACAACACACCATACCATGCCACGATATACCACTCAACACCACACCATACCAGTCCACACCACAGTATACCCACCCCAACACACCATACCATGCCACAACATATCAGTCCACACCACAACATAACACAGCACAACACACCAAACCATATCACAACATATCAGTCCACACCACGACATACCACACCACAACACACCATACCACACCACGACATACCACACCACAACACACCATACCATGCCACGACATACCACTCAACACCACAACATACCAGTCCACACCACAACATACCAGTCCACACCACACCATACCAGTCCACACCACAACATACAATACCATACCACAACATACCAGCCCAAACCACGACACACAATACCATACCACAACATACCACTCCACACCACACCAAACCATATCACAACATATCAGTCCTCACCACAACATACAACACCACAACACACCATACCACACCACAGCATAGCACAACATACCACACCGCACCACAACATACCACTCCACACCACAACATACCACTCCACAACATACCACACCACAATATTCCACACCACAACATACCACACCACCACATACCACACCACACCACAATATACCACACCACAACACGCCACATCATACCACATCCTAGCACAACATACCACACCGCACCACAACATACCACACCAAACCACAACTTACCACTCCACAACATACCACACCACAATATACCACACCACAACATACCACACCACAATATTCCACACCACAACATACCACACCACACCACAACATACCACACCACAACATACCACACCACACCACAACATACCACACCACACCACAACATACCACACCACACCACAATATACCACACCACAACATACCACAACACACCACAACATACCAACCACACCACAACATACCACACCACAACATACCACACCACACCACAACATACCACACCACACCACAACATACCATACTTCAACACACCATACCAAACCACAACATACTACTCCACAACACAACATATCATACCACAACACAACATACCACACCACAACATACCACACCACAAAATACCACACCACAACACACCATACAACACATACCACACAACAACAAAACACACCATTCCATAAACACATACCACAACACAACATACCACACCACAACACACCACACCACAATATTCCACACCACAACATACCACCACACCACAATATACCACACCACAACATACCACACCACAATATACCACACCACAGCATACCGCACGACAATATACCACACCACAACATACCACACCACAACATACCACACCACAACATACCACACCACAATATACCACACCACAACATACCACACCACAATATACCACACCACAGCATACCACACGACACCACAATATACCACACCACAACATACCACACCACAATATACCACACCACAAAATACCACACCACAACACACCATACAACACATACCACACAACAACAAAACACACCATTCCATACAACACATACCACAACACAACATACCACACCACAACACACCATACCACACCACAACACAACATACAACACCACAACACAACATACCACACCACACCACATCATAAAAAACACACCAAAACAGGGGGCCAACCCCCGCATACCATACCATCACACACCAAACCATACCAGACCATACCATCACATACCATACCAAACCATACTATCACATACCTTACCATAACATAAATAATAATACGATCGCACAAAACCAGACATCACACCACAACCATGTGCCGATCAAGATCCAGATGAAGGGGGGGGGGGGGGGGGGCCGGACCCTCTGAGATTTTGCTATTAAGGTAAAATATGCATATAATATAGTATTCTAGTGTTTTTTACATTAAATCATGACACAAAGAAGAAGAAAGGAAGGTCCAAAAACCCCTTGTAAGCCGTTGGACACGTTCTCCTCCCCCACCCCTACTCCAATACGCCACGTACGACAATCTCCATCATAGATTGGCTCCGCCCCCCCCCCCCCCCCCCCCCCCACACACACACGTATCATGAATTTCAGAGTTGGCTTGGTATGTTAATTTTTCATAGTTGGCCAACATATCCCTGCCCCCGCCCCGGAGACAAATGCTGGATCCGCGCATGACAACATTATATGCCATACCACCCCCACCCCACCCTACCAGTTTATTAATGTTACACTTAATACAAATAAGTTAAATCACGAAACATCATGACAATTTGATAACCGATTTTGTCTTTTTTCTTGATTTAAAATTTCAATTTGGGATTTAAATATTCAATATACATGCAGCTTTATCAGCGAAGATGGTATGCATTAATTAAAAGTTTAATTACAGAATGCTGTTGGGCAAATTAATTTATACTTAAATACATATCATTCACTTAAATGTCTCACACTGTAGGCGTAATGTACTTTAATTCAAATCTGTTATTTAATGAAGAAAAATGTAAGATTCACATTAAAGAACTCTGAAATAAAATCGTTTTATGCTGTGTTTACTATGTAATTTATTCTGAGTATAGAGTGGTGATAGGAAACTGGCATTACAAGTATATTTGTCAAGGTCGCACTAATGTTAATCCTTTGTTTCATGATTATTCAAGTTTGTTTGTTAGTTGGGTTTAGCATGCCGCCGATAGATAGCATTTCTGTCATCTGAAGACGATGTCTACCTGAGACATATAGTGCTGCCACACTGCAGTATCACGCATAGACATGTGGCATGATACCACACCCAGTCACATTATCCTGACACCGGGCCAACCCCCTGGAACTACCTAATAAACCATTTCTAACGGCTTCGGTATGTCGCGGTCGGGATGGAAATTTTCACGTACTTTGGTATGTCACGGGGGGGGGGGGGGGGGGGGGGGGGGGGGGGGGGGGTGGGGGTGTGGGGGGGAGGGTGTGTATTGTATGTCACGGGGGGGGTGTGATTTCACGTACTTTGGTATGTCACGGGGGGGGTATTCAGTATGGTATGTACGGGGGGGGGATGGTAATTTTCACGTACTTTGGTTTGTCACGGGGGAGGGATGGTGATTTTCACGTACTTTGGTATGTCACGGGAGGGATGGTAATTTTCACGTACTTTGGTATGTCACGGGGGAGGGTAATTTTCACGTACTTTGGTGTGTCACGGGGGGGGGGGTAATTTTCACGTACTTTGGTATGTCACGGGGGATAGTAATTTTCACGTACTTTGGTGTGTCACGGGGGGTGGTAATTTTCACGTACTTTGGTATGTCACGGGGGTGGTAATTTTCACGTACTTTGGTATGTCACGGCGGGGGAGTATTTTCACGTACTTTGGCATGACACGGGGGAGGGATGGTATTTCCCCGTACTAATATTCTCAGTGTGGGGTTATTTTATTACTTGGTTTTAATATAATTAATTAAATTAAAGATATATAACACAACATATTTTCTTTATACATTGCGTAGCAAAATTCCGGCACTACAGTATATAAAGTAAATCATTATTTTATTTTTATATTTTTCTTATTCTCCATCTCAATTCATGAAAATGAGTACATTGCTTAACATATATAATAAAACGATTGAATATATAACAAAAACATATTCTCAGTGTTTGAGATGAATTTTCTGCATCATTAAATGCAGTATAATATCACAAAAAATTATACCAGATAACGATATAGAGACGATATTTAAAAAAAAATATTTTATTTTACAACGGTTGGATAGAAAGCAACATCACTTATGAAAATCTGTTCGCACTGCTAGTGGCGTTAACAATGTCCTTCTGGTGGGAGAAAACTGGAGAACCAGGAGAAAAAACCCACCGTGCGTGTCCGAATAGGCGATCCGAACCCTTTCACACACAACATCGGACTGACCTGGGATAGAACTCGGGTTGCACTTGAGAAAAGACTTTGCGTCAACCACAAACGCCATCCGCTATATTCTTGCTTAGCTTTCTTTGACTAGCTAACTGGGATTCGGGATTATATGTGACTGGTTGGGATATCATACCACTTGTCTACGGCATGATATTGTAGTGAGGCAGAACTATATCTGTCTCACGTAGGCTGACGTCCCAAAATGACTGAAAATATCGTTGGGAGAACGTTTAACTTAAAACTTATACAGTTCTAATTGAATGAAATGGTTAGCACCAATATGATTTTTATGTGTATGATAGTATCATACATAAGTCAATCGTCGGCGGAAAAAGTGGTTTCCGACGAGGAAGTAAGAGAGGGATAGATAGACATAGTTTTCAAATGATATCCTGGTGCATGATTTATTTGTCTAGTTCCCGCAAGAATTTGTACGCGCCATGATGTCATACAAACATTTATCAATAAATAAAAAAAATATTGCAAGACGTTTTGCTAGGACGAATTGCACACTAAAATACCAAACAAAAATGTACTCGA
The DNA here is from genome assembly GCA_021229015.1 of Solen grandis. Taxonomy (NCBI): domain Eukaryota; kingdom Metazoa; phylum Mollusca; class Bivalvia; order Adapedonta; family Solenidae; genus Solen; species Solen grandis. The sequence continues at coordinate 48,217,313 of CM037785.1, read as the reverse complement.
ATAAACCGTTTATTCCAGAAATCATATGTATACATGTATTCAAAATACACAGCATAATGCTATTATAGATCTCTTTGTTGGGTACCAAATTCGTGCTATTTAAAGTTGTTATGCTTTTTACCCCAATACTCAAAGTTTGCAAATATTAAAAGGACAAATAAGCTGCAAAAAGTCTATATACGAGGGCGGTCCATGTAAAATGTAGACTTTAAATTGTTATTGCATCTTATTTAATTTCTTTCTCTTTTTTTTTCTCTCTCTGAATTTTACTCATAATCTCAATTTGCATTAATATAGCTATATGTGTACAATGAATTTACAAGAATATTTATTTATATTATTATGTATTATCGCAGGTTACGTTCTTTCTCAAAACACCCACCCCTTCAAACGTTATACGGTGGCAACGCCGGTGAACCCAATCTTCAAAAACCTCACAGACATATTTTATATTGATTTTGATATACAAAACTGATGCGTGTTATGCATATTTGAATCTCGTCAAGATTATGAAAAGTTTATTATGACTCGACTGTCTTTTCGCCGTAGCCGTTTAACCCATCTTATTACCTTCTCGAACCTACAACCTTCAAATCCGCAGACCTGTATATTACCAATGGCCCACGGCTCCAACTTAGACCAATCAAATGTGTATGACAGAAAAAATTGTCAGTTGAATAGACCATTTCACTCCGACATGAGACATAAGCCCATGTAAATCAACGATCACTCCAAAAAACCCTCAACTACATATTGGTATATAATTCCACACACACACAATAAAATAATAATAATTCCATAAATTGCTCAATAGAAAATAAACATACATTTGCGATTTTTCATCAGTCACTAATTGGTCAAATTAAATCAGCGAATTATACCAGGCATTTCCGGTCCTCTGGTGAGATGATCACTGATAAATTTGGTCAAATTCCGCACAAAAGGTATATATGGCAGCTTTGAGGTTCCTTTAAAAATGTATATTTAAATGCTTTTTCCCGTATGTAGTGTTATTGATGAGCATATTAATCTATTTTATCAAATATGAACTAATTAAACAAAATCTTTGAAATGTAAGCCAGGGGTCATCTCATAATTCGATGCTAAGTATACTTACTGCCGTCTGGCAGTAAGGAGTGGGTCACGTCATTAGGTGAACTTCAAATTATATGTCTCAGTTGTTTCATAATTATTATGAATATGTTCATTATTTATATGTACATTATTTGTATGCGATTATTCTACAAACGCCAAATATATAATGTTTGCATACATATTATATCAAAAATGCGGTTATGCTTCGAAAGTAAGCAGTATTTAAAGTTCAAAGTCGACAAACTGGAAGGTGTAATAACAGCTGTAGACGGAATGCTAACACTTCCTGTTTGTTATGCTAACGGATCCTGTAGTTTAGTTCCAGCTAGATCAGATTTGGGGCTGTACTCCTTCTGAAGTGCAATAAACATAAACACAAAATGGCTCAAATACCGTCAGCCTCACTCTATCTTTACAGTCGGAACGCTTCAGATATTACCGCCGTGATACTTCGGCTTACGGAATATCTCGTCTTTTATCATTGTTGATTTATTTACGGAAACCCGCAAGGTAATCATATCGGATGTTGTACACAGCTTTTATCGGAAATGACTGTTAATCCTCTAAGATCATAGATCAAACAAGATGCTTTACATGTAAAGAAAAAGATCCAGGTCACCGTCAGTATATCTTCTTGAAACCATTTCCAATTAGTGTAAACACAAGAATTGTACTAAACGTCGTGTGGCATGGGTGTTAATGAGCAATAAAGAATAACTTCTGCGAATAATGTATTACTATGTAATAATGTGTCGACTGTAGTTAAGCAGAACAGTTATTAATTATTACATTGGAATGTCAATAATGTTACTAAAGGTAACATAGCAAGCAGTTCCACATGGCAAATTGGCGAATTATTGCTCGACCAAGCGCTGTCGTCAAATAACTCAATAACAAAACATTAGTTAAAAGTGTTTCCTTCAGCAATGACAAATAAGAGCAGAAAACTAAAGCACTTTCATGGGGCAGATAACTCAAAAAGTAGAATGGGGAATCCCCAAATCTTTTTTTTCTTTTTTTTTTCATAAATTTGTTTCTAATATGTGTTATATTATTCTTGCATGGGCTAAAATAAGAATATAATGATAATGCTCTGGTAAACTCTGTTTCATATGTTCTCTATATATAAAGCAGACACACAATGTTTACACTGCTAGCTCCAATTAGTGAATCCCCTCTCCAGGCGAGGTATAAAACAATGGACAGTGTATCTAGATAAACAGGCAACATATTACAGTGTGATTCATTATTATCATGCAAAGTTTAAGAAAAATCTCTGCACTAGCTTTAATTTTCATTTCTTGTCTATTTAATAAAAAAACCCGTTACTGTTGCAAACACCTTCAAAGAATACCGCCCTCAGTTTTAGGATATTGATTATTCACACAACGGTTATGAGTTTTCCCATCAACTGATACCCTCACTTTAAAATAATTAAGACCACCTATTTTTAACCTTTAAACCACATCATTACAAAACAACCTCAAATTTGAGACAACCTTGCCCATATAATAAAAAAGACTGATTCATATTAACCATATTTATCAAAAAACTTATTAATCGTACCTCTCATTAAGACCACCTCATTATTAAGACAAGCTCACTATTAAGACATCTCATTAATAAAACCACCACTCCATTAAGACCACCTCATTATTAAAACCACTTCACTATCTAGACCACCCCAATATCACCCCGCTATTAAAACCACCAATCACCTTACTTATCACCACCACCCGACCCCGCTATTTAAACCACCTCACTGTTTATACCCCCCCCCTCTATATTAGGACCACATCACTATTAAGAACACCTCATTATCAGCCCCCGCTTTTAAGATCACATGATTATCATCCCCCTATTAAAACCACCTCGCTATTCATTACCCCCTCCCTCACCGCTTTAAGGATCACCTCACTAATAAGACCACCTCATTATCATCTCCTCCACTAATATTAAAACCACCTCACTATATTTTACAACATCCACCCACACACACTATTAGGACCACCTCACTATTAAGACCACCTCACTATTTAGACCACCTCACTATTTAGACCACCTCACTATTTAGACCACCTCACTATTTAGACCACCTCATTAGTTAGACCACCTCACTATTTAGACCACTTCACTATTAAGACCACCTCACTATTTAGACCACCTCACTCTATAGACCACCTCACTCTATAGACCACCTCACTCTATAGACCACCTCACTCTATAGACCACCTCACTCTATAGACCACCTCACTTTAGACCACCTCACTATTTAGACCACCTCACT
>CM037785.1:48163831-48213831 GCA_021229015.1 Solen grandis | reverse complement strand
TAAAAATATACATTAAAGTAAATTCAAATCAAAATACTGAAAACATACATAGGGCAACCCATGTCCCAGCTTGAATTTCATCACACTTCAAGCACTTTAAATTAAATCTTGATCGGACAAGATCTAAATTTTCCCGATCATTTCATGATACATATTCAGCTTCTTATGTTCTCAAAGAACAGCTAATGGACCAATACACTTAACTGATGACACAGCCATTGTTGAAAACTTACTGACATTAAAAAGTTAACCCAAACAACAGGGACCACCAATATACATAGCCTAACAGAAATAAAATAGCTTCTTCTGACTGTCAGCTATTGATTTTTAAAGACTACACTTTTGTTATAAAAAACAATATTGTCGCAGTATCATATATGACCATCCTTGCTTCTCTCCAACCATAACATCATATGTCCATGTGATTGAAAATCAATACTTAACAGTAAAGTTATATAGAAAAAAGTTGTTGATTTTTTTCATATACAGAAATACAGGAAGCAAGTGAGTTCTTGCTAGGGTAAGATTGCATGTCAGATACAAGTTAGTTCACTTGCGTTCCACATTATGATGACACTCAAAGCAGTCTCGAGAGAATATTGATGACTTTTCAAGGGTAGATGGCTTTATTTAGAACAACCCCAGTTACACAACACACGGAATGCATGCTCTGGGGATATATTGCTTCCAAGGCTCAGCTGCATGAGACAAACTCCATAAGCTTGATTACGTAATTCCATCAGGGAACACCTGATGATGTCTTACAGCTCTTATATCATGCTTAATTGTTACCAAGTTATTCCCAGACAAATGCATATGAAAAGAAATTTTTTTAAGACCTTTGAGAGCTAAGATCAAAGAATTCATTACAGTGACTTTGGGCCATACCACTAAGAGCAATAACAAACTGTTTATGATCAATATCTGACCAACTTGGCAGTTTTCTCCTTTATTGATACAGATAGTTACACCCCCATCCCGCAAAAAAGGATCAATAAAACAACCACTGGTCTTAAAATCAGTTCAAGCAAACTAAAAAGCCATACAATTATTCTTAAACTCTGTTACGTGATCTACATAACTTAACATGGTCAGCCTGGCTGTAACTTGTTGAGTGATTAGGTTTTAAACAGTTTATCATCATGACCTATGCAGCCACATACAAGCAGTTTTACTCTGTATGTAAAAAATAAAGAGAAACTAAAAGTGATACATTCTTTATATAAGTACAGTACGGCTCGCGTTCAAGTTGGCACACGGAACGCACGTTACACGCACGTTACACGGACACGGAACGCACGTTACACGGTGCATGTACGTTACATGTTTGGTTCATATACACGATACACGGTCCACACGATACGAATGATGCACGATGCAAACGCTGCCGGCTTATTCGGTCAACTCGGTTGTTTTCGTCCATAGACTACTTCTCTATGCGTCATTAGTTAATAAGAGAACTAAAGAAGGAATCAAGAGACAAGCGATCGTATTAAATTCTCGTTTTAGATTTATAATAACTACATGTAATTGCTAGTAAACTTTATATTTCATGTTTGTTCTTTTAGATACGTCGAAGATCTGAAAGAAATGATTACTTTTTTATTCTTATATGATCACGTTCATGTACAATGTATGAATGCATACTCCATTCAATGCGTATGATCTATTTTTCACACTATCATTAAAGTTTGGGAACAAAATTCCATATATAATCAATAAATGAAACATCAAAGGAGTTACCTTTTTATTTAATTAATTACCGATCTGGCCATTTACCGAAACAAATCTGAACACAGGATTAAAAAAAATTGTACCGTATTGTTGGTAATCTATAATTTTAGCCACATATACTAGCTGTAGTTGTTTTCGTCCATAGACACTTATCAATCTTTTTTTTTTCTAATTCTTTTAATAAGAAAACGAATAGAATTGACGATAATACGAATCTGTGTATACAATGTATGATTACTCATTATTGGAAGACAGACAAAACAACCAACCCCAAATGATTTTCAAAAGACGGATAAAAACATTCAATAGTTTTAGGAGTGGAAAAATCGAGCCCATTTTATCTTTATAATTACCTGTACCATCACCAGGATATGTATGGAAAAGCGAGTATTTAAAGTTATGCTTTCGGCAATTAATTCCTAATTTCCTATCAGTTTATCGAATAAATTCAAAAAACGCAATCGATCAATAAGTTCATCTTATTGAGTTTTTCCTTAGATAGATGAAAGCGAGTAGTTATAATTATGCTTTCGGCAATTAATTCCTAATCATTTATCAGTTTATCGAATCAATTTAAAAACGCAATTCATTTAAATAAGTTTATCCTATCGAGTGCTTCCTTAGGTAGATGAAAGGTTTAAGTCTTGGATGTATTCGTTGCGGTTATAACGTGAAAATTAAATTTAATTAGTTAATAATGAGCATGATAGTTGAAGTTTTAAATTCATTGTATATATATATCACATCTAGGCTAATGAGAGAGAGAGAGAGAAAGAGAGAGAGAGAGAGAGATGGCGGAGAGAGAGAATTACACATAAGTCGTCTAACGTTAAGTTACATGTACCAGGCCAAGGTGACGATTTACGTATAATTCGAGTCCAGCTACCCAGTATGACACCTAACTTCCTCAAATGTACTCTTGGTCTTGGGTGTCAAAATTAAATATTTCCTGTGCATAGATTGTGTATCGTGTCAAACTGGAAAACACAGGAAGTCCCTGCTAAACGACACAATGTGCCACCAGCACGATAGAGTATAAATTCCGAGCCAGCAAATTTTGAGTTACATTTTACCTGTAAACGGAATAAATAGTGGTTATAATATTCGTGAGGACTGAGGAGACCTAGGAAATCGGTAAGTCGTATTTTATTATTAATTTATATAAAGTTGAAGCAATGTGCATTATGAAATATGGTATATCCAACAGCATAAGTTGTATCATTTCACACCAGATGCACATGTAAGCAGTTGTTTTTTTCATGCATACATGTAAAGCAGGACGCAAACACACATGATAATATGTGTTTTTTACCTCGATCAAGACTCATTTCCATCAGGGTTCTAGTACAGTAAGCCGAATGATTTTACACCGTGACATGTTACAGTTTACAAATCTATATGTTTATGTCCATCTTGGACAGCAGTTTTTAACAGCTGAACGGTTAACACGTTACACATGATATAAACGATGCTACACGGACCACACGTTGAGAAAGTTACACGGTTACACGGTACACGCACGCACGTTACACGCACATTACACGGACACGGAACGCACGTTACACGCTAAAAATGCCAACTTGAACGCGAGCCGCACTGTATATGCTATATTGGCTTTGATCAAGACTAATACCCTTCATATGTGGTTTTAACCTTTAACCTAAAAAAAAACACATTTTGATGCCATGGCAAATAGATCAGGCCCCAGATCAAACTTCCTTTTCATTTCACAGTTCAGTTAATAAATATTCAGAGAGTTATGAAAATTGAACAAGTTTATCATCAGGTAAAAGGTTAAAGCATGGAATTAAGGTACATGTAATTTAAGCTGTACAGTAAGAGAAATGGTTTTGACACAGAGACCTGAGATAATTTAAGCTATTCATCAATCAATAGATGACAGATACCATCTAGCTACATTGTAATTATCTGCCCTAATTATCTTTTTTTTTTTAAAAATGACATGCTATGTACCAGTCATTATCAACGGCAGGGGTATAAAATATAGATGAAACGAGTAGGTTTAACATTGTAGTACTGAGAGATGCTGAATAGTCCCATCTGGGTATCATCAATGCTACATACAACAAATGGCAAAATGCTCTTTTCAAGGGCCATTAAACAGACTAATGAGTGGACTTTTCAGAAAAAACTATTTCTATTTTCAAAAAAAAAGAAAGAAAAATATGAAATAGAAGCTTTTTTTTTTTTTAATTTGGAGAACAGTATTTTGTAATATGCAGAACACATTACAGGAAAAAACAAGAGGGCCATGATGGCCCTAGATCGCTCACCTGAGTATAGATTTCACTTATATATACATATTAGGCAAATTAGCCACACCCCTGGTGGCCTTTTTTTATGGATCAGAATAATTTTAGCAATTTTTGTGAAGTTTCACCCAAGGATCATTCCTGCCAAATTGAATCAAATTCTGTCCTGTGGTTTTAGAGGAGATGTTGTTTAAAGATATCACTATATACATATAAAGCAGATTAGCCCAGCCCCTGGCAGCCATGTTTTTTTCCCGATCGGAATAATTTAAGCAATCTTAGTAGAGTATTACCCAAGGAACATCTGTACCAAATTATTTTGAAATCTGGCCAATAGTTTTGAAGGAGATGATTTTTAAAGTTTTAAAGTTTTCATAATTTTATTCTTTCTGTTGCCATGGCAACCAGAGTTCCACATGGATCAAGTTTATTATAGCAACTTTTGTGAAGGTTCATCCAAGGAACATCCCTGCCAAGTTTAATCAAATTATGCCAGGCGGTTTCAGAGGAGATGTCGTTTAAAGTAAACTGTTGACGACGGATGACAATGGACAACGACGGCGGACACAGGGCGATCACAAAAGTTCACATTGAGCACTTCGCGCTCAGGTGAGCTAAATAGGAACAAAAGTGCTTATAATGGTGATCTACAGTAATGGTTTAAGCTTTAGTTAGTGAGTCTTATACAAACAACACAAATAAAAAAAAATTTAAAAAAAAAGAAAATCCCCATATTTTTCTTACTGCTATAGATAGTATCACTTGCATAATATCTTGGAAATACTATAGATTATCAGAAATCACAAGCATACAGTCACATATTAATTGTATTAATTGAGCTTTCAACACCAGCAGACTAAACAAAGAACTAGCTGGACACCATCTATGTGTATTTATGGTGAGGAAGGGATACAGTACCTTCAGATCAAATTCTCCAGCCATCTCTGTGAAGAGCTGCTTGACTTCGTCCTCTTCATTCTTCTCAATGAACATCATACCAGTGGCATACTGGCCCTCATCTGGCAGGTTCACACCCATGTCACTGAAATAGACAATGGACTCATATACAAATTCTGCTTGGAGAATAAGTTCACCTTTAATCACATGAGGAAGAATACTATAACCAGGCCCTTTTTTCAGATGTTGGGGAAGGGGCCTTTACATCATATTTTGGGGAAAATATGGACTTTTTTTCATTGAGGAAAGAAAAATCCTGGAGTACAATGCAAATTTTGGGAAAACTGCATGAATTTAAAGAATATGCACCTATGAATGACCCCTGATTTTAGTTCAAACTTATTTATTTTACGATGATTGAGAAACAAGTTCCTACAACTTTTACTAATCCCTCTGGACGGTTCCTGGGTTAAACCAGTACTTTGTGCCTGGGAAGGTCTTGAATAATTCTTATCTCCATTTTGAACCCAAATAATAAAGGAAAAACAAGACTGTCACAGACAGTATATCCCCCGCTGATTGGTGCCTGCTGAAGAAAGGGTTAATTCAGAATTTGCATAAAAAGAAAATGGGAAGAAATCAGACAGCTGGACGCTAGATGAAAGGCGATCCTAATAGCTCACCCTGAGCATTTGCTAAGGTGAGCTAAAAATTGTGTGATGGTAAAAAATGATGATATGTGCTGTAGTACATGTGGGTTGGTCAAGTTCAGTGGAAACAATATGATTCAGCACCATTTAAGGAATAAATCGCAGGCTATTGTGTTGAAGGATCTAACCAGAACATGCCAATAATATGTGCATCTCTTATTGATATTGATAGTTCCCATTAAGTCTTGTTGAAATCCAGTAAACCGTTGCTAAGAAATAGCGCAGAAACGAATGTTAATCTGTATACATACTGCATAACTTATCAAGGGCTATAACTCTGTCTTAAATGATCTGACCAAAACATGTTGAAGATATGTGCATCTCTGATGATGGTTGCCATTAAGTTTCTTTAAAATCCAGTCAGTAGTTCAAAGAAATAGAGCGGAAATGAATGTTACTCTGTAAACATACTGCATAACTAATCTATGGCCATAACTCCCGTGTTAAATGGTCTGATCGGACCAAGCCAAGGATGTTCCCATCTCCTATTGGTAATGATGGTTGCCATGAAGTTTAATAAAATTCAGTCAGTGTTGCAGAGAAATAGCGTGGAAACGAATGTTACTCTGTAAACATACTGCATAACTAATCAAGGGCCATAACTCTGGGTCAAATAGTCCAATCAAAACATGCCGAGATATGAGCATCTCCTATTCAATAATGGTTGCCATGATGTTATGTTAAAATCCAGTCGTAGTTGCAGAGAAATAGCACAGAAACCAATGTTACTCTGTATACATACTGCATAACTAATCAAGGGCCATAACTCTGGTTAATGGTCTGATCAAACATGCCGAGATATGCTCATCTATAATGATGGTTGCCATAAGTATCGTTAAAATCCATTCAGAGTTGCAGAGAAATAGCACAAAAAAGAATATTGAAGGACAGACAGAGAGAACAAGGATGGAGAGCCAAAACAATATCCCCCTACCAATTCCATCAGCAGGGGATAATAAGAAGAGAAAACGCTGCAAAACCCATAATAAATCAAATGAAATAAATTTTTGAGGGCTCAGCGCAAACGAGTCTTAACTTCCATATTAGTTACGACCCTTTTGCGCCGAGCCCACATAATATTTCTAATTTATTATCATTATACAAACAGAGGGTTATTTTCAGTCTGATCGGGCATATCAACCATTTCTCATTGTGAAAAATGGCATATCCAATTAGGAATATTGCTCTACCTACCTCATAACCTTTCATTTGAAAATCTAAAAGAAAATATCACTGAATCTCTGTATACATTTACCATATCTGTAAAAGCATCTCAGTTAAATAGCACCTATTGTGACCATATAGACATCAATGCTTCCTCACTGTCACATGTCAGATAGTGTGAATTACTTAAAAGTGATCAACACCATACAGTCAAAAGGAAACTAAGAGGTTTCATTTGAATGTCTATATCAACTTGCAACCTTGTCAGAGGTGTGTGTATACATTCTGCTGACTTAAGAAGTCTGAACTACATATAATGGGTCTCTATAGAACCAGACAGAACAAATGGGATAAACCTCTGACTTTATGATCCTCCATGTTGGATAATGACCCCAGGTGACCGGCTAAACTGGCTGCCACACGACAATCACTCAGCCATCTCATGATCACAGAGTGATCACATTGCTGTCAACTGACTTTGACCATGCACACAGAAATTTGAATACCAGTACTTGTGGGATGTAATAAACTCAATAAATATTTATGCAATCACAATGACCGAGTTTTCTTGATGTATGTTTAATGGTACATTAACTGTCAGTTTCAATGACATTGGTTACGCCATAAGGTTATTAAAGTTCAATGACATTGGTTACGCCATAAGGTTATTAAAGTTCTTAATAAAAGCATGTTACCTTGACAGTGCAATATTGATATACTTTTGTATGCAAGTGTACCCGTCTACATCAGCCATGCATGAACAAGAAGAGTTTATCTGATTTTTTAAAGCTTAAAGACATATTTATTACTTAAGAACAGAGAAAATTATACTCAGTTTCACCAGCATGAACGAGAAAAAAATAAATAAAACATTGGAATAAGCCAGAGTAATATGAGACCTAATGATGTAGCTGTCTGACCTACCAAAGGATACCCAAAAAATGACAAAAAGTAAAACTATGTCAAGTGTTCCATTGATACTGAGGTAGTCATCACTATTGTCTGGCACTATTGCTGGCATGCGTGTTCTGACTGCAGTACCTCTAGAGACAGTTCAGGATAATCAAGCATGGATCCATATGCATGTAGATAATTATATATTATTCCCTTTAAAATACTGAATGCAGGTTACAATGCCAGCTGACAGCTCAGGAAATATTGTATTAAACAATTGGGCATGAATCTCTCTCTATATATAGAGAGAATTATCTTTAAAAATGATGAACTAATACTGTGTCTTCTGAATAGTCAAAAAACAACTCACATTCGGGGGCTGATAACTAAGTAGAATAGGGACCCTCATTTTTTTCCATAAATTTGTTTCTAGTGTGATTCTCTATAATCATGCAAAGTTTAAGAATATTCTCTCTGCTAGTTTTAATTATCCTTCTTTGTCTGTAGTAAAAAAAAACTGTTACTGTAGGATACATCTTTAAGATATATATATGATATCACAAGAAGGGTTCCTTGGAACATATGTATCACCTGCTGAAAGAAGCGTGACAGAAAAAGTTTGATAGACAAAGTTTGACAGATTGACAAACAAGGGAGAAATGATCCTATGTGCCAACTCTGCTTACAGCAGGTGACACAATAAAGACACCATTTTTTATATTACTACTGACACTATTATTATGTTGATTATTCAGCTGGAAAAGGTCTAAAATGACATAAAAATCAGCCTATCGCATCTGAATAACTCTTTCCATCCAAATACATTAATACATAGTATTTTTTTTAAATTTGTATGACAAAGTTGACTGAACACAAAATGGGAAACTGACAGGCCTTCATATTAAATTCAAACTGATACTATATCTGATAGGCAACATTTTTCTCTCAGTATTAAAATTACACTACATCATCAAAATAAAATTTAAATGGAAAAAGAAAAGCACTGAAGTTACTGATCAGCTTAAAATATTCAAATAGTGATTGGAAAGGTATTAAAAATCCATTGCGTGCATTCAACACTAGTAGGATGAGTTGGTGAGGTAAACTGCTCTCCTGTCCCTACTTGCCACAAAAAAAGGTTCAAATCACTAGAATATGAATCTTTTTTACTTTCTGCTATGCATACAAGATGCATATGCATTTTTTCTTCTTTTTTTTTAAATAATACAACCAAATGCCAGCAAAACCTGATGAAATGTCAAAAATGTTCACAAGAAAATACAGATTTTTTTATCAAGAACATGACTGTGTTAATCCAATATGAGGCCTAACCAAATAACAAATAAATATCACTTTTTACACAAAACACCTATTAGGCAGTGTGTTTTAAATGTCCATATGCTGATAAGCTTAAGAATTCAACTGCAAGAATGACTGCTATTTCATTCTATTGTAATGAATTTCTGATATTTAAAAGCAGGTTCACCTGTGTTCATTCTAGTCTTTCCCTAACAAAGCATACTATCAAATGGAACCTTTTAGAGGAATGACTTCTGTGGCCAATATCAATTTAAATCAACATGCATGTGACTCATCAAAGGTGATCAGTCCAAATCCATTAAGAAACTGATATGGGGGTGCAAACCCAAGATCCCGCTTTAAACTGGACTGTGTTATGTTTCTAAAATGACTAGCCCCTATCTCTATAAAGAAGGAACAAACTAACTGTGAATAAAAATGCAATAATGCAATTGCATATTTATTATTTATATTCTATGAATGAAACTATGATGATAATGGAAACATTGCAGTAAATCTGACCTAATATACAAATCAGTATGGCTGCTTGAGATACCATTTGGTGCTCCATGTGAAATAACCCATTACTCATACAGACATCCTTTGGTGCCTTGGCAAAGCTGTCTGATCAGAATGTCCTCTGTTATAGTTCCAACAATATTTAGCTCAGATGAAACAAGAATTGTTTGTAAAACATGTATGCCCCCCACCCACTTCATATGCCATAATATTCATATAGCAATATTACATCTAGATGTTTAACTGCATAACATGGGCATGTCTGGGTGGTGAAAGTAGGAATAACTGCAAGTTAAAATGAAAATCCTGAGATCCATGCCAAGTTACAGCCAAGACAAGCAACACATCTTGCATGTGACACTCCATCTCATTGAGGTTAACATAAGTGCCATGTTATTTAAAAATCCTGCTATCCATGTCTAAGTAACAGCCCAGAAAAGCAAACCTCCTTGACCTTTGACCTAAGTGTTACAAAGACCTTTGAGCTACAAATTAAACCACTCTGCATGACACTTCGCCTCATTGTGGTTAATATAACTGCCAAGTTATTTGAAAATGCTGTGATCCATGTCTATTTAGTTAACCCTTTTCCTCATGTAGACTCATTTTGACGCACTCAAAAGGTACCACATAAAGCCTGATCTGCAGAAAACCACAGTTAAACCTTACCAAATTTAATTGTAAAATCCTCATTTCCAGACCAATGAGGAGCAGCGAACAGCATAAAACCTGATCAGCCTGCGAGTTACTCGCAGGCTGATCTAGTTTTATGCTGTTCGCATAGGTCTTTTCATGGTATCCTCTATGAGGGAAAGGGTTAAAGGCTGGACAAGCAAATCCAGCTACATGGCCTTTGACCTCAAAGTATGACCTTGACCACTGAGTTATGAATCTGGTTCTAAAGTGCGAAACACCAATTAACTTAGCTCACCATTTGACATTTGACCTCAAAGTATGAACTTGACTTTGGTTTTTGTGCGCGACATCACACTTAGCTTGGACAAGACTTTATATATGTTAACATGTGACCTTGACCTTTGAGTTATTAACACCAAAATCAATAGGGTCTTCTTGTAGTCAAAGGCAACAACCATATTAAGTTTGAGACTTAAGGGTCAAATAGAACTTATTTTATCATTCAGACAAAGTTTGGTCTACCAACGGACCAACCGACCAATATGCCCCCCTTATTCTTTGAAGGAGGGCATAACAATGGATTTTTCTTTGCTGTGTAGACTGTGAAGAATCTGAGCCATAATATTGTATGAGCAAACAGAGGAGACCCTGCAGGTTTAAAGGGCATAACTAGTGTTCCCATGTGTACAAATATTTTTTTCTTGTTAAACAAAAACACTGTGTAAATATATGTCTATAAATAATCTAAAGATATGAGATATGACACAGGGTGCACTGTTACTTCAACCTGATTTTTGAGCTGTGTAGGCAACTGCAAATGATTTTCACATCCTCTTTCTACAGCTTTACTCCATTATGATATCTAAACTTGGATATTATAATGGAGCTGCAATTAGCCCTATTTATTCTATATGCCAGATTGAAAGTCCATCTTGTTGTTGTTGTTGTTTTGTTGTAGTTGTTTTGTTAATGCTCATGATAATCAATTAGCACTAGCAGTGATTTTTTTTTTACCTTTGCATCCTGCATCCTAGATGCATTGTTTTCACTGTGGATGCAAATGTTAAATTTCAATGCATCCACTGGATGCATAAAATATATGGAAAATGCTAATGAAATTAAAGTAAGATGCGTACTATCTGTATTGAAGACTCATATTTTTTGGCCTATAAGTGAGTACCAGGACTCGTACTGAGAAAAATATATTATAATCACTGCAATTAGTTGTATGTAACATCATGAGTACATGAATATTTAGATGTGCTTTTTTTTTTCTTTTTTTTTAGTTTATATCTTATATTTACTCTTATTTTCTTACAAACGGAGATTTATGACAGCCTATAACTCAACTATACATGTATCTTTAATTAATTGAATAAAAGGACTGCCAGATTTTTTTTATACTGAACTAACTTATATCTAAGTTTGTAATGGTATGAAGACTACAGAAAAAAATATCTCAAATTAGGTGGTTGTCCTTAACAAAATGCTAGTATTCTCTTGCTATAAATCAAATCAATGACATACTGACCAACCTTTTACTCAAAGATATGTTTTCAAATGAGACATTAGCCAAAATGGTTTTGATTGTTTGCTTGGTCAGAAATATTCCAATTCAGAAAAGTTGTTCAGTGTACCAGGTACATACAGACGACTGAAAAAAATCTCAAATTGAAAAATGCTGATAACATTTATTTAAGGTTTATACCAATGATTGAAAGCCAAGCTATACTTATGAACACCATTCGTTATATTGATGAGTATGTAAACAGTCTGACATGGCAAGATTGGCCTACCTCATGATGCGGCTGTACAGTTTATGGGGTATCCCGGTCATGACTCCAGCACCGTCTCCGCTGTCGTTGTCACATCCACACGCGCCACGGTGCTCCATCCGACCCAACATGATCTCAGAGTCCCGTAGCACCTGTAACACCATACAAATTTACCATTATACCATCATCAAACAGGGTTTCCAACTTTCCATGACACAAACAACAGTCCCTTGTCTAAACAGAAAACTGACCATAAAACTGTTCTAAGTGTTTATCGAAATAGAAAGAGAAGAAATAGTTGTTTTAAACCCTCGAAATGGCCACAAAATATTTTAAATATGTCTCTTAACATATATATGAAGAAGTGACTTGGACCGATTTAAAACAACATGGGAATGCATATACCAGATATGCCATCTTACTGTGCTAGACAGATGATAACCTGTATCACTTCTAGTATTAAAGTAAGAAATTCTCAGTCTGAACAAGTTTTACAAGGTAACCATCTCAGAATTACTGATGAGACACAAACTGAAATGCGCCTGATAAGCCTGTTAGACACCTGCAGCTTGATCTGGTTTTATATTGGTAACATAGTGACATAGGCCAAAGATCATTTCATGGCAATTTTTCAAACGTAAACAATGCTACATTCTCTGTGCCCATGTAAAAGAAATTATGCAAGAAAGGAAATCATCTTCTAAGGATTTAAGTTAAACATCTTTCAGTGTCATGTTAAAACTGCATTTAGCTATAAGAAACAACTTGCATTAACTGGTTGTTAGGGTTAACCCTTTCCCTCATAGAGGACACCATGAAAAGACCTATGCGAACAGCATGAAACCAGATCAGCCTGCGAGTTACTCGCAGGCTGATCAGGTTTTATGCTGTTCGCTGCTCCTCAGTGGTCTGGAAATGAGGATTTTGTAATTAAATTTGGTAAGGTTTAACTGTGGTTTTCTGCAGATCAGGCTTTATGTGGTACCTACTGAGTGCGTCAAAATGAGTATATATGAGGGAAAGGGTTAAGTATACAAGTTTTTATATAGTTCATGTATGGTTCAAACCATGACACTTACATGTTGAAACAAAATCAAACTGAGTTGCCAGGGCCACACTGAATACCATATGCCTCACATTGATGTTATAGCAGGAAAATCAGACCATCAAAAAAGTAAATGCTAGCACAAAATGGCATTTAATTGGAACCTTAATATTCAACAACAAGAAAAAACATTGAAATGCCCATTAACAGAGCAAACAAACTCATTTATTCTTCATTTGAATCATTTTCCTTTTTCATTACTTCCTTAATTTCATAACACAGACTTCCTAAAAGACAAAACATATTCAGCTTACATAAAATGTTTCATATTTAGAATTGTGGCATAAAAAAAGAACAGATATAACTGTTTTCCTGGCTTAATAAGGTAATAGTTGTTGACATTATCACATTTACACCAAACAGCTGCCAGACAATTAAGTGTCCGTTTCAGCATGGCATCATTATCTGACAACATGACCAAGAAGCCAAATATGGATTTTCCCATCATGCCAGTCTCCCATAATACATCTGGTCATCCTCTGGGGGACATTATGGAACTCTAACAGACTCTGGATTAAAAGGAAATGTCTGCCATCACAGGTCTGGGGTAGTTGTTTGTCATAACAGAGACTGAAACTCCTTTTAGTAAAAACAGACAACACTATAATGAATACACAACTTCTAAGTGTATCTTCTGTTAAAGACCTAGCTCAATGATTTAGGAAGACGGAAAGAGACAAGTGACCTTGATGTCAAAGACATTTCCTGTTGATATCATCAGTTGAGGCAGTTCAGACTAGTCTACTTACTTCCTTAACAGTTGCCCATAGAAAATATTTGCTTAAAATTCAACTGTATAACTTAGAACTCATTTATTATAATTTAAAGGACAAATTTTTTTGCCTGAAGGATTAAAAAATCTCTATTTAAATAGGAGGCTCAACTAATACTGTTAGCATTGTGTGACACTTCTACTACTTAGTATAGGTTAGTGTTTTTTAGTAAGCATTAATGAAATTAAATCGGTCTGGCGCGGCACAGCCGCGCGACCGATTTAATGGAATTAATGCTTACTAAATAACACTAACCTACTTAGTGTTTGAAATTATGTTTTGCAACTTAACGCAGTCTCACATTCCAAATATAGTATTGATTTTTGTGACTCCGCCCTATCCACGTGTTCCCGGGTGAATTACATCACGTGACATGTAGGAAAGCTGTGTAATGATTTTTGAGACTTTCCCGGCCTTTTTTGTTAGCCTTCTTTTTTCTCTTCTCATCATTTATTTATATTTTTCAGTTAATTTTTTTTTAAATCTCTTCATTCATATTTTTACACATCTCATCTCGTAAAATGTATCAGGTTTTTTTTTTCATTTACAACATTAGTGCTGTTATTTTCAAAAATTTAATCAGATATTTACTTAATTGCTTTGTCTAGTGATTAGTTTTATTTTGCCTATTCTATGTAAGCATATGTAGACATTGAAATTATACAAATACTTTCAAGGAGATGGCCGATACTAATGTTGTTAGAACTTTTGGTCAGACCCTTTTGCTTATTTTCTAAAATCTTCAATGTTGTATCATTATTATCTACGGCAATAAAATATGTCCAAACTAAACTAAGTGGAAGGGTAGAGTGCTTTTGTTATTTTGGATAAATCAGATTGCTGGTTCACTATTGATGTTGTGCTTTTCTTTTATATCGATTTTCATGCGTTCCCATCAGAAAACCCTGTAACACATTACACACGCGTGATATTGGTAAACACATAAAGCTCCGCCTCCCGACACACCTTGCCGCACATGCGCACTGAAGGTGCTTGAAGCTGGTTTAAACTGATCAGCTGATTTAACGGAATAGTGTTTAGTGACAAGTTTATGCCGATTAAATGAATTAAATGGAGACAAAAATTTGAAAAATGGAATGATCTCATTGGGCAAAATATAATTTCAAACACTAAATTTGATATGATCCACTCATACTAGACGATGTTCTAACTTTCTCATTTAAGTGAACCTCTTTCTAAAACTAGTACAAAAAACATACTTGCACAGTCATTGAGTTGTAATTTTATTTCAGACACTACATGTTTATGTTATATGCTGGTCACTCAATAAGATAATAATGATCAGTGTATCACTAGTTCAATTATGGAAACTTAATTTATAGTATCTAAGGTAAAGGGTGATACTCAATTGGCCATTAAAAGCTTATCAGTGTTAGCTGATAAGGTAAAAAAATGATTATCAGACTCCAGTGCTATTGTTTAAAACCATGCAATTCCATGATTTATCTATTTTCTGTCCTTTGACAATGTAACAAAAGGTTGATATTTAACTGGTGAGATTTACTTGCACAAAAATTGTCATGTTTCTTTATAGAGCTCAAAAACAATGAAATTAATATGTAAAGAAAATAGTGTCTATTTCAGAAGTCAGTCCCTAGCCTGTATTTATTTATTGGGCACAGGCTCTTTTTAAGATGTAGCACAAAGTACAAGGGTCATGTAAGGACAATCTGCTGTATTTTTCCATCAGAGTTATGAATAGGTCAACATTACACCATCTTTCCACAAGCTTCTCCTTCCTATAGTTTGCCTCAAGATGGTATCTCAATCACTAGGAAGTATTTACCTCAAACTTAAATGTTGACCAAATGACAATGATGAAGTTGTTGATGTAGGTGGAGGAAGCCTCTTAGTGCATAGAGGCCCCCAGATAGAACCATCCTTATATATCACAAGCCCGCTAGAAAGCTTCCTCACATGAAAGATTTAGAAATCTTGATTTTGAAATTACAACCAAGCTTATTCATGTTAAAACTTTTCTACTATTTTGATATATTATCATGAGCAAAAGTTTCATAATAATAACATGCTGTTAGGCAAAATCTGGTGTTTGTTAAATTTTCTCTCAGTATTAATACAAAAAGTAAAACTTTTTCATTATTTTTCGCTATTCAATACATACTGCCATGACGGATCTGAAATATCTCTTTATGTCTTTAATTATTCAAGATCTCCTAAGGCTTTTCAAACAAATGGTATCTCTCATCATTTTCCTTGGCACTACGGTCGAATGGTAGTACTCATATATTCAATGACTATAGATCCATTGGCTACTAGTCCAATCTCTACTGTGTTGGGATGGGGGCAAGAAGCTTCCCAGGCACAAAGTACTGGTCCAACCCAGGAATTGTCTAAGTTCTTAAAACACATGTTTCCTGAATTCCAATTAACAGAGATAGATTAAAAGTTCATGACTTGATGGTGTGGATGATGGTATCTGAGATTATTGTTGCGTGTCTAGGCCAACAGGTACCTTGAGAATATCCATAAGGGCTGTTATTTCTTCTTTATCAGGGTCCATTCATAGGTGTCCTAATTAAGCCCCCCCCCCCCCCCCAAAAAAGATACTAAACAGTATTAAGTCCTCATCCTCAAGTACAACATCTGGTCACCAAAGAAGATTTAAATACATATGAATTCATTAATGTTGACTGTTTTGAATAAAGGAAGTTTCGGTCTCCGTTTCTGATAATGTAAACAACTACTCTCTGGGGGCAGTTTTAGACTGCACAAATCCATTTAAAACAGTAATTACATTTCTAAAAGTGCATATTAACTTTCAAAACAATTATAAAGAGTAAAAATTCATTATTTGGAAGACTATATTGGCAAGCGATTGGTCAAAACGGCAATATTCCTGTCACTTTAACCCTTTCCCTCATAGAGGATACCATGAAAAGAACCTATGCGAACAGCAATAAAACACAGATCAAGCCTGCGAGTAACTGCAGGTGATCAGGTTTTATGCTGTTCGCTGCTCCTCAGTGGTCTTGTAAGAGATTTTATAATAAATTTGTAAGGTTTAACTGTGTTTTTGAGATCAGGTTTTATGTGATACCTATTGAGTGCGTCAAAATGAGTCTATATGAGGGAAAGGGTTAAGAAACCTTTAATTTTAGCCATCCCGTTAAGGTTCTAAAAGATAATTTATAACCACTACAAAGTTCTCTTGAGCCAACAGATGATAACAATTCCCTTGTAAACAATTACTTAGACTGTTGTTTGAAGTGTGATTATTTCTGGGTTAATCAATACCATTTAGAGAGCAATAACTTTCAGCAACTTCCACAGGAGTGGGCTTGTTGCTGACGTAAATCTCTCAGACAAGCTATATATTGGTACCATATACGTGGGTTGAAACTGATGGATGGAGGGGAGAAAATCTGATTTCTTGGCACAATCAATACTGATTAATTCCCAACTGGCAAGCAGCTCGCAATTTACCGATGGATTATATATAACTGTTTTGCCAAATACAGATCATCATCTAAAATGAACACAACTGTTTTCATCCACTGCAATATTAAACCCTCTATTTCAAATTTTGATAACTGATAAACCTGTGGCTCAAATTCCAACAAGAGTATCTTAGCATTTAGTAGTAATACTTAAAATTTCCATTTAGGTAGAAACGAAAGTCGTGAAATTTGCCCTTAAGTATTTAAGCAAAACTTAATACTAATTAGGGTTGGTTGAATTCGAGCCGGATCACACTTAAATTATCAGGCTAAGTGATTTAAGTGTCTTCATCCATATCTCTCGGGTACTGATCAACCATTTTTAAGCTGATTTAGTATTATATTGATTTTAGAAACCATTTTCTTGATGACTTTGAAAGTGGTAAAAGGTTTTACTGATAATAACTCTAAAAGTGTCATAAATATGGTATTTTTAAAGTTAATATAAGATTGCATGTTTTTCTGAAGACTCAGTCTTCAATCCATATTTTCTACATTATTGGAAATACATGTGACATGTCTCTCAAGGCAAGGATGATGAAATACCCAGGATTCTCACTAGTGAGTCCTGGACAAAGATTGTTTAAAAAGTTGAAATTCCCTACATCAGTTTTATTAACTGGAAAAAAATGAGTCAAAGACTGCATATTAAGAGTAAGTGAAAACCCTTATTTTTACTTTAGGGAATACTGCATTATCATTAATTTAAGAAAATTTAAAGAAAAAAAATCATCCTTTTGAACGATAATAAGCATACACTACAAGTATTTTATGTTTTCAAAATGCTTTATGAAGTCTTTCAAACCATTTCTCAGACTATAATTACCAATGTCCACTACTCTCCTAGCTACCTGAGCCCAACTATCTGAGATTACTTCCTCTCTATATTTCTACATAACAAATAATTTAATCTTAACCTATAGCTTGCTCACGGTATAATTAAACATTCCTATCAGGTCTAGTTCAAATTTAATTAAACAACCCACTTTTGTAGGACATTTAATTACCAGGGACAATCTCAGTTTGATATGTGCCACCCATCTTCAATGCCATTTATCCTCTTGTATTGTCAGAAATGGTATGTTAAAGAGGACCAAATCTTGTTGAAATTTTTTTATGAAATGTTGTATGTTGCAAGCAAATACAAAATATATAAACTATAAGCCGGGCTCTGAAATCTTATGTAGTTTACAGGTGAACAGTGAAAACAGTCTAAAATTATCAAGAAACTTTTCTTATACAATGTAGAGAAACCACAACTCAGAAGAAAACTAGAAATATGTCTATAGATGCCCAGAATTTTGGATTTGATAATTCAAAAGTCAGGGGCTATAACTCTGTTGTTGACTCAATTCTAAAAGGAACAACTGAATTAAGTTGTGATGTCCCATTTCATAAATATGTGCTTCAAATTAATCATTACCATGTGTCATATTTTCACAAAGATGGGGATGTTAACCTTTTCCCTCATCCAACTTTCAAAAGAGGCTTAAAAAAATTATCCTCCACATTCTTAATTAATTTCTAAAATAATTCAAAAGTACCAATATTATGAATACATCTTGACATCAACTGGCTAGCTTAATGGCAAGAGATCCTATATTCTTGTGTCTATATCAACATTATGTTCAATGGTTTATTCAAATGTATTTTACAAGGTTTATTTTGTTAGTATGATGGGAATTCCAATCAATTTCAGACATCATAATTTTCATTTACATTAATAATGAATGCATGTTTGGTTTGTATGAACTAATAAAGCATATTGCTCTGTAAACTGACTTATAATTAAAATCCTAAATCCAGCTTATATAATGTGTATATTTCCTAATTATACAGTAAAACAAAAAAAAAAACAGATGCATGGGAATTGCTTGGTCCCAACCTCAGAAATTTAACACAAACTTGGCTACCAGCTTAAGGGACATACCTCAAGTAATGCTTGCATCCAGTCTTAGAGAGTTGCAGGAAGGGAACCAGAAACATTCAGAGCAGTTTAAATGCCAACCAACACTGAGTGTAAAGCAATGCCTTGACAATGCCAATAGTCTGCTATAGGAATGAAGATGTAATAACTGACGGGAAACACATAACAATGTTAATGCAGTTTCAGGGTGGTGTGTTTTCCCTATGAGAATCTTTGTTATCTAGCATTATCATACTTTATAAAGTAACAAACAGTATGAAATCATCTTCGTCCATTTACAGATCTTCATAAAGTTATCTCTATTGAAAAATTATTGTTTTTTCCAAATATTATTATATGTACCGGTATCTCACACACAAAAATAGAGAACATGCATAAGATTTTTGCCTGAAACACTTACTATATGAAACAAATTTTACATATACACATAACATGTATAAAATCAATATACTTTCATTCTATTCGTACAATGAGTACAAAGTAGATTTTAAAACAGGGGGCGGAGTGAGGGGTGTTCCTTCCAGTGAAAGCCTGAGAGGCTTGTATGACAGTCTGTGCCAATATAAGATTATCTCTGTTTCAATCTCAAGAGAAGATCTCCCAAGAAGATGTCAATACTAATCACTATCATTTAATTATAAGTACCGAATACCTTATTTGTTGAGCTTTCATCTATGTGGTTTTATACCGGCACATCAATAAACATGATGGAATGACAAAGGAAGTACTTCACACTAAATATTGTTCAAGGATATTCACACAAAATGTTTAAGGTCACAAGAATGGTGGTGACGGTTTAACAGATAATCTTACTCTGATACAACTGATTGATTTAACTGTCTTATCTGAACTAATTACAAAAACAAATGAAAAGTATAAAGTACGGCATATGGGTAGATCTGGTCTTAGCCCTGTTGATAATATAAAATAAACACTTATCATTGACGGAGGAGGAGGAGTTGTTGTTGTTGTTGTTTCAGCTGATGAGGAAGGACCCTTAATCCCATAATTTGGAGGATGGGGTAGGCGAATCAGCACTTTACATCAGGGAAAGATAAATCCCTGGGTTAATATATATCTGGGGAAAACTGTGTAAATTTGAAGAAATTTTCGGTCTCAGGAAAAGCCTATGAACCCAGTATTGGGATCTACAACATACCATATTGAGATTCAGATGCAGAACTTTTGATAGCCTTGGTGTTACTAATTTGCTAAATACTATGTTGTGACACTTATATTGATGCAGTCGTTTTCAACACATAGATAATATGCATCACACTGTTGGGGGAAAAACTGTCACACTTATACCAAAATATACAGCAAATATGAAACTATCTGGTATGTGCAAATTTAGTTTCCAGGTGATAACAGAATTACTTGGCTTTTTTAAATTACCCTCAGAAATAAGTTGTCTAGATTCAACCTTTAGATTTTCAAAACCATTGCATTAAATGAATATAGTGATTTACTGCACATACATAACACAAGTTTATAAGAGAAAGATATTGATAAAGGTGGAGAGAGAAAAAATGAAAGTGAAGGAGACGTGACAGAATGAGTTGGATTAAGAGAGTGAAGAGGGATAGATAAACATATGATGAAGAAGGAAAGACAAAGGTATATATGAGAAATCATGAAGAAAGAAGAACAAACATACACACACAGAAGAGAAGAGAGACAGGCAGAGAGAGAGAGAGGGAGAGAAAAAATGGAAAAGAGAGGTGGGACAAAACGTGGGAGACAACAACATATCTGAAAAAGAGTGGAATATTGTGGAGATAGAGAAAGAGAAAAACAGAAAGAGGGGCTTGGAGAGTTTAGAAAAAGGTATGCCTAAGAAAAAAAGAAAGTCCTCTAGATTTTTAGTAATTTACTTATATACTAACTAACAAACATACTGGATTGAAGGGATACCTTATGAGACTTAATGCCATCAATGCTGACAACATATCCAACTCCGCAAGCATCGCTCTCAAATCTCGGGTCATACAGCCCACTTGCTTTTGGCAGACCATACTGGGCTCCTTCTACAGTGGGCATGATGTCTGTAGGTCAATCACTGATATATATGGTCTCCTTTAACTGAAATGGATTTATGTTTAACAGACTATGAAATAGAAAATGTTGAGTAGATCTAGTATGGTTACAAATTAATGTAAACTGAATGTCAAGTTAGTCCAGATAGCATAGGAGTGACCGCACTGGCTTTTCACTAATGCAACCCAGGTTCAATTCCAGACCAATGAAATGTTTTATGTAAAGAGTATTTGGCTACCTGCTCTAACAGGCATGTAGATTTTCTCTGGGTTTTAAATAATTTTCACATTCAAAGTATTGATAGGATCACAAATTTACTTAATTTTTCAATAACATATCAACATACATTTAAGCCTTCACTCACTTCATAATTATAAAAAGCATAAGTCAAACAATTATATGCATTTTGATACTTAAAAATCAACTGAAAATACAAACTTTTACACTTGTACAACTTCTAATCTCTACTGAGATCCATTCCGGAGGCCAATACGAAAAAAAATAAACGGAGCGTATCTCAGTAGAGATTAGTACAACTCAAAAGATGCCAGTAATAAAATATAACCAGAGGATCTCAGTAAAGATTAAAACACTGACAACACAACTGAGCAGAAAACGTGCCATGGTGCATGTACAGTTGCATGCTGACTTGATTGGTCCCACACTTTGTGTGCACTGATTTTTCTTTCTATATTACTTTGCAATAATAGACCCAACATTTACAAACGAATCATGTTGTGTATACATTAAGAGCAGAGTAATGAAATCCTTGCAGTTACATGAAAAATAAATAATGTACATGTAACCGGCGAAAATGCGGTAGTCTAATGTACATATGTAAACATTTATGAGTAGATTACTTACGCAGTAAATCGGGCACTACTGTACTGCACAAGTTGAATTTAACTCACCAAATTACATTCCAATCACACAGAATAACATAAAGCAATATGTTTGTGAAAAATTACGAAATCCTGAGAGCATGAAATAACCAAATTGACCTTAGTTTTGCTACCTTCACATTACGTTAAAAACTATCGTTTACCTCCCTTGATTCAGCATCAATACTACACGAGCGTCTGCTAGAGTAACTCATGTAAAGGATCCCCATTTTGTATGATTTATCAAAGAATTCGAGAGTATGTAAGTGGAACGAACCTTGAAATCTGCAACAGTAAGTCTTTTACTTGTTAGGACGCCTCGAAATGGAAGATTTTGGTTAATTACACTGTAAATTGTATTTCTTTAACGGCACGTTCCTGACTGATAGTACCCGAATGAATCCGAATGCGTTGACCTCTGACCTCTCGCTCGTCAATGAAACGGTGATAGAATATTCCACTCTAACTAGGAGGGGTTATAAGTAAATAAGGATTGCAAAATAAAGGTGATCGATGACAAATCAACGTGTAACTTGTGTTTTTACTAATTCGAGATTAAATCTCATTATATAAACATCGGCGGAAAATTTCTTTTTTTTTTCCAACTGTAAAATTTCCCCCTTCGCATAATTTTAGATTCTTTTGATCCATACACATGTATGTATACATGTTATGTAACGAACTGGAATTTATATGCTAAACTTTTTAGAATTAGAATATTTCTAAAAGTGTATAGCACAATCAAAGACCTTTAGAACAATATATACGTATACAATGCTATATTAATAGATTTGCATGTGTTAAGTTCGAGCGCACGTGTACTTAATTATACTGTACTGTCGGTTTTGTTTTGTTTTTTTGTTTTTTTTGGGGGGGGGTGTTGTTGTTGTTGTTGTTGTTGTTGTTTTGGGGGATGTTGTTTTTTTAAGCTAGCATCATTATTATTTATCTATGTAATTAGATTACTTAAAAATGTCTATGTTTCTCGAAATAAAGTTGCACACAATTCATAACATACATACGTTATATGAGTCCATAGTCTACACTGTCCAAACTTCAGGCTATTTGATGAAAATATAGACCATTCTACTAAATACCCTCGAAAAGAATTTCTGCTATGTGTTCATTGAAAGCGTTCAAATTTTAGCAGGAGGTTAAAATCTATAACGTTACCCTTATAATTTCGAATAGTGAACTCGTCCTACTACCATATACGGAATACGTTTGTCAACATTATAGTATTTGATAGTAAATTTCTCATTCGTACAGTGTTGAATAAGAAAATGTTTAAACGAAACATATGTACGTTGGAAATTAATAAATATTGAGAAACGATACCAATGATACATGTGATCTCTTTTAAAAATCTGGAAGCTACAAAATGGCGGCGAGCGCTCCTTAACATTTCCGAACATGCATTCGAAGCGTGGTGTGGACGTGATACTACATTTCTCACACGGTGTGTCTGGGTCAGCCAATCAGATTGCTTTATTTTCATTGATCTAGAGACGTCTGCGCCGCAACATGTTGTTCATACATTAACTGCCGCTCAGAGAGACAAGACGAACTCTGCACGTTGCTTGTAAAATATTTGAATCATCTTAATATACCTGATTGGAAATATTAATATATAAAAGTAAGTTTTATATTTATTTTATTGTAATAAAATCTCAACCAATATAGGTCTAGTAAGAACGTAAATGAATATACTAATAAAAAGGAATATTTTTTTACAAATAGATTAACGCTTTGGTTTTTGAAACGTGCTTTTGATTTAAATTAGTCTTATGTTTTAATATTTTTTCTCTGTGTGTGTGCTTGTGGATCTATTTAGCCCTATTTATATTTCATCCCGAATGGCGTTCAAAGGATTAAGTATTTTTATGAACTCTTTAGATCATAATAATATATCTTTATTTATTTTTTTATTTAAATTTGAATGTCTTATTTCCGTTGTTGTTGTTGTTGTTGTTGTTATTGTTGTTGAAAGAGAGGCTTGCTAAAAGATTCCTGCATGGTTTCCTGTTACAGATGCCGTTCGATATGTACAAAGAGGCTTCCACCACCGAGTACCAGCTGGGTCACTATCCCGACGAGGATGAAGCTTTCCTGAAACGCCTATCTGTCTATGCCACTGTTCGTTCCGGCGATCTGAAACGGGAGACAGACACACGGACGAATGGATATCGTTCCCTAGAGAACCTGCTCCAGGAATGGAACTTCGCCGAGGAGCAGAAGAAGACAGGAGACATCGCAGAGGAGACGTCTGATGAAGTCATTCTGGAGCTGAGGGACCACGAACTACTTGTAAAAGGTAATTTCCACGCGAATACACGCAACCCCTATCATGACATTGCATAACATCTCATGAAATAAGGATTTGGAACATAGCATTAAGTTGAAAATGTCAACATTTTCTTCCATTTCCCTTCTAAATCTAATTTAACTACTTGAATTTTTAAATTTGTAATCTTCAAAAAAATCTATTGATACCGCTTTTTACAATTTGAAAGAAATTTGGTTCATATATTATTATCATTTTATTTGGAGACTATTTTCAACATATGGTACTTTTGCCGTCTACACATGTTCCAAGTCGTTATTTTTGGGCAATTGGCTATTTATGAGCAATTGGAAGACAGAGAGACTGAGAATTAGTTGGGAGAGAGATCTCATGTGTTAATGTGTCAATCCAGTAAGTATTGATGCAATGCCCATCCCACTTGTTCTGATGTGTAACAAAAAAAAAACTAAACATAAAAAAAAAAAATCTATTGAAATTAGAGAAAAAAAATGTTTTTAAGGTTAAACCTGCAAATATACAATGTTTATGTACATGCGTAATCATGAACAGACAACCATTACAAATCCCCACTAAATATACTCAGCGCATAGCTTCTGGCAAGAGACTGGCGCAGTTATATATAGTTTCATAATACATGTAACAGCCAGATCTCTATCGATTTTCTCGGTATGCACCACAGATTGGCTTCAGATGCTGTGGTTTACTGAAATGTTCAGGCTGAAACCGATTCTTGTTTGAATCGGATTTTCTGTCTTTTTACTTACAAAAAAAGTAAATGATTCAATTCGTGCACATTATCCGGGTGGGAAAAAGGTCGTCTGTTCATGATAAAAATGTTGTACATAACTGAGGAAAAGAAGAAAAAAGAAAGAAAAAACAACAAAAAAATTGATTCTTAACACCTTATTAGACATCCAAACTGTTTCGACTGACTCTATTGACTGGACAACCGAACGTGAACTTTTCGACTGATTGATAAAAAAAATGTTTATTTTTATGAAGTGGTGGAAAGCTACGAAGATGAATGTTTCATGTATTAGTTTTGCTACCTCAGATTCCAATTTGAATTTTACGGCCCCTTGAGGTCCCCAGTAATTAAGAGAATGAGAGACCAAATATCAATTGCCCTCCATTTATTGACTCATATATTCTAATTTCGCTCATTTATCTTTGCTTTTTTTATCCTAGAGGTATTTTAAGATATTATTCGGCCATTCGAATTAGACACAATTTTTGTGCATGAAAATATCTGGACTTAGAGTATGGCCGTTATTTCCTTCTTATGAATATTGTTGAAGAAGTAAATATAGCCATACACGTCCGGAATTTTATTTCTTATATCTCAGACTATTAAAAAAAAACACTTAGAATACCTCGCATGTTTTTGTTGGATACGTTGCTACACGATCGTCATTTCAGGAATGACCAATTGAGCGGACGCGATTAACTGATGTTGCTAAGCAACAAGAAAGGACCCGGATATAAACCCCCACCAACAGTGGGCTGTGTGAGGTTATGGATTTTTCCATACCATACTTAATTGTCAATTACACAAAAACACCATACACCCTCATTAAAAAATCTCGTCTCAAAACTCAGTAAAACACCTACTGACATTCTGAATTAATTGGATTGAAAATCATTACTTTTGGAGATGGTCTGGGAAACTCAATTCTACTTTGTAGGATCTTAAATTTAAAATATTTATATAAATATATTCGAAATTTCAAAGCAAAATTATTCTTATTATTAGGGAAGAAAGAAAAATTAAATCTCTCTGAAATATAAATAACACTGGAAGTGAAAAAAAAGAAAATTCTTTTGTTAAAACACACTCTATATATATGTACTTCTTCATCAGACCAAGGTATTCACATCTCTGTAACCATTTCAGGCTTCACCATTGACGAGCGAATCGCACCCGGTTTCCGCTACAGGATCCGCTACATCAACTCAGACGATTACCTGTACGACGGAGAGGCACGACGCCTAGAATCAATCGGACTTGGCTATGGTCGCAGGATGACATTCAAGGGAGATTCCCTCAATCATAATGACTGCTTTTTCTGGTCTGATAGCAACTCAGACGGGTACGCTTTCTGTATTGAAGCTGTGCAAGAGAGTGATGCGTTTGTGATTGTCGACTGTGATGGTCAAGAGGTCGGTTCGGTCGAGATTCAGAGTGTCGACTTCCCACAAGTCGAACTCGACACATTTATCGAGGGAAAGACCGTGGTAAAAAATGTCCAAGCCAGGTTCTCCTGTGCCATCAAGCTTCACCATCACAAAAACGCGTTGGTCAACGTCAACTCCCAAGAGTTTGAGATGGCAGAGGGAGTGGCCGAATTGGTCAAAGAACGTGGGTCTAAAGAGGCTCACGTTAGATGCATCAAAGACGTGTTTTTCCAAACACTTGGGAAATGCACGCTGCACGTCGAGCGCTGAAGCGTTCTCGGGTTTTGTCTGTGATTCCATTTTGTCTTTCCATTGACCGAACTCTGAATCTCGAAACGAACAAAACCAATCCTCTGCCCGAATAGAAACAGCCTAAGAACGTAGGCCGAGAAACACTAGGCCTAGAGGGTGACGTTAGAGAGCAAGAGAGAGAAGTGACGAGAAATAAGTGTTTTGGGACGTTTAACCTGCGGGTTTGAAACCCCATCCTGTAAGCCACTAGTGGCAATGTGTTATCAGCTGTAGCTGCAAGCTTTTTAGAAAATGCAGATAACAATAACAGTATTTGATGCATACAATGTATCCATGTATTAACTTGATCATTTCTCTTTTCCCCATCTCAGTCTTCATTTTTTCTATCTTAAGTCTATTTTTCTTTTAACTGCCTGAAATACATGTTTATGTCTGAGGTAGATCCATGTAATTCTGTACCATCTCTCTTTTAGCCTAATTTTCCCCATCATTATCATCAGCATCATCTTTGTATATACTCGAACATATAATTATATATAATCATCGATTTCATTTTCTTCCTGTTCAATGTTTACTATTTTTACTTTATTCTTAATGAAGTTTTTGTTGTTTTGCGAATAAACTGTTGATGTTTATAAATACGGTGTTTACTGATCATTTTGTGTCCTTCGGTATATCGGGTGTTCGTGCGAATCCTTCACAGACGCACTCAGCAGTCAGACAAAAACATTTCCTGGTGGCGGTTTGAGATCCTGACAATAGCATGAGTTAGTTGTGCGAGTCCATGTGCGCGCGCGTGTGTGTGTTTTATGTGTGTGTGTGAGAGAGAGAGTACTTGGCTTATGTAAAAAACATGCATGCACACATACATAACATAGATACAGGTACCTACAATGTAGACGATGGCATAAAAATAAATATAGTTTTATAGAATTTAAATTAAATCAATTGTATATCATAAATGTACACAAGGGTTTTTAAATACCTGTTTACTCGCAAAATACTTAAGTCTGACCCGTACCATGCTTCTGTATATATATGACTGAAAATCGCACAAAACAACACGCGTGACTTATGAAACCGTGTCATGAAACATGAATTAATTAGTCATATCGTATTAGAAAATCGATGATATAAGTCGCTAGAGGCACCTGGTCCCTTGTTTTCGAAAATAAAAATTGTACTTAAGTATGATTTTCATACTTATTCTCAAACTAAGCCCATTATATTCAATACGGATTTGAGTATGATACTCAAATTTTAGCCTGATTAAGTATTTTCGAGAACACGGGGCCAGCACTCGGTCCGGTATACCTGACTGTTCAACAGATTATATATGACAACAAATATTGTTATCACTTAATGTAAAATCAAGGATTTTTTTTTCATGGACCATACATTGACAAAACTGGATTCAATCGAAACTACTCGGCCTTATCCGTCAGTGGTCGGATACTTGGTAGAAATTGGCGAGGTGTTCCGAATGAACTGGATTGTCACTTAATAGAAAAGTTGCATAGACTAAGTGCTCTCCATCGGTGCAGTTAAAAAAATACAAGTAATACCAGATATAAGGCGTAAAAAATGGTATAGCTCCTTTGCTTGGCGCTCAGGATATAAGGGTATAGTTCAAGGACTGGTTGGCCCGGTGTCAGAATAATGTGACTGGGTATGATATCATGCCACATGTCTACTGATACTGCAGTGTGGCAGCACTATATCTGCCTCAAGTAGACATCGTCTCCAAATGACGAAATACTGTTGGTGGGACGTTAAGGGGTCGCTGTCAATTCAAAGTGGGTGGGGGTCGTGAAAACAATTTTTTTTTTTTTTTTTTTGCAGTAAATCGTGTTTTTTCCTCAGTAATACTCAGTTTACAAATTCATTTCATATAAGAGAATACAGTTTGCAAAGGGCTTTCAGATTTGACCTCACATTCAAAGAAAATATTACTTGTCACATCTTCATCTTGCATGCACTCAATCAACATCGTTTGCTGTCTTGGCTGAAAAACAAACACTCTGCTACATAGTTCATTGTCCATTTAACAATGTGTGAAGAAATATTTTAACTTCAATAACCTCTTCAAGAGAAAAATGATTTTTTCCAAATGTCCCCCCCCCCCCCAAAAAAAAAAAAAAAAAAAAACTCAATAACATGTGTAAAGGGAAGTAGGTATGGTGAGCAAAAAAAGTGACACAATACATGGTAATTGTGAAATATTTAGATTAAGCTGCAACATTTACTTAATTATTACGCAACTATTTCTGCATTGAATAAAGATAAATATGAAATATTTTATATTAAATTCATTTATAAAATGAATTTGTGTACTGAGTGTTTTTGAGAAGAAAAGAAAAAAAAGAAGATTTACTGTAAAAAAAAAAAATAACAAGTTTTTACAACCCCACCCACTTTGAGTTGACAGCGACCCCTTAAACCCAACAAACATAATTGTAAGTAACAAATTGTACAATTCAGGCTTAGAGTAAAGTGTATAACTGATGGCCTTCCAACTGCCTGATATGGAATCTTCTGTATTGCACAAGTCATATGCCTGAACACGTGATGGTTATGTCACATGGAAACAAAACGTGCAAATATTCGTTATATTCAGCACGTCGGATCTGGTTGCACTAGCTCTGTGCTATAAATCTAGCTGATAAATTTATGTGTAGTGGGGTTATAATAAAAGGTGTATGAGAATAAGATGAAGAAGTTGAAGGACATTTTAAGTGCGGCTTTAGAAGCACACCGACTAGTTAAAACGCTGCAGTGTGTGTATGATAAAGAAATTGTGAATTCCCCAAACCGGTTTGTTTCTTTGCTAGAGCATTTGCATTCATCATTTATTACAAAAGGGGGGGGGGTATCACTTCTATCACTTATTTATTTCTTTATTAGAGGAATTTTTCTTTTGAAAGTCTTAGCTTTCATTCTTGAATAAACTGGCCACCTGCCATATATTCGTGCAACATTTGGGTTCTTTAGATATTTAATATGTGTTTACATCCAGTTGAAACCGGTTATAACTGCATATATGATTCAGATTCCTCCAGCTAGCGAGATCGATAGAAATCCATAAGGCGGTTAGAGGCGGTTGATTGAAGGATTTCCCCATCTCCTAGTCCACAAAGTAAACATGTATGTTATTCATTGGTGCCAAAAACTGGTTGATTGTTCAAGATAGCACATACGTGTATCAGCAAAATAACGCAGGTTCGATATCTCCAACGTTTGTCTAAGACCTTGTGGTAAAGGATATCCCATGAAAGTGAAAAGCATTAAATTCCAGTGTGGTCCTGTTTTATTTATTCGTTTGCTTGCTGACGAGACAGTTGTTGAATACAAGGATGCTCGGGTGAATACCCTTTCTCTTTCACGATAGCCCCCTTATAACCACCGTCTGGATACTGCGCTGAACAATGTCCGATGAATTTCCCAGTCCATCGCGTTATCTCCGCGTTTAACGTCCCACCAACGATATTTCGGACATGTATCTGCATGAGGCAGATACAGTGCTCTCTCTCTCTCTCTCTCTCTCTCTCTGCAGTATTATGCCGTAAACAAGTGGCATGATACCACACCAGATACATCATTATCGTGGTACTGGGCTTACCATTCAGTCCTTATTTACTGAGCGTACATTAGCCGTGGATCGAATCCACGACCCCCCCCCCCCCCCACCCCTTCACACACACACTCATCCCCATATCGTCCTGCGTAAATATACTCACAACGAATTGATAGCTACAAACCAGTCAAAACCTGTGACCTAACCCCATTTCATCATGATATGTAAAATAAAAATATATTTACACTTACTTAACCAGGCAAAATAGGAGGACATGCTTTCTCATTTGTCTATCAAAAATTGTACTTTTTTTTAATTCAGTTCAATACATGCGTGTTAAGTACTATTTTCACGTGTATGTTATTTTAAATATGAATATTTCATTCTATTTTCTTTCATTACATATGTATACATGTAAAGCGCTTGATGCGAAAAATGTATCAAATAATCTAACGTACTGTGATTAATATACAGGAAAATAAATCTAGATCTTATTTTAATTTCCGTTACATGTACATGCATACACGACATGACTGCGGATCCGGGGGTTGTGGGTTCGAACTCCGTCGGGGGAAAGACTTCAGGAACCGTCGAGAGGAATTAGTATGTGTAGTAAGAACTTGTTTCGACCGGTCGTGGCCGAGTGGTTAGAACGTCAGCATCGGGAGCGGCAGGTCATGGGTTTGATCCCTAGCCGCGACATACCAGTCGTAAAAAATGGTACTGGTATAGCTCCCTTGCTTGGCGCTCAGCATATAAGGGTAGTTCAAGGACTGGTTGGCCCGGCACTAGGTGTGATATCATGCCACATGTCTACTGATACTGCAGTGTGGCAGCGCTATATACCTCTCAAGTAGACATCATCTCAAGATGACTGAAATACTGTCGGTGAGACGTTCAACTTGTTTCCCAGTCGAGTCGCAGTACATAGACAGTGTGTACACAATGTAAAACGTTTAAATTAATATACAGAACAGAGCATTATACTTTATCGATCGTAGCACTTGGTTTTGACTCACACTTATTTGTCGGAGAGCAATGGGATTCACGAACAATCTGAAAGAATATAACAAATAATGAAAAGTAAATTATTGTCATTATTATTATTATTATTAAGTATTTCTTCATAAGCAGTTTTGTTTTTGGTTTTTTCGAACACAAAGGGTGGCAATATACACCACGAAGGCCTTACAATGTGAATATCCCTTGTATACTGTATGGTACAATGTTGTCACAAGAAACATTACCATGGTGTAACTATAATCAAATCCTCGATGAATAATTGGGCAATATATCACATCCTTTATATTGAGTCTTTATTTGCTAATTGTCAATATAAAGTATATTGGGTGAATTTGAAACAAATCCATGCACTACAGAGGAATTACGTTTACAGAAAGTGGCCAAGGGCCATAACTCCAACACGAAATGCTGCCTTAATGCTACGAAACTATCAAGTTTGAACCAAATCTAGGCCACTTCTCTTGGCCAATCTATGGCTGCGCCGAGTTTGATTGGTTAAATTTGTTAAACTCTCGATAACAAACATTAACCTAATATTTTAGTCTAGTCTAATACTGTCTAGAACACTCGAAAGAGATGTTGACAGTATCAGAAGATAGATAGATTTTATCGCTTGCGCGGGCGCACGCATTACTTTCATCCTTACAAACGTTAATTAATAATTTGACCTAGTTAGCTAATATTTGACCTCACATGACCCAATCTCGATCATCATGGAGACAAACATTCTGACGCGAATTTCATTTAAGATTGAGCAAAAAATGTGGCATCTAGAGTATTTACAAGCAAATCTTGACAGTGGACGACATTTGAAGACTTTCACTATATACCATTCTGAGCACCAGTGCTCCGGTCAGTAGAAGATGCATGGTATAAATCAGCAGCGTATATCTTAGTTTGAGACCAACCATCGTGTGTGTGTGTGTGTGTGTGTGTGTGTAAGCACGTGTATCTGGGTTCAAGGGAGGTAAGAAAAAATGAAGACAGCTCATATTCTGTAACTTTATTTTTGCACATAAATTTTCCTGTAAATCTTTTAATCGATCACATAAAGTGACTTAATATACGACTCGAAATAACATCTACCGATAAATACGAATGAGAAAAAAGTCCTTTATGGAAAATCATTAAAGCATTAAGTTCTACAATTAAAGTTTATATATAATTTGTTAAACAACAACAGCAACAAACAAACAAACAAAACACAGCCTTATGACCGTATGAAAATTGTCATCGAAGATACGTTTTTTGACTTTTGATTTGACCATCTGCCAAGAGAAACTGAATTTCACTTTCACTTTTTTTTTTTTTTTTTTTTTTATTGACAATGATTTAATATTGCATTTAATTAAAAACAGAAATGAGAAAATATTTTCCCCTTTTTTTAAATTTTTAAAACATCCTATTAAAATTATTCAATACCCATCAATTGCATATACTGACAAAATAACTTTCCTAAACTACCCTACCTTTAACATGTAATGATTAAATACCCTATCTTTTACATGTAATGATACCTATCTTTACGTGTAATGATACCTATCTTTTACATGTAATGATAAAATACCCTATCTTTTACGTGTAATGATACCTTTCTTTTGCATGTAATGATAAAATACCCTATCTTTTACATGTAATGATAAAATACCCTATCTTTTACATGTAATGATAAAATACCCTATCTTTTACATGTAATGATACCTAACTTTTACATGTAATGATAATATACCCTATCTTTTACATGTAATGATAAAATACCTTATCTTTTACATGTAATGATACATATCTTTTACATGTAATGATGAAATACTCTATCTCTTATATGTATCATAAAATACCCTATCATTTGCATGGAATGAAAAAATACCCTATCTTTTGCATGTACTGATAAAATACCCTATTACATGTAATGATAAAATACCTATCTTTTACATATAATGATATAATACCCTTAAATAAAATACCCTTCCTTTTTTAAGTACTGATAAAATATCCTATCCATTAAATGTACATGTCTACCTTCTTCATGTACTGATAAAATACCCTATCTTTTACATGTACAGTGGCCCTCAATTAAAGCAAACTCAGATAAAGCGAACACTAGGTAATGAGAAACACTCCTGCTAGGTCCGAATTTTCCCCCTTCTTATAATTAAATCTTTGTTAATAGCGTACTCGCTTACAGCATAACCTCGGTTCGTAGGAACCCACTTTCTGGTCCCAAATGGGCATTAAATATTTATAGCTAACTGTGAAAATTGATTTCATCCTCACCAAGACAGGTGTGTCAACATGAAACAATCCATACCGTTTTACGGCGAAAGTGAAACTAAGGGTTTCTTCACATTATATGAAGGGCTATTAAAAATTCATATGAAATTATGATAAGGAATAATAAATTGTAAGAGTCTATATTTGTTGAGCATTTAAACTGTTTGCTATGGAATCTGTTCATTACATATAGGATGTTTATGAGATAATACCAGTAATTCCTTATACTGGTTACAAGGAACCTTGAATAAAGAGATCAAAAAATCATGGTCCCCGGCAAAGATTTGTAAACATAACAATAAACGTGACAATCAAAACAAGATTGACATAACAAAGCACCACATAATTTTTTTAGGATACTATGCAACACATCAAAAAGTTATCTTGAGCACTAACATTCACAGTGAATAAAGAAAAACAATTTTATACATATACAAAAATCACTCTTACTTGCCAAGGGGGGTAATCACTGTATCAGGATTAAATCCCTTTACATCTGGAAAATTTATCAATCTGTTCCTGTATAACACCCTTGCTTGCATTTTTTTTTTTTTGCTTATATGATTACTGAATGAGGACCCAGTTCTGTCTTAGAGTAAATAAGTAACAGATTGACAAGGTTTCATAATATGAGCTTCCAATAAAACTTCTGACACGAGATGTTACTGCTATAT
The DNA here is from genome assembly GCA_021229015.1 of Solen grandis. NCBI lineage: Eukaryota > Metazoa > Mollusca > Bivalvia > Adapedonta > Solenidae > Solen > Solen grandis. The sequence continues at coordinate 48,179,454 of CM037785.1, read as the reverse complement.
TACCCCTTACCTCATATGGACTTGTTTTGACACATTGGTAAAGAGAGCAGCTCCAGATCAGACAGCTCCTTCCAAGGTCTGCATGTCTGATCAGGTTCTTCCCTGTTTGCTTATACAATATTGTAGCTCAGATTCTACAAGTCTGCATAGCAAAGAAAAACCCAGTTTCATATAGATACCATTCCAAGTTCAGTAAATTAATATTCATCAAGTCATAAATTTGTACATGAATATTCATGAGCTAAAGGGTTTATATATTCATTATGAGATTAGAATGACTGGTATTTTCGATGGTCTAACATGAAAATGGATATGGTTACAATGTTATTACAACATGCACATAGTAAAAACACAAAAACATTATAAAGCATTAAAAACAATCTGTAACAATATGTGGCACTGGGGCCAAAAACCTGAATGAAGTCATGATTCCTGATGATAAATCTTTTATAAAGCAGATGTTAACCCTTTCCCTCATATAGACTCATTTTGATGCACTCAATAGGTACCACATAAAGCCTGATCTGCAGAAAACCACAGTTAAACCTTACCAAATTTAATTATAAAATCCTCATTTCCAGACCACTGAGGAGCAGCGAACAGCATCAAACCTGATCAGCCTGCGAGTTACTTGCAGGCTGATCTGGTTTTATGCTGTTCGCATAGGTCTTTTCATGGTTTCCTCTATGAGGGAAAGGGTTAAGCTGCCATCTTTGATGCAAAGTTTATGCTGCATGGAAGATACAGAGAGGGACAAGATGTAAGAGTTAATAACAAATGAGATTCAAAGTTTGACCTTGACATTCAAGGTATATAGAAGGAAAGTCAATCATGTTTCTCTAAATGTGAATTATTTCCCCCTCAACAAAACGCAAAATGCATACACTACTGAATTCAGTAATCCCGTGACTGTATGGGCTTCTTTTTTGAGAACGGAGCTTGGTCCAATGTTTAACGCATTTCTATGGGGTCACAGGTAAAGATCAACAGTCAAGTTATTTCAAAACCCCAAAACATCACAATAATAGTCCTTGCACAACCACATACACAAATACACTTCAGAATGAGCCCATATTGACTGATCTACAACAGCGACCTTTGCCCTTTCAGGAGCCACTGACTGTGGTGTCAGGGATGCAATATTCTACTTGCTTGCCCTGGCACGTGAACATTAATGCAGGGCGAGTGAAAACCCAGAACATTTCTTTGAACTTTTCTTGATTTTCCTATCACAAACTTGGAAAGGGTGAGTGATAATTTTAGGAATTTATACCCCTGATGGTTTTAACAAAGCCCTGATAAAAAGTGTATATAATGAACTGTAAATAGAATACTGAGTTAAGTTGAGGATATGTTAATTACTTGCACTGACTTACAAATGACAGATGACCAGATTTGTATGAAGCTATTTAAGCAAAAAAAGAGAAAAAATATACTTCGTATCTGGGGGTATAATCAGGTAAGATTAATGAATTGATTTCCCTGATCATATACTTCGTATCTGGGGGTATAATCAGGTAAGATTAAAGAATTGATTTCCCTGATCTATCATGATTATAAGACATAATAAAATTGCAAATGGTTATTCATGTATGGGACATTCTTCATAGACTAAGTAATGTAAAGAAATAAGTAGTAGGACATGTCCATAGTATTGTCTCAATGCAGTAAGCTGTTAATAGCCATTGTCTAGTAATGATGGAAATTATAGCAAATGCATTAAAATAAGTACCTTCTTTTGCTACATTACTGAGCAATGAGTAAAACTTGGAAAAAAAAAAAAAAAAAATCTCCCCTTGCAACGTAAGAAGCTCAGCCCAGTTACCTCCCCTGTGGATGCTGTATATACAAGGTAAACAACCAACAACCTCTTTATTCACAAAATTATTTCTACATGTATAATTATGAGTTTCATTTCAAAACTTTGTGAAATATTACATATGAATAAAAAGTAGCCCTTGAAAGGAAGCATTAAAAATTGTGTTAAAATGGTCTGCTTGATAGAGCTAGTAACAAATATTACTGGTAAAATGAACATAACAATGTTCCACTGCATATAAAAATACAAACATACAAAAATACAATCTGCATTGTAAAAACAAACTGTACACTGGTTATTATTTCTCATATATCTATTTTATGACAAAAATGAAATAATATGAATACATTGCACGTTATTTTACACTATATACAATAAGACAATAATATGACACTAAAATATGTAAAAAGAAATAAAGCAAAAAAGTTAATATAAATAAAAAATAATAAAACTTTTGATGTAGGTCATATTATAAACAACTGCAATGAGTAAATCAATGCATCTCCAAAAATCCACCCAAATGACATGATCCCAGGCATTACCTCCAACAACCATACTTAAGGTAAAATCCTTGTAATGTTTCTGCAACATTTTGGACCTCATGGTCTTTCACAGAGATAACCAAGGTTTCCTAATGTTTCATTAGGGTACCTTGGTTATCTTGGTGGAGGTTAAGTGATCCAAGACATAGCAGAACCATTACAGGGACTTTAACTTAATGCTTAGTAATACTTAAAACTTTGGAAATTATTTTATCAATCTTTATTTCTCTAGTTAAATATCTAATTTATTAACATAAAGTAGGTAACAATTTATGCCAACTAAGATAGTCATGCACTAGAATATAAAGTCAAACAGGAATAGGGGAACACATTTCTACCTAATTCAAGATTTATGTATTGATGGTGGAATTTGAGCCTGGAAACATGTCATACTCAGATTTGCCATGGTATATCATGGAAAAGCAAGATCAGACTGAAAGCATCCTATCTTAAACAAGTTTGACTGTTTTGCCACCGCATCTCCAAGAAGGAAACAAGCAATACAATCAAGGTTGTTCTTTGGAACATGTGTGTCACCTGCTGAAGCTTGACGGATAAGGTGTGACAGACAGATTTACAGGCAGACTATGGAAAAGTCATCCCTATGTGTCACCTCTACTTACAGCAGGTGACACGAAAACCTGACCAGTCTGTGTGCTATCCATAGGCAGATATGATTTTATACCTAGTCGTAGAGGTCATTTATTTGGTGATTCTTATGTATTCTGGTTTCATTTGTTTAACATCCAACATGTATGAGACTTGACAACATAAAAATTTCCAAGAAACAAGAGGGCCATGATGGCCCTGGATCGCTCACCTGAGTACCATTGCTACAACTGATTACAAGGTTTTTAAACAGACAAGAATTCTGATATAACTCAATCTTAAACATTTTAGCCCTGACAATACTACACACCAAATATATAAGCACTGGGCCTTATGGTTTCAGAGGAGAAACTTAGTGCGGGGTCATTTATCTCCAAAGGGCCACCATTTTGAAAATCTTGATAATGATCCATTAGATGATGCTACATACCAAATATCTAAGCTCTAGGCCTAATGGATTCATAAAAGAAGATTTTTAAAGATTTTCCTATATAACTCTATGTAAAACAAGTGACCCCTGGTGCGGGGTCATTTATCATCGTAGGGCTATGATTTGTACAATCTTGGTAATGGCCCATAAGATGATGCTACATACCAAATATCTAAGCTCTAGGCCTAATGGATTCATAGAAGAAGATTTTTAAAGTTTTTTCTATATAACTCTATGTAAAACAAGTGACCCATGGTGCGGGGTCATTTATCACCATAGGGTCATGATTTGTACAATCTTGGTAATGAACCATAAGATGATGCTTCATACCAAATATCTAATCTCTAGGCCTTATGGATTCATAGAAGAAGATTTTTAAACATTTTCCTATATAACTCTATGTAAAACAAGTGACCCCTGGTGCGGGGGCATTTATCACCGTAGGGCTATGATTTGAACAATCTTGGTAATGAACCATTAGATGATGCTACATACGAAATATCTAAGCTCTAGGCCTAATGGATTCATAGAAGAAGATTTTTAAAGATTTTCCTATATAACTCTATGTAAAACAAGTGACCCCTGGTGCGGGGTCATTTATCACCGTAGGGCTATGATTTGTACAATCTTGGTAATGGCCCATAAGATGATGCTACATACCAAATATCTAAGCTCTAGGCCTTGCAGTTTTGCAGAAGAAGATTTTCAAAGTTTGCATTTTTAAAATCTATTTTTAGCTCCTGTGACCTACTTTTTTAACCAATCTGAATAATTTGTACAACTTTGATAGAGGGCATCATAAGGATGATTCCTGTGAAGTTTGGTCAAAATCCCTTCAGCGGTTCATGAGGAGATGTTGTTTAAAGCAAATTGTTGACGACGCACGCACGCACGCACGCACGCACGGACGACGGACGACGGACGACGGACAAAAGGCGATCACAATAGCTCACCATGAGCACGTTGTGCTCAGGTGAGCTAAAAACTAAAGCTATCACTTGAGGTGATTAATACCCCTGTATTCCACATTGTATCTCTGTCATGTGAGAGTAGGACAGGATGTGACATGACATGCACGTTTCCTAAACAGCCCTCACTGCTTTGAAGAAGAGTTATAAAAACTTTCAAACTGTTCAGTTTTAAAACTGATTACTCAATACCACAAAAATTCAGAAAGAAGAAATCACGGTTTAATATATGTATATTCAGACTAAAATTTCCATTCAGTGTAATCTAGATATTCTTTTATTTACTGTAAAATCATTCATTTTCATCGACATTGAATTGTGTTGATTTGAGGGTACATATATTCATGGATCTATGTTCTATAAAACGTAAGTCTATATAACGAAAATTTTTGTGGGGATAATATTCGTGGATATAACCCTCCACGAAATCAATATAAATTAGTGTCCCTCTAAAATTAATGATTTCACAGTATGAAAATTAATGATTTCACAGTATTATGGTATAACAAGACATACAGGCATATATCAATATCTGGTGTGGGTAATTACATTGTTAACAATTACATGTATATTCAAACTGAATTATTACATCATATAGTAACTATAGATGGACATTAGGATATTATTTATGATTGACAAAAAATTGCACAAAACAGCACAGGGGTTTGTTTGTGATGCTGTATGTAAGCAGATGACCTTGACCTGGAATGAAAAATTCTCCCTAGCAATGGATAAGGTTTCGGCTTAACTTGACAAGTTTTCATTACAAAAACTGGAATGCTATATTCAATTAAGGTAATCTATCCATAATTAATTATAATCATGATCCTCCAAATGCTTAAAAAGAATTCAGTGCATGTGCAAGCATCCACTGACTTGGGATTATAGGATCTTTTGCTCTCAGTCTATAAAGGCTTGCATTTACTATAAAATTCCAACAATCACTTTATGGACCAGGATCACAGGTTAAAGATGGATGGATTACCTTAAATAAACTGATCATCTATTATAAAGCCTGATGATTATCATGTTCATAAAATGAGACAATTTCCAACAACAAATAATACATAGAATTATAATTCACCTTCAATAACATTCAAACTGTATCACCCTAAACCTATCTCACAAATCTAAAATTTATTAAATACATCAAGGAGGGCCCTATGCAGTATAAACAAAGAAAGGTTATAGGTGCTTGTCCTAACAGGCCTCAGAATCTAGAATCAACACGACGCCAAAACAGGTACATGTCCACCCCGAATGTTTGTCGCAGGTTGTTAAACAAAGGTAACTAAAGGTTCACATGCATTTTTTTTGTACAAGGTTTGTACTGCTTGTCACTGCTTAAACCAAAAGGCATATTCATTTCAAGGCAGTTTGGTGTCATGTTAATTCTGGACTTGACCACTCACTGGTTTCAAATCAAACCAAGACAAGTTTCTCTATAACATACAAACATTGCCAGTTATTTTCTGTTTTATGACATAAATGTATATAGAAATAAAAAACAAAATATTAGACAAGTAAAAAATAACATAAAGATGAAAAACATAATGGAAATATCATTCTATAAAAATAAACTACACTTTTTAAATCATGCTACAGACGTTTGGACCTTATTATCAAGTATCTGGAATGTAAGTGATACAAAATGCGCTTTGAGCACTGAAATAATTCAAGCCCCATACCTTATATAGAAACATTGGAAAACATGGCAGACCCAGATCAGACAGATCCTTCAGTCTTCCTGGAGCTGTCCGATTGGGGTCTCCTGTTTACACATACAGTATTGTAGTTTAGATTCTACACAGTCTGCATGGCAAAGAAAATTCCATTGCATAAATTTAATGTGAAGTAAATCAATATCTCATGTCATAATTAGTGCATGAATATTCATGAGGTATAGGGCTTATCTACATGATTGATGACAGATGCTGGTTTGACTGAAATATACTATCAAATTAGCTGCAAATTTGATTTGATCAAAATAATGCTATCAAATTACCTGCAAATTAAGTATTGCTAAACATTTATAAAATTTTTTAAATAATGTGTCAAATAAATTGCAAATGATGATATATGGCTCAAATTCCACCAACAATACATAGCACTATGTATTAATTAAATTCTTACATTGGGTAAAATACATTTCACTTTCTCTGTTTTATGAAATATTCAAGTACATGTATACTGTAGAATCATTAATGTTCGTGGGGAACTTATTTTCGTTAATTTTGTGGATTTCTTTATCCACAAATATTAAGCCCACAAAAAACTGTTTATTAATAGACCTCACATTTTGTATATCATGATTCCAGAAATATATGTACCATTGAAATTGACCATATTACGAAATTTAATGTTGATGAAAATTTATGATTCTACAGTACCAGTAAGCTGACATACTTGTTTACCCTTTCCCTCATATAGACTCATTTTGACGCACTCAATAGGTACCACATAAAGCCTGATCTGCAGAAAACCACAGTTAAACCTTACCAAATTCAATTATAAAGTCCTCATCTCCTGACCACTGAGGAGCAGCGAACAGCATAAAACCTGATCAGCCTGCAAGTTACTCGCAGGCTGATCTGGTTTTATGCTGTTCGCATAGGTCTTTTCATGGTGGCCTCTATGAGGAAAAGGGTTAAGCTATGGAATGCTTGGTCGTTTTTACTTGTTAAGCTACGAAATGCTTGGGCATTTTTTTTTCAGAAGCATATGAGTGATAAAATTCGCCTCTTAGTATTACTTAGGGCTAAATAATGTTGGTGAAATTCAAGCCAAATTGCATAAATGAGAAGCAAAATCAAGTATGTGGCAAAATTTTGTTTGATTGCTTACAAATGGAACCATCATGAGCAAAAATTTGACATTGAAGGCAATGTCTAACTAAACACGTTAAAGTTGTATTTATCATAAAAATTTGAAAACCTGAAAGTCTGATCTTAATATTAAACTTGGAAAGTAATTACACAATGTCAGCTGTGCTTGTTTTTATTTTTTTTTTATAGTTATAAAACTTTAAAATCAATAAGATACCATTTTAGTCACACATTGAACTTCTGTTCATGACTAAATATTTCTCATATAAGATTGACTTTGCCCTAAATTATGCATTTCTATCTAAAAGAGTACTCAATTTATTCAATCAAAAAGCTGCCTCACAAGTAAATATTCATATAGCCAAAATCAAGTCTACCTACCTATTTGATAGAGACAGCATGGACTTGTCACCAGTCTATGCTGCCTACCTAGTACTGGTGAACCCAAGGTCAGGTTGAGATCATAAAGTAGAAATTATCTACAAATGTTATCATTATAATTATGGTTAAATTAGATATTTCTGTTGTGTTCTGATTTCTACATTATCTCTTTCAATTGAGCCCAATAAAACTTAATTATTTTGAGACAAGGTACTTTATCCAATTTACACCTACTTGTAGCATGAGAAATTCAACAATTCATTAAAAAAAATTATCAAAAGGTATATACAAAAAAAAAATCACATAAAACAGATATGAAACACAACAAAAACAACAACAACAAAACTGAGCAGAACTTCACAAGGGTTTTAGAAGAAATTTGCCAAAAAATTGGGAGTCCTCCTATGTGTCTACATAGGGACTCATCCTTTTCCAACATACTTGAGGTCTGTGACTCCAATTTTGAAGTTTGTGAGATCTGTGCTAAGGCCATGACTGTGGTAGATAACACATACCTAAAAAGTATTCACTCATATCATTGGAACACTGTTATTCAGTCTCACTCAAAGAGAAGAATGGTTGACAGTTTTCAAACAATCCTACTCTCAAAACTGTCACCTACAAGTTATGTACATAGATAATATACACAAAACACCTTGCAGAATTCGTCATATTACTCTGATAACAACCTGACTCTCACATGTTCACTAATCAAGATCAGGATCTAACAACATGCTGTTTGAGAGCTTCAGTAACCCATTACCTCATACAGACTCATATTAACACTTTGGTGATCTGATCTGGGTCTCCTCTGTTTGCTCATACACTATTGTAGTTCACACTCTACACAGTCTGCATGGCAAAGAAAAATTTCCGTTGTTTCATATACCATCTGAAGTCCCGTAAATTAATATTCATCAAGTCATAAATTTGCACATGAATATTCATGAGGTAAAGGGTTAAAGATATAACTTAGAGATGTGACTTTGTAAAATGTAAAAGATATACTGCATCAAATATTACAGATACTTCATCCTATCTGGGCTTATCATTTAATGGCTATACATTTTTTTTTTTATATAATTTTGATGACAAAGGTGGAAAATTAAGAATTTAACTTTAACAAGATCGATTACTAAACTCATTTATAGTGTGACATCACATGTCTCAATTACTGTTTACAGCCTCTATTGTGTAAGCCACAATATCCAGCTAATTGACACATGTCTAAAAACTCCCCTGATGTTGTTTTCCATATTTTTTGGACTTCTTCCTTGCTGGCTGATCTGCCTCATCTGACAAAATAAGATGTACAATTTTTTTATTAAATAAGTGACAGGAATTGTCACAAAACCAGGTTTACTTTCCCCAATGTTTCGTCCCAGTACAGATTATTTGTATCAGTCAAATAATTTTGTGCTCAATGTCTATTAAATCTATTGAAGTCTACTAAAAAAAAATAACTAAGGGCCATAGCTTCATCAAAAATGGTCAAATTGCAAAACCAATCATTACTATATATTTTAAAATTAAGGAGTTATGCTCCATATCAGGAATTTTTACGAAGGGGCAAACATGTAACTCCAAAATTATGAACAACAGAGTGAGGTTCCTATGCACTGCATTCCACCACAATGAGATGTATGCACCTATATAGTTTCAAGTCAATACCTCTTATAATGTAGGAGTTATGCTCCGGACAAGGAATTTTATCAAAGGGGGCATAACTCCATAAAAAATAGTCAAACTGCAAAACACAGGTAATATTCTCCAGGGTGACTTAGTGAAGGTACTTCTGTTAAAGTATGGACACAATTTATTAAGAAATGTAGAAGTTGTGCACGAAGAATATTTCTTTATATTACATCTGTTAAGGAGCAATCAAAAAAAAAACAACCACAAAACCCTGACAATATGCACCAGGTCATTATGTAATAATGCTTCTGTAAAAGTTTGGGCCAAATCCGTTGAAAAATGTAGGAGGAGTTGCGCACAGAAGAATATTTCCCTAAATATTACAAATGTGAAAAATAACAAAGGGCCATAACTGCATCAAAAATAGCCGAGCCACAAAACCCTGACAATATGTAAAAGGCCACTATGTAATTATGCTTCTGTAAAAGTTTGGGCCAAATCTGTTGAAAAATGTAGGAGGAGTTGCACACAGAAGAAATTGTTTACCCCCGCCCGCCGACATACCCCAATCTTATAACCAGAGTTTTCCTGGGTAAAAAACAAAACAAAACAAAAAATGTCACAAGCTATATCATATAAATGGGTCCTGATCAATAAATCCATTGACTCTTGCCATACTTCTGTCCAAAATAAATGAAATTTTACATTCGTCTAAACCAAAGTACCGGGTATACAATGTACATTTATACATGTATATCAGGAGTGTGAGGTTGTGAATTTCATCCCGGCTATGACATACCAAAGTCATAAAAAATGGTACTGGTATTGCTCTCTTACTTGGCACTCAACATGTAAGGGTAGGTCTAGGACTGGTTGGCCAGGTGTCAGGATAATGTGACTGGGTGTGGTATCATGCCACAGGTCTAAGGTGTGATACTGCAGTGTGGCAGCACTATATATGTCTCAAACAGACATTGTCTCAAAATGTCTGAAAACTGTCGCTTGAACATTAAACCCAACAAACAAACAAGTACAGGGTATATATAAACTCTAATGCATATGAGAAAATTGTTGAAGTATTCATGACCTCCAAGGTGTTCTGCTATAACAGCAACCATGCATTCTATGGTTTTAAGTAATAATTGTTATTTTTGTGTTTTCCAGTAGTATATTTTACACCTAATTATAATGAAAAAAGCTTTCTTTAATTTCATGACATTCACACTGAAATATTAAGAAAAAAATATATATACGAAACAAGAACTATCATTGAAGATGATGAATATCCCCAGATACTGCTTTGTCAGTTTCTGTATCCTTGTCAGACAGTCTTGTTAAAGTTAAGATAAATGATGTACTCAACTAGACTTGGTACTTATTAATATTGTTAAGTTAAATAAAAATCAGACCAAAGGTAGCTAAGAAATAGTGTGAACAAAATATATTCAATTTATATAAATAAAAAAGGGCCATAACTCATTTAAAATCCAGCAGATGAAGAGGTGCCAATGATATGCACATCTAGATTTGGTACTTATTAATGCTGTGAGGTGAAATCAAAATCCGACCAAAGGCAGATGAGAAATTGCACGGACAAGATACATTTTATAACAAAGGGCCATAACTCATTAAAATCAAGCGAATCAAGATATGTGCAATTAGACTTGATACTTATTAATACAGTTAAGTTTTATGAAAATCTGACCAAAGGTGACTGAGAAATAGCGTGAACAAAATACATTTGAAAATATAACAAAGGCCCATAAATAATTCAAAATCAAGCAAATCATGATGTGCCAAGGAAATGCAAAAGTAAGCTTGGTACTTATCAGTCTTATTAAGTATTATCAAAATCCAAGAAACCAACAGACGGACAGGACTCAAATACTACCCCCATATACTCCTTATATTTTATGGTATCTTATTCTTAAATAGCTAAATATCAGTATACATACCTTCTTCAAATGACTTAGTACTGAGGCGCAGAAGTCGACTCAACTGACTCGTAACACTATCCTGGGAACCAGCACTTGCCCAGCTGGCTCGCTTATCTTTTGCATCCCTGCTGGTACCCTGTATCACATCCTCCACATGAAACCCACCTCCCTCAACACTGCTGGTACCCTGCCCCATGTCCCCAATTGACAACTGGGAACTAGTGCTTTTCCAGCTAGCACTCCTATCTTGATCCACCTTGCTGGTACCCTTTCCCTCTAGTTCAAATGCAGAATCCCTTGATCCATAACTCTCCCAACTTTGTCCTCTCCTTTCTCTTTCAAACGAGTCATCACCACTATCAAAATCTTTGTTCAACCAAGAATGTCTTCGCTTGGATGCTGATACACTGGACCTATCAGCTGCCTCAAAAGCCGAGTCATGAGACCCTGTACTTCTCCAAGATTCCTTTTTTTCCCCTCCAAAACTTACAACTGAGAATCTAGATCTATCAGATGAAACACTTGTCCCAATAGCTGAGTCACTGGTTAAGTATCCAGACGACAGCCTGCTATGTCCTGGAACCTTGAAACCAACTTCATCTTTTACGAATTGCCTTGATTGATTTAGCTGTGGCTTCTTTTGTCTGAGAACTACAGGTTCATTTATGTATTCCTCATTTTGATTTACCTGTTGATTGGACTGTTCTGGTATATCTGGAAAGGTGCTTGACGAAATAGTGTCTTCATGAACACTATACTGCCTTGAAAATCTCCCTTTCTTTACTGGTGATAAATTACCCCTAGTGTGCTCAGGCTTTTCATTAGATTTCAAATCATAACTAATCAATGTAACATTTTTTCCAGCCAAGAAAACACCATCTGTAGCATGTTCAGCCACCCTTGTGTCAAGGCCTTGGTCCATTTCTTCAGTGGCTGTCACAGCTGCTTCTCCTTCTGTTTCCATCTTGACTGCACCGTTTCCTTGGTTACCCAGCACCACTTCTCTGCTCTGCCCATCACCACCGTCCGGGTCTTCCATCAAACATTCTTCTTCCCCCACCCCGCTGTCACGCCTCTGAAACGCCAGTATATTCTCCCTTGCCCCTGGAGAAGCCCCAGGAGAGCTTAATGATGTATTCCTGCTGCTACTGCTGCCAGTCACACTTGAAGTGCTGGTCTCAGATTCACTGGTGTCACTTTCACTTTCTGATGAACTTTCCTCCTCATCAGACGGGACTTCCAATATGAACGTCTGACCCTTGGCCTGTGCCTCCTTCACAAGCTGAATGGTTGTATTATCAAACTGAGACCGATGCATCTGTATCTTCTTTGAGTACTTTTCATGCTCAAAATCCTGGAAAACAGGAAAAATTAGTATTGAAGAATCTGTACACACCTGCACTTGACAATGTTCAAGTATTTGACAATATCAAAAATATTTCATTTAATATAGTAGTAAATATCTTCAATTCATACCAAAAATATTTTAAAAACTTCAATTTTCAGTGCTTCTAAAATCAAGAATTAAAAACCTTAAAATTTATAACTCAACGTATTTTGCAACACCAGATAAGGCACTTCATATGAGCTTTATCAAGCGGGCAAGAACCAGAGCCTTTAAACTTAGCAGCTGCCCTTGGGTCAAAGTACAGGTACTAATAATATGAGAGACAATATAAACTCTGAAGTGAAAGTGTTACCTTGTTATGACCAAGAAATAGATATCAGAATTCATACATTTTAATTATATTACAAGAGGGCCAAGATGGCCCTTGGTCGCTCACCTGAGAAAGATGATTGCTTAAGAAATAAAGATGCTTAAGTGTAAAAGTGAAATCTGGCTTTTTTTTATGGTGAAATGGGCATACCTCCTAAATTTACAAGTCAATATCAGTTATAATTGAACCCGATTGTGAGATTATGGGCATAAGCATTGTCATAAAGTTTGAAGATGATTGCTTAAAAGATGAAGATGCTTGAGTGTAAACAACGTGAAATCTGGCATTTTTTTTATATTAAAAGGGGCATAACTCCTGACCTAACAACGGATCTCAGCCATAATCGAACTCAATTGAGACCTTATGGTCATAAGCATTGCCATAAAGTTTAAAGATGATTGCTCAAAAGATAAAGATGCTAGAGTGTAAACAACTTGAAATATGGCATTTTTTTTAATATTAAAAGGGGCATAACTTCTGACCTAATTGATGGATCTCAGCAATAATCGAACTCAATCGAGACCTTATGGTCATAAACATTGTCTTAAAGTTTAAAAAAGATTGTTAAAAAAATGAAGTTGTTAGAGAATAAACAAAGTGAAATCTTACATTTTTTGTATTAAAAGGGGCATAACTCCTGACCTAAATGGCCCATCTCAGCCACAATTGAACTCAATCGAGACATTATGGTCATAAACAATGTCATAAAGTTTGAAGATGATTGCTAAAAAAAGGAAGCTGCTAGAGAGTAAACGACGTGAAATATGGCATTTTCTATATTAAAAGGGGCATAACTCCTAACCTAACAGACGGATCTCAGCCATAATCGAACTCAATTGAGACCTTATGGTCATAAGCATTGTCATAAAGTTTGAAGATGATTGCTTAAAAGATGAAGATGCTAGAGTGTAAACAAAGTGAAATATGACATTTTTTGAAGATTAAAAGGGGCATAACTTCTGAACTAATTGACGGATCTCAGCATTAATCGAACTCAATCGAGACCCTATGGTCATGAACATTGTAATAAAGTTTGAAGATGATTGCTCAAAAGATGAAGATGCTTGAGTGTAAACAACGTGAAATCTGGCATTTTTTTATATTTAAAGGGGCATAACTCCTGACCTAATCAACTGATCTCAGCCATAATCAAAGTCAATCGAGACCTTATGGTCATAAGCATTGCCATAAAGTTTAAAGATGATTGCTCAAAAGATAAAGATGCTAGAGTGTAAACAACTTGAAATATGGCATTTTTTTAATATTAAAAGGGGCATAACTTCTGACCTAATTGACGGATCTCAGCAATAATCGAACTCAATCGAGACCTTATGGTCATAAGCATTGCCATAAAGTTTGAAGATGATTGCTCAAAAAAGGAAGCTGCTAGAGTGTAAACGACGTGAAATATGGCATTTTTTGAATATTAAAAGGGGCATAACTCCTGACCTAATTGACGGATCTCAGCCATAATCGAACTCAATCCAGACATTATGGTCATAAACATTGTCTTTAAGTTTGAAGATGATTGCTGAAGAAATAAAGGTGATAGAGTGTAAACACTAAAAATTGTTGATGCCGCACGACGCACTACGGACGAAGGACGCTCACGGGATCACAATAGCTCACCCTGAGCTTTGCTCAGGTGAGCTAAAAATACAAATGTTTTGAAAAGGATCAAGATCTACGGTGAGTTGTATCTGAAATATAGATATGGTTTAATGGGAAAAAGAAATGCATTTACAATTATAACTCAGTAAAGGAGATTAATTCCCCTGCATCCCACCATGTTTTCATGTCATGTCATATAGGAGATGATGTGACATAGAGAATTGGTCATGACATGTCATTGAGCTGAACGTGTTAATGACCTCTATTTTGTATATGACCCCTAATTTGTATATGAACCCTACTTCTGTGAAGAGAAGGTATAAATATTTCAAAATGCAAATTTATAAGTTAGAAGAAAGACATCTAACATTCAGGTGACAGCAAAAATCTGATCTTTCATTCATTACCTGATATTGCTGTTCTCGTTTTCTGATCTCAGAATGATCATGGGTTCTCATCTTCAAAACTCTGAGGTGTATTTCTAAAGAAAAAATAATCTCATGACAGTTTGATCTTCAAAAACATAAATATAAATGTTTCTACAGTAATCATAGGCCATCATTTCTGATTTAGACCAAGGCAAGTAGATTTGCATTCACATTTCTTGGAACCATTTCTTGCAGTGGCTACTGAGGTTCTGAAGGTTGTGGGTTTGAATCCCATTGAGGGCAAGGATTTTTCAAGGACTTCTCAGCTGAAAAGTACTATTTCAAGTAGGGAACCATCAAGACAGATAATATAATTGTAATTTTCAAAATGCATAGAATATATGTTTTTACTAAACTTAAGGTTTTCATACTTTTATTAACAAAAAGAAAAAAGAAAGGAAACAAGAAAATGTAATTCTTAAAATATTCCATCAACTTCAAGTGTTATCTTCCTTGATAATATATTACCCCTAAACATATAAAAGATGTTTCAAAGGAATCCCATGCCTGGACTCTGAGATATAAGCATGAACGTATCTTGCATGCAAAACTTTAACCAAAAGGTGCAATGCTGATGCCGAAGCAAAAGGTGACTACAATAGCTCTCATATTCTTCCAATAGTCAAGCTAAAAATATATTGATAGATGTAAATACCTTTTATTCTTCTGTAGGGGGTGCCACTTTTGTAGTCAATGGGGAGTCCTCCTATCTTGATGTGG
>CM037785.1:48113731-48163731 GCA_021229015.1 Solen grandis | reverse complement strand
ACCCTGTAATTATTTACGTCATCCGTACTACCTTTCTTATGAAGAGGAATTAAGAAGCCCTCAGACCAGTCATAGATAGGGCGCGCTTAATTCACTGCTCGGTGCAGATTCGGGGTGAGCTGAACAGACAGAAAGGCAATCAAGCATAAAAGTGTATCGTTCGGAACATGATCTTTCTGCATCGTTTTCCGAGATGGTGCAAAGAGAACAATATGGCGGATAATGGTGGCAAAGTTAGTCCAACAACATGTTTTTGAAGTTTATTGCGTGTCTTTGAATTTATGCGCAAAAAATTCAACATGGCTAGTTCAATAAACTTTTCCACAATACATTTTTGTCATTTTTATTGATTATATTTGCATCGTACTGGCCTGAGGAGGGAAATTTTCTATGTTGGAATAGAATAGAATATTTTATTTCACCAATTACGGGTCATATAACAGGACATGTAAATTACTTACATAAAAACATAAAGTCATATGTAGAAAAGGACATTTGAATTTAATTTTTGTCATCGGATTGATCATTTAAAGCCAAAAAGCCAGCAGCTTCCGAAGTAGTCAAAATCGGTCAACATTCTGGATAGAACAATGTTCCAATTTCACTTGATTCACTGGTGTGAGCATTTGATTACCACATTCTGTTCCGATTGTATGTTCAGATTGTATGTTAAACATTGAAATATCACTGAATGCAAAATTAGAAATGCATAATAGCGTCCACAAAACCACAATAAAGAGAGTTTTTGTTCGCCGTGGCTGAAAAGGGAGATTTCTTTCAAAGAGGCCCGTTTTATTATTTAATCTCCAATAAATGCCTCTATACGCCCGTCAAATGACAGGACGCATTATTGTATGCTGCTGTCCGTCCGTCTGTCTGTCTGTCTGTCCGTCCGTCCGTCCGTTCCCAGGCAATAATTTTTGAAAGACTACATGTATTGAATTCATATTTGGTAGGCTAGTTTATCATAACAAAATAAAGGTCACGTTAAATTTTGATTACAATCCACTGATTCGTTATAGAGTTATGCAACCTTTATAAGCAAATTTTATGTGAAATGACCGTTTTCGCGTATATTTCCCCGCCTCAGCGGCGCTCTTGTCTAAAAAGGTATATTCTGTTACTTACATTGTAAACCCTTCATGGCACCAGAAACATCTGTGCCCAATTTTGATGCGTTGATACACAGCAAAATGGCAGGTGAGTTGTTCTGTAGGTCTTCCACAGACTTGCAATTAAGGACTTCAACAGCGGGATCCTTGTGTTCAAGCATCATTTTCAGCTCTCTTGCAACCTCATCGATAATGTCGGACTCTTGACGATAGTATAACTGAACTGGAGATTGAAAACATAATAAAATATTGTATATAATAAAAATAATGTCATTCCCCTTTTTACATTGTGAAAATACAGATTAAAACAATTACTTTCACAGGAGTTACGAAAGATTATCCTCTAAATCACATACTTAAGAAATGTTAATTTGACATCGTGCATATTCTATCTTCAAGTGTTAAAATCTGAAACACAGGACATTTAATAACAATGAAATCTGCTATGAACTTTGAATTAAGGATGCCTTGAATTCCACCAACAATTCTAAGCGTTAAGTAATACATTTGTACCTATATTCTTAAACTAGGTAGATAAACATTTCACCATTATTATTTTTTAAAATATTCAAGTACATGGCTAAGCTGAAATGAATTATTACCTTAGCAACTTACAATAATTGTTAAGAAATGAAATAATTCGGGTTTTTTTATTAGAGAAACGAAGTTAATGAAATTCGCCCCTAAGTATTTAAGTATTACTTAGCGCTAATAATGGTTGGTGGAGTTCGACCATAAATTCCTTATCTAATCAACATTTGAATATCTAAAATAAAAGTACTCTGTTACCAACGGACCACGGCACATTGTTTTTGTTGTATTTAATATAATCACCAACAACAACGGAAAAAAACAATGCCAGTAGCATTACGTTGAATGTTGAATCAGCACCACAGTAGAAATACGAGTATAATTACCAATACGTTTTTTCTTGTTGGACTTCTTAGCACTGCTCTTTATCTGGTCGTCTGAGGTCCCCTTTTTCTGTGACTTTGGCACTATTATCAGCCGTTTTTCTTCCACATGACTATTTCTTTTACGTTCATTTTGTTCAGTCAAATGATTTTCTTCTTCATTTTCTGTACAACGAAAATCTTGTTTTTGTGGGATTTTTGAAAAAGACTTTCGTAGTGATAAACTGAATTCTTTCAATGTGTTATTTGATTCACTCGGATGGATTTTCTTGATTTCTATATGTACTTCCTCTGGAAGAAGTTCAATGATAGTCAAGAGAGAAGATTGTAGTTTCTCCGTAAGCGCAAGTCCACTTTCCTGTCAAATCATCAATAGATGTTTTGTTATTCATTTGGATTATTTTGAATTGTGTAGACTGTGATACGTTTTAGGAATTTTGGGTCAGATAAAATATCTTCCTTTGGAAATAAAATTCGTATCAGAAAGGATAAACTGTATATTGTGTATTAAAAATGAAAAGCAGCCTTGTGTACGTTTATACAATTAAAATATAATTTATTATCATATTTTACTTGTATAAAACAGGATAATACGCAATGCATCATCGTGTGCTCATGAAATTAAGTCCTTCTGTGGTTACCGCTTAATATATATTAAATACGAAAAGCAAATCCCCAAACCATAAGCATGAAGGCAACGGTAAAATCTTATATTTTAGCACGATATATTTGTACTATTTTAAAATATTGCCTTAATGATCTGAGGAAGTGATCACTGTCTAACTGAATTAATACGGAATTGCTTCGATATTGATATTTATAATGTCCGTAATGTTTTGTTCACCTTATGTAATATGTATTGCTTCATGGGTCAGAGGACCTTTTGGCTTATATTGAATAAAACCTTCAAAAATAATAAAAAAAATAACACGGGCTCATGTATAATTAAAAGACTGAGAGTTCTTTCCCAGACTGGGGCATACTTTAAAAAGAAAACAATAACAAAACTAACATTGAAACAAAATACTGCTTAAAAACAAACTATTTCCTGTGTTATGGAATAAAAATGGCTTATTGTTGAACTGAAAGGTCATGCCTTCGGATTTTTTTCGGGGTTCATGAATCGAATTATTCAACATCCGACCCTGAAATAGGGAACTACCATAAAGCAAAGGGAACTTTACCACTTTCAGTTAAACAACGTTTGAAGGTTATTGTCACGGACTGAACTAAAGACCTCACATGAGTCGTGGCACAAACACAGTTGTTAACATGCACGTTCTAAAAATAAAAGTATTACAAAACTGCATCAAAATGTAAAGAAACTTGATCAAAGCCTTTTTGTATAACTATAGCTTGTTATTTACTGTCTTACCTGACATTGTATAGGGATATTAATAGCACGGACTAGTTCATTTCTACCTGAAACACCTGAAACATATCATTAATGAATTAATTGTTTAAATTTCTATAATATAGATTTTCTTACTCTTGAAGGCCTTAGATTTAATAGCAGCAAATAAAAAATAAAATAAACACTTTACTTTTATAAATTTGAACAAGAGCTATAAAGGTCCTAGTCTGAAGGACTACAAAAATGTATTTTAAATTTTCATAAAAATGTACATGCAATGATTAAGAATGAAGTGAGTTTGCAATATTGCACTGAAATCATCACTTGGTATTTACTGATATTGACAGAACATTGTATCCCAGTCTTATATACTTCTTGTCCATTCTGAACATTTTTTTCTATTTCTATTCTAACACTTCTTGATGCTGTATGTTTGAAATATGTTTTTTTTTTCACTGAACTCTGGTCTATCAAAATGAACATCAGTAAATTAAATAAGTATGGTTCGCTCTTGAGAATAATGTATTGCTAGTTCTGTTCTCTTTGCATTTTTATTTTTTACATTTTCAAAATCTCTATAGATACATGTATAAAATACTTTTAATATATTTGAATCAGTAGAATAGTTCTCTATGAAAGAAATGTAGAAATGAAATAGGTATGTTTTTTAAGTGCATGACCAGATATTGTCAAACTTGAAAGGCAATTTATATCACAGACGTGTTTTTTTAATTATTTTACTCGTACTATATGAAATTGCAGATTATCACATTGATGAAAAGGAACCCTCTTGTAATAAGTATTGTAATTCACATTACCTGGATGTAATGTTATCTCATCTTCCCCTGGGTTTTTCTCAGGAATAACTTCATTTTTCTGTAGAAAGACTTTGAGTTTATCTAGATACGTCTGCAGAAAGGAATATATAATATAGGGAGACATAGATTTCAAACAATGTTCTATTAACAATGACGCAGTAAAAAGTCAGTAAAACTTAAACAATCTATAAATCAATAAAACCTTTCACAGACTAGGTGATATAACTATATTTTCGAGTAAAGTGAAACTGTGGTAATAGTGATCCTTATTTATTATCTTTTCAACACTGAGTCATGAAAAAAAAATATATAATTGTCTAATTCATGAAGTGTAAATGGGACCAGCATAATTATATCATAATTACCTGACAATTACTGAGCTCCTGGGCCAAACCTTTCTTATCAAGACCCTCATGCCCAAAACTCTGCCCCATGTTAATTTCTGAAATGAACACATTAAAACAAAGGTACATTAGACCTCAAGGTAATTCAAATCTTCAAGATTATGCTAGGAAATAATTAAAAATAAGACTGTGGTGAATAGTTTTCAACATCACTCTTTTCTAATTTGGGCATGAAGAATATCAGATCTAAAACCGAAGTGATCATTCCATATGAAAGTTTGTTGTTTCTTGTTTTTTTTAATATTCTTTTTTATTTTTGAAGATTCAATATCATGTTCTTGTAATATAATGTGCTGTCACACTGCGACATCGCACCATTACAACATCCTGACACTCGGGCAAGCAGTCTTGGTTACACTCATTTGCGCCAACAAGTAACATATTAACAGAATCACAGTAGTTTGAGATAAATAGATGATATCTGGATTTCACATAAATAATTTTTCCATCTAGATACAAACAAGATACTCGTGTAATGTTGCTGAAAAGTGTGCATTCTATCATTATTCTTTGTAGACCTTTGTTCGTTTTTGTTTGTGCCTACATATAATTTCAAATACCCACTGAGTTTGTCATTCCGGAGTAATTCTATCAATGGCCTGTCAATAATCAGACTTGACCACACATGTATAGTGCAGTGAGGAATCGTACAGCAAGCCGCACCTATGTCTATATTTTTTTTTATTTATGGGTTACCCAATGAACATCTGTACTGATACATTATGAAATCTGGCCAATAGTTTTGAAGGAGATGATTTTTAAAGTTTTCATTTTTTTTTCTTTCCGTTGTCATGGCAACCAGAGTACTACATGGGTCAAGTTTATTTTAGCAACTTTTGTGAAGGTTCACCCAAGGATCATCTCTGCCAAGTTTATTCAGATTCAGATTCTATCCAGCGGTTTCAGAGATGTTTAAATCAATTTGTTGACGACGGACGACAGAGGGTGATCCTAATAGCTCACCATGAGCATTTCGTTCTCAGGTGAGCTAATAAAACAAGAGGGCCAAGATGGCCCTAGATCGCTCACCTGAGAAAAGTATCACTCATTGCCTGTACAAAACAGATTGCTTTAGAATTAAGATGATGAGGTGAAACAATGTTCAGGAATTTTCTGACCCCATCCACAAAAGATATCATCATGACAAACATTCTGCCAAAGTTTGAGGATGATTGGACCAAAAATGTTGCCCTCAGAGTATAAACAAGATTTTTCTAAGATTTGACCTACTGACCTACATTTCTGTCCAGCCCCACCCATTTTTAAACTGGTTCGAGATATCATCATGACAAACAATCTGACCAAGTTTGAGGAAGATTGCATCAAAACTGTGGCCTTTAATGTGTAAACAAGATTTTTCTAAGATTTGACCTATTGACCTACTTTTCGGTCCGGCCCGGCCCATTTTCGAACTGGTTCGAGATATCATCAAGACAAACATTCTGACTAAGTTTGAGGAAGATTGGATTAAAATTGTAGCCTCTAGTGTGTAAACAAGATTTTTCTAAGATTTGACCTACTGATCTACTTTTTGATTCAACCTGTCCCATTTTCAAAAGGGTTCAAGATATAATCAAGACAAACATTCTGACCAAGTTTGAAGAAGATTGGATCAAAATTGTGGCCTCTAGTGTGTAAACAAGATTGTTCTAAGATTTGACCTACTGACCTACTTTTTGATTCAACCTGACCCATTTTCGAAAAGGTTCAAGATATCATCAAGACAAACATTCTGACCAAGTTTGAAGAAGATTGGATCAAAATTGTGGCCTCTAGTGTGTAAACAATTTTTAAGTTTCCTCATCAAGACAAACATTCTGACCAAGTTTGAGGAAGATTGGATCAAAATTGTGGCCTCTAGTGTGTAAACATCATAATTGTTGACGGACGACTGACAATCAAGTATCCAAAAGCTCACCCTGAGCTATGCTCAGGTGAGCTAAAAACTGAGCCTATGTGTAGAATATATATTATTATTTACGTATGATAATGACGATTTTGTAACTTTGGGCATATTGGGTTATTACGTTACATTCAACCGAAATGATATATGAAGTCCAGCTTAACGTAAATTATTGTTTAGATGGAATAAAAAGGTCAAGCAGATTTAATGAAAGTACTAATGATTTCTGTCTTGGGAACAATATCTGAATTTCTGTTTAAAACCAGTCATACTGCCGTTAAGAACTTAAGCAACAGTCTCTTTAATATAAAAAAAAACAACGTGAATATCAAATATTACCTGATGTTAGGTATGTAAGCTTGATTTGTTATTATCTTCGCACATAAGAACAAAACTTGTCCTACCTGCCTGCCCACCGCTGGGTTAAGGTCTGGTGTGAGAAAGCAAGCTTGATCCTTTAAAAGGAGATAATAAAACACTCTGACGAATTTATCAGATTTGATTTGCTTAACGTCCACAATAAAACGCTAACGTTTTTACTGCTGACGAGACCTTTTATCCAACTTATCATTCAACGATCTTCAATTATCATTCAAATACCTTTCAGTTGCAGCCACGTTACACAAAAAGCATATCCTTCATAAACATGTACCCAATGCATACATCGTAAACTGTGAAGCTTGATTTATTCGTTTAAGCATTATATGTGTTTAACTTAGAACAAATAATCTAAGTTCGGTCTTAACCATATTTTGAAAACAATGTTTTGAAGTCCAGTGACAAGGATGATAGGTGGCAACCTTAATAAGTAAATAACCTGCTTTGTTCCTGAGTTACATGCAAGTCTATCTGATAGATGTTTCATCAAACGATCGTTTTTTCTGACAGGTCAGATATTAGCCCATGCACTATGAATGGTGTTTTTATTTCATTGCGCTGAATAGTTTAATTGCACTTTTATATGATTTTATAACATATTTTTGTATCATGTATGTTTATTTAAACAGCTGTTTGCATATATTGACATGCATAACGACTTGTGAAACACTTGTACAGTATGATAAAAGTGCAATATAAATGTAGTATAATAACTACTTTGTCCAAAAAGTATTAAAAATTTATAAAACATAAAAATGGTTTATAAAACATAAAACACATGTTTTTTTAAAAAATGTTAAGATACTGCTGAAGTAATATATTGCAGTTTATAAGAAACCGACTTTAACAAAGTCAGATTTTCGTCTGTTTTTTTTTTGTTTTTTTTTTGTTTTTGTTGTTGTTGTTGCTGCTGTTGTTTTATTTATTGTGATGGATATTAATTGTTCTTCAGTGTCTGCAATATGGTGATTAATGGCTGAATTTCACCTTCCAGCTGGCTTGCGGTAGGTCGGTGGTTCTACCCGGGTACCTCTGTGTACTCGGGGTTTTCCTCCACCTGTAATTAGCTGGACGTCGCTATATGATTGAAATACTATCGCAGCGAATACAATACAACAATACAACAACTGAATTTCACAAACACAGTTTACACACTAAGGACGGTTCTGTACAGCGATAACGTTTTGGCTGACTGGTTTACACATCGGTTTCTTAGCAACTACGATTTAGGCAGAAATTAAAGGTCGTTACCGCGTTTGACAGGTGGGCGCTTAACTAAGTTAAATTAACATTTAAAAGCTCTCGAGCGGTCGCATAAGACAGGAGGTCGTTTGAAAAAGGTGGTCGGAAGGACAGGTTTTACTGCAGTAATAATATGAATCAATGTTGTAAATCTGATACTAGGCAGATATTAATGAGATAAGTCACGGTATCAAATACCTTTGTGCAATGCATATTTGACGCATTTTAAGTCTTACCATGCACATATTGGGCTATTCGTATCTATCAATGTACTTGCTCTAGTTTTGAAAAGAAAATAAGCATTTGATGAGTTATTAGAAAGGGCAAATGGTAAATTTAACCAGTTCTTGATTATATAATTATAATAGCAAGCGCAGCTCGAGAAGGGCCGATACTAACGCTTTGAAAACTTTCGTCATTCGCCATCTTGAATGCTTACCACTGGAGAAATCGTATACCCATGAGTAATCTCCCTCGATAAATTCAACTAAGTGGTATGTAAAAGAACGTTAACTCTTGCACCTGCAACGGCTCTATGGGTAATTTTGCTAATCGTCTGCGGGATAGTTGAGGATATGTAGATGCTAAATTATGATCGGTAAAAATAATTTAGGCAGTCGATACGTTCATTTAACACAAAATGAGGTTGTCTTCATTTTTCACGTAATTTTAAGATACTTTAATGATTGGAAATATACAAATTAAGTTTACTGTTGTTATTATTTTTATTTTCTATGTAAAATAGATCTCTTTTCGCCCCGTTTTCTTACGTACTACAGCAGTGCTCACTTGTCGGCCTGTAATGAATTAAATTTATTACGAAACGAAAAAATGACTTTTTAAAGGATATGAAATTAATATATATTTTTTAAATTTAGATTATTTCTTTGTTAATCACTTCTTAGAGCACATAACATCAAGGCATCTTACAGTCTGCAGCGTCATACCCACTACATACAACTGCTTACATCATAAAATACGTATGTGTCACTTTGACATTATGCATAGACATGCTAGGCCTGTATTCTAAGGGTGAGGAAACCCTTCAAGCTGGCTTGCGGTAGGTTGGTGGTTCTACCCGGATGCCTCCGTGCATTCGGGGTCTTCCTCCACCTGTAATTAGCTGGACGTCGCTATATGACTGAAATACTCTCGAAGCGACAGTAAACTTAAATATTCAAGTCTAGTCAAGTCATGTATTCTAAGGATCTTCCCGAAATCTTGTGGATCTAATTGTTTCTAAATTTTGCTTTATCATTTTTTAAATAAATCTCATAAATATCTACATTGTTAACTCACTCTCTTCATTTTTTTAACAAAGCAGACAAATTTCACTCATAAATAAATGTAACCTTGAAATACCTTTTAGTTATTTTGCATCTAGGTCATTCATATGCATTGGCTTGATTAAAGTATTAAAATGTAATTTTGGTCATGTTATTGATAAAACACACAATTCCCTCGTATAAATTTGGGAGGAGGATTCTTTTAATGTTTGGTCATTCAGGTTTGGATAACACGAATCCTGTAAATATGCAATCAACTTCAATCAAGTAACGGTAAATCATCTGTTTGATTGTATGGTTATGATTATGTCTTAATCCCTTGTTACAAAAGCACATTTCTTTTTATTAACTAATCTTTTTAAATGAAATCACATTTTATGTAATTTACAGAGAAGACAATTGTGAACAAGTCAAGTACTATATAATAATATATAATTTCTTTTCATGTTGATGTCTTCATGTATTTATAAAGGGTTAGGAATAAGTGATGTGTTCTGCAAAATGCATGATTTTTCTTTTCCTTTTTTTTTTTTTTTTTGTAACCAGTTGTTGTTGTTGTTTTTTTGTCGGAGGAGAGGGGTAATTAGTTTTGTCTAGCCACCTCTATATCAGGGTCTCTACTATTGATATATAATAAGACCATGAATTTACTGATTATTTATTGGTCAACAACTGAACATTATGTTAACATGGGATATTCTATAATGGCCCTGGATTAAAGTATCCTATCGTCTTACCAAATTTGTATTATCGAGCTACATACATTAACGTGATATTTCACCTCGAGTTTGACGTCATTTGAAAGGGAAAACACCAATAATTCGCAAAAAAAGGTTTGATCCTTGTTTTCAAACTGTTATTTTCATTATTTTTTCTTATATAAAAAAGATAAAAACATTAAGTTAATAAAGAATTACCTAATTAATGCCATTTTCACTTATGATTTTTTTTATTTTTTAACCACTCTTTAAATCTAATGACAACTCTCAGCTGCAGACGATGACAGATTTATGTAAGCAAACATCTGTCATAGCGATTTGGTAATATGCTTACATTCCATACAGGGGTGGAACTGCTAGGTTCACTGTACAAACCACAGTTCTTAATATACTCGTAGTGCATGTTTGATATACACTTCTGAACAATCCTATATACAGAAATTATTTAGTTGTTATTATCTGATTATTGTAATACAGCATGCCCATTATCCCCTGTAGGGTTTTTTACCCATAAATTGGCCATGTAAACACAAAACTGAAGAGCACTCTACTTTTATCAGTTCAAGATTTTGGAGATTATGCAAACACTGAAGGGACATAACACTGCATGCGTTATGGTATGTCAAGATAGGACATATGCCCCTGACCAGCAAAATCGATCATAGATTTATCGAATATATCGATATAGGCGGTACAAATTTATTGCGGATAAACTTTTGTTTAGTGAAATTTCTAAGCACTTAAAGTGAAAAATATGTAAAAAAATAAATGGTAAAAGAAAAATAATATATACTATACCCATGGCCATTATTACTAACAAAGGTAAGCGAACCTGTTAAAACATATTTAAGATTATTACCTTTTTAAGGAAACATAAATAAATTAAAAAGATATATCAATATATTTAAGAAATGCTTTGCTAGAAAAAGATATATCATGTCAGTTTGTTGTTCAATAATTTTGGGAAAATATGTAATATTCAACGTGTAAAATGTTCCCCACCCAAGCCATTGACGTCACTTCATGGGTCTTTACGTTCTTATCGTCAAAATGATATAAGGGGATATAAAGGGAGCAATTGCTTTTATAGGTCGTTTCAGTCACTACAGAAGTTAAGCGTGTTTAACATATCTAGAAATTAAAAATAAATTCCAATGATATGTACTCGAAATAATAATTCTATGATATTCTGTCTAATAGATAAGCCACAATAAACCGTAATTAATATATACAAAAAGTTAACATACAGATAAATAGCTTTATTTTTACGATTATATAAGATTATAATTTTGCGCCTAAATGGTATAATCAAAGCGCTGAAAGGCACTGAAGTTGTGTGTGTCTCAAATGAAAGGGTGTTTGAAGAGCTGCAAGTCGATCACCAATAATTAAATTCACTTTGATAAACAAAAGAAATGCGGTATTCCTGTTCTCTAGCGCTATCAGAGCTTTGATTTTGTATTCATGCAGTACCTTATCTACAACAGACTCTATTTATAGATTGAAGTAATTATGCATATTTTCTGCACAGGTCAGAGGCTCCGAACTCATTTCGGATAGTAGATATACAGGTTTTTGGTCATTTTTTAGTGTAAGAAATAACACTTGGAGATATATGAGTTCGATAGATTGATGTGATTATAAGTATGTGACAATGATTTGTTTTGGACTGCACATCGTTTATTGTAACAGCCTAAAATGACCGAACTCTGCACATTTACTATCAAAGTTATTTGCGGGCCAACTTTGCATCGAAACAAACTATATTCGTGCGCTTGGTAAAGTGATCACGTGATGAGACAATTACAGCATTCGATTGCAGTAACATCAGCATAGAAAAATAAGTCCTATAATGTTTTCATGTCACAGGCGATTTTTGTAGCCTGTAAGTATATATTTTTGACACAGCATTGATTTTTCAGCATTTTTGCTTAATTCTAGTATACTTATGTCTTAGAGGTGTATACAATTGTTCGATAATATTTACACTATTGAGAGGTTATTCGGTTTTAAATCTAGGAGAACCTAGGTTGAACACGTAGTACTATAGTTTGTGTGACTGACGTCACACACAACTAAAAACATATCTCTGAGTTCCCTGTGATTATATTGCTTACAGTTGGTTTGTAAAATGAGACTCCGCTTTGTAGGTTGACGCATGCGTGCTTTGTTTTTGTTTGTTTATTGGGTTCAACGTCTTGCCAACCGTATTTCAGTAATTTGGAGGCTGTGTATATTAGACATTGCGCTGCCACACTGCAGTGCCACCGTAATCACGCCGTAGACACTTGGGATGATACCACACCAAGTCAGGTAATGACATCGTGCCAACCAGTCCTGGAATTACTCTTATATGCATACTTTATTAAGCAAGAAAAAAAATGTAATTAAAAAAACAACATCTGTTAATATGATATTTAATTATTTTGACAATTATGTTTTATACTGTACATTATCTGGTCGCTACTAGACCTCCTTACAGAGCACACCACTGAACTGTTGATGCTAAACTATCTTTTCCATGAACATTCTTGTGGGAGGCAAGCAACACTATGCATCCATATATACTTTTCTTTAAATAAAACAAGAGGGCCATGATGGCCCTGAAACGCTCACCTGAGTACCATTGCTACAACTGATTACAAGGTTTAAACAGACAAGAATTCTGATATAACTCAATCTTAAACATTTTAGCCCTGACAATACTACACACCAAATATATAAGCTGCCTGGGCTTTATGGTTTCAGAGGAGAAGACTTAGTGCGGGGTCATTTATGTCCAAAGGGCCACCATTTTGAAAATCTTGATAATGAATCATTAGATGATGCTACATACCAAAACTCTAAGCTATAGGCCTTATGGATTCATAGTAGAAGATTTTTTTAAAGATTTTCCTATATAACTCTATGTAAAACAAGTGACCCCTGGTGCGGGGGCATTTATCACCATAAGGTCATGATTTGTACAATCTTGGTAATGAACTATAAGATGATGCTACATAACAAATATCTAATCTCTAGGCCTTATGGATTCATAGAAGAAGATTTTTAAAGATTTTCCTATAAAACTCTATGTTAAACAAGTGACCCCTGGTGCGGGGGCATTTATCACCATAGGGTCATGA
The DNA here is from genome assembly GCA_021229015.1 of Solen grandis. Lineage (NCBI taxonomy): Eukaryota > Metazoa > Mollusca > Bivalvia > Adapedonta > Solenidae > Solen > Solen grandis. The sequence continues at coordinate 48,150,476 of CM037785.1, read as the reverse complement.
TTTGAACAATCTTGGTAATGAACCATTAGATGATGCTACATACCAAAAATCTAATCTCTAGGCCTTATGGATTCATAGAAGAAGATTTTTAAAGATTTTCCTATATAACTCTATGTAAAACAAGTGACCCCTATTGCGGGGGCATTTATCACCGTTTGGCTATATTTGAACAATCTTGGTAATGAACCATTAGATGATGCTACATATGAAATATCTAAGCTCTAGGCCTTATGGATTCATAGAAGAAGATTTTTAAAGATTTTCCTATATAACTCTATGTAAAACAAGTGACCCCTATTGCGGGGGCATTTATCACCGTTTGGCTATATTTGAACAATCTTGGTAATGAACCATTAGATGATGCTACATATGAAATATCTAAGCTCTATGCCTTATGGATTCATAGAAGAAGATTTTAAAGTTTTCCTAAAATGTAAAACAAGTGACCCTGGTGCGGGGGCATTAATCACCATAGGGCTATGATTTGAACAATCTTGGTAATGAACCATAAGATGATGCTACATACCAAATATCTAAGCTCTAGGCCTAATGGAATCATAGAAGAAGATTTTTAAAGGTTTTCCTATATAACTCTATGTAAAACAAGTGACCCATGGTGCGGGGGCATTTATCACCTAGGCATGATTGACAATCTTGTAATGAACCATAGATGATGCTACATACCAAATATCTAACTCTAGGCCTATGATTCATAGAAGAAATTTTTAAAGATTTTCCTATATAACTCTATGTAAAACAAGTGACCCCTGGTGCGGGGGCATTTATCACCGTAGGGCTATGATTTTACAATCTTGGTAATGGCCCTTTACCTTGCATTTTTAAATTTTTTCCTGTGACCTAATTATGCAATGGACCAGAACCATTTATACAACTTTAGTAGAGCTTCATCCAAGGAACATTCCTGCAAAATATTTTTCAAATTGGCCAAGCCGTTTAGGAGGAGATGTTGTTTAAAGCAATTGTTGACGCCGGACGCACGCACGCACGGACGACGGACGCCGGACAAAAAGCGATCAGAAAAACTCACCTTGAGCACGTTGTGTTCATGTGAGCTAAAAAAGAAAGAAAGTAAATAGTATCGTCACATATGAAAAATTAAAACCGTTATATAGACAGTATGGGGAAATTCATTTCTAACACACGTGTGTGTGTGTGTGTGTGTGTGTTCAGCTATGTATAGAACAATATATGGACCTAAACAATTAAATTTTAATCCCCGAAAGCACTGTTTATGAATCTCAAGTGCAAAAAGGCGAAAAGATGTGATCGAATCAATATTTCGGATATGAATGTAGAAAATATCAGGACATCTTATTCAACTATTTTTATTAGAAGGGAAAGCTTCTAAATTGAAAAATAGAACCACTGGATGTAGAAGTCAACATTGCAGTTTTGATAAAAGTTATATATATTGTGTCTAAAAATCGACCTCTCTTTATATAAATTATTTACAGAGGGTCGATTTTTCTAATATGAGGGTCCTGCGCATAGACAGGTTTGGTTATAAGGTCAAAACAGTAGAAATGAGAGGGGGCAGTATGTTTAATGTAAGCCGTCAGTTGAAATTTTGTTTTTAATCTTTTCTTGTTAGAGTCTCAAATGACTGTAGTGTCTCTAGTAGCATCTATATGTCACAACTCACAAATTACTATAGGGACTGAGTTTATACTCTACACAATGGTCAAACCTTCCTCACCAAGAACAATAACAATACATTGCTTCATCTCTATTACTTTTTTCATCTCTATTACTTACTTGTATGGTGAAATTATGTTTTTCTAGAACATATTTTAAAAACTATTGAAGGCATTGATATCATTCTTTCTACATGGGAAGGATGTGAAGTGACAAAGAACAATAACTTTATCTTGTCCCATTTTCTTGCTTCTGTCTGCAGCAAATTCATGAAGTATTAAAGGTATTGAGAGGATCAATAGTAAGAACAACTATTCCTTATCCTATTTTGTTTAATTTGACAGAGACCAATAAATAAAATAATCTATCTTACCTGCTGATTTAATAAGATTTAACATCCTTAATTTTTTACATTCATACCACAAAAAATAAAGGGGTTGACTTTATATTTCACACATTTTAACTTTCGCATCTGATAGTGCTCTCAGTGCTTTAATTAGGAAAATGGTAGAAAATCACAACTTAAAGACTGTAACTGCAAAGGTTTATCATAATTTTATCATATATAAGCAAATATAACACAACTAACAAACACAAGTAACTTACATAGTAGCTGCAATTAAAACAAAGATAAAAAAGATTAAGATAAACGTTCCTTTAAATAAAAAATAATGATGAGAACAAACAGCACGCCACTATATACGCAACTATTAAACCCATACAAGATTGGTAAATGGCAAGATGATCCACTTCTATACAGTTTCTTGACAGCAACGGAGTTAGAAGCGACAACCCAGGGAATAAAACGTCATCAGCATTGCTCAGTTTGATAAGGGTTTACATAAAACTGGTTTAATTTCAGCTGTGTCTTCATCTAGAAGGTCATGACGAAGACAACATTCTAAGGATTCCCACCAGCTTTTGAAGAAAGTGCTGTAAATGTCACTTATTTAGTGGTATTGATGAACATTAAATTGCTTTCCGGACAGGGTTTTCTCTTGCACTGAAACAATTTTGGATGTATATTTTATTATTCCTGATACCCGAAAGTGCATGATCATGTACCATGATGTCGTAACACCTGGACCCCGCGTTCTCTAAAATAAAAAAATGGCACTTAGGTATGATTCTCATACTCAGACTTAAACAATGCTCATTGGTTTCAATTATAGTAAATCAGTATGATAATCAAACGAACATAAGTATTTTCGAGAACATGGGACCTTAACCGATTAAATGAGCTCAAGGGAACTAATTACTACCATACTTTATATAAAAAAAATAACAAAATTCCACAATTAAAAACAACTGCTCGGCAAGAACATGCCAGTATCAAAGATATGCAAGGAGCATATCAAGCATTGTTCGCAACATTGAAAGGAACACAAGCATGTGCTTCTGGTACGGATATTTCTATTATTCATTCAAACAAAGCATGGAGTATAATTATATTATCGAACATTTAGCTAATGCTCGTGCCCATAAAGTCTTGAAAAATCCCATACGACAAGCGGTTAGACCGTACGGCCGTAGGTTCGATCCCCGGTTGCAACGTATCAAAGTTGATAAAATAGTAGTGTGACTTCGTGTGTAATCATGACACTTGTCGTTGGCTTGATATGACAGTAACACAACGCGATACCCCTCGTCAAAGGAAGAAGTCCAAAAATGAATTCTGATGGCAAATCCGTAAATCCAAGCAAACAAACATAGAATCAAAGTTTTATTTTCAACGGTTGCCTCCATTTGTACATGTAATACCAGCTACTCTGGTATAAAGCGCACGGTTACACACACACCAAACAAAACAGCAAGACAAGTCTACATAACAAAATATGTATATGTGTAAATAAAACATGGTTAAACTACACATAGGTAATTATAACATTTAACAACAATGTTGAAAACTTGAAAGCTGCTGGAAAGATAAATCTAATAACAAATATAATTACTATGGGTGCCAACGGTCAACTTCAGTAGAATTTATAATCTTCAGCGAACAGTGAAAAGAATTCGGAAAGAAGGTCGTTCTTGAGTGTTGTCTCCAACACACAGTTGGCATTTAAAATAAGAAATAATGTTGCACCTTTAGAATCTGAAGACTGCTTGTGTGATACAGATCGGTTGCTTTGTGTAAGTTTTTGCAGGTTTTTAACTGATTAGACAATTCCAGAGTTTACATATACATATATATTCAAAACATACATGAAACCATTGGGTGACCTGAAGTAAACAGTCGAACACATTGTTTGTAATACTGTTTGGAGAAGTTGACCCCGACTTGAATATTCCTGAAAAAAGGTAAAAACGGAAAAAGGCCCGTTGCATTTCGCTTAAATAATAAATAAATGTTTGTAGTTGATATTCATTAAAGCTCTAGGATTCACAAAACGTTCGATCATATGCCAGCAACAACAACGAAAATGCCTTACAAAAGCAAAATATTAAAATAAAATGCCACACAAAATGTCAAATTGTTTTTCTTAATAGATGGGCATAATTTTAAAGGTCAATATATAGCAATAATCATAGCAATTATATATAATACGTACATAAAATTAACTGCATGTCTTAATTACACACGGTTCTAACTTATTACACGGGTGTTAGCAAAACTGATATTGCAGTATAGTTTGATATAGTTTGATATCATTATAACCAGCGTGATTGATAGCCTATTACTTCTAGAATGTGAAACATTGTGTACGAATTATTAATGATCTTAGTGATTTATAGTGAACAAGAAAAAATACATTTGATATGAAAACGCCCAAGGATCCTGTTTGATAAATGCTTAACATTTGTAATCATGAAATTAATTTAATTGTTTCATACATTATATATGCTATATAAGTCACTTGGAGTATGTTTCCTTTACAAAGTATTTAGTGGCATCACATCAGGTTGGCATGTTTTTCACAATAACACGGTCAAATATATAGAAGCTACAATATAAACTTATGCATACAATTTATATGGGCGCATCTTTTTACGGCATTTTGTTAACATAGTATCGATGCATCACTTTTGGATAGGATTAACTTAAAAGTAAGACGAGCATAAAATATGTTGAAAATATCATTTGCTGTAGTGCATAGTTCTCTCCCGAAGTTCCAAATATCTGCTTCTATATGATGGTGAGTAATAGGCAGTCAAAAAAAATAAATTTAACTGTTATTTCATCGAGATAACCAACAACAAAAGCACCGCATACGGATGCCAACGCTCGTCAGTTTTGTTTTTATGCTCACCGAAGGTGACGCATATAGTCGCCGCTTCGTCCGTCCGTCCGTTCGTCCGTCACACTTTCCTTGTCAGGACTATTTCTCAGGAACTAATGGCTTGATTTCAACGAAACTTTATGGGAAGCTTTATTACCAAGAGGAGATGCGCATATCGTCAGCATGACCCGATTCCTAAATTTTTCACAGAGTTATGGCCCATTGACTTTTCGGCCTATAGTACATATTGCATGATTCTTGTCCGGGCTATTTCTCAGGAACTAATGGCTTGAATTCAACGAAACTTTATGGGAAGCTTTATTACCAAGAGGAGATGCGCATATCGTCAGCATGACCTGATTCCTAAATTTTTCACAGAGTTAAGGCCCCTTGACTTTTTGGCCTATAGTTCATATTGCATGATTCTTGTCCGGGCTATTTCTCAGGAATTAATGGCTTGATTTCAACGAAACTTTATGGGAAGCTTTATACCAAGAGGAGATCGCATATCGTCAGCATGACCCGATTCCTAAATTTTTCAAAGAGTTAAGGCCCATTGACTTTTCGGCCTATAGTACATATTGCATGATTCTTGTCCGGGCTATTTCTCAGGAACTAATGGCTTGAATTCAACAAAACTTTATGGGAAGCTTTATTACCAAGAGGAGATGCGCATATCGTCAGCATGACCCAATTCCTAAATTTTTCAAAGAGTTATGGCCCATTGACTTTTTGGCCTATAGTACATATTGCATGATTCTTGTCCGGGCTATTTCTCAGGAACTAATGGCTTGAATTCAACAAAACTTTATGGGAAGCTTTATCACCAAGAGTAGATACGATATCGTCGGCGTGACCTGGTTCCTCAATTTTTCACAGAGTTATGGCCCCTTGACTTTTTGGCCTATAGTTCATGTTGCATGATTCTTGTCTGGGCTATTTCTCAGGAACTAATGGCTTGAATTCAATGAAACTTTATGGGAAGCTTTATTTAGATATGCATATCGTCGACGTGACCTGGTTCCTCAATTTTTAAGAGAGTTATGGCCCCTACTACCATGTTGTTGACTAATATTCATGTCATTTGCCTAATTTAACAGGAGATATCATTTAAACAAAACCCCACAAAATTCAATATGCTAGAAATGTCAATCATAATCATGTCAGCTAATTGTTGTTTAGGCCATTATACACTATTTCAAATATCCAGTCATATGTCAAGAGTGTTGGTTAACCTCTTTGATATGAGCACACATTGAAATGTATGACTTAATTTTTAGTAGTATAAAAACTTAAAAAAAATCAATGAAAGATCTGATGAGTAACACGTATTATCATATTAAATAGTAAACTGTTACTAAGTCTCCAAATTAGAGTTGGTAAAACATCTCATCTGATGAGAATAGATATGATTTAGGAATGGGGATTTCAACATATCCTCCCACCCATTGACCAAGGCCTTATTTGTAACAATGACGTTCTTCGGGGAGCATCTGTCAGTTCTACTGACTTTGTTTTTAAAGGGTGAGATAAATTGAGTAAAAATGGACATAAGTGTTGAGGCTCTTGATGAGATTGTAGCCTTTTTGATAGTGTACAAGTATAGGAAGTTTGATGATAAGGCCATATAAAGTTTTTCACGACGACGCCGCCAACAACAACGACGACGACACCGAAGTGATGGCAATACCTCGACGTTTTTCCTTGAAAAACAGACAAGCTTAAAATGTGGATACATAATTCTTTTCATCGAATTGAGTGAAAATGATGGAAACAGAATATTACTTTATTCGTGAAGTACCGTCTATGTAATGTATAAGGAAAATACAATTGTCTGTTTTTAATAATTTAGTTGCAATTTCAACTCTAATGTGCATGAAATAACAGTCAAGAATGCTGGACGAACGGATGAAGGACGGACTGTATAGTTGGGAGGGCGTGACAAACAGTTCGAGCCTTACCGACAATGTAACATGAAAGTGAAAAAAGTTAAAACGAAATATTTCATAACAGTGCTTACAATATGAAAATATTTACTAAAAAATATAAAAAAACATGACAAAACTAAGACCGGTACTTTAAACGTGTCACTGACAACTTTACGAAGAACAACAAAAAATAAAAGAAAAAGCAGAAAATGTTGCTACATAATAAAAATAGTGTAAAATCCATACTACAATAATGAATACCACTTGAGTATTTCATATTTTGTTTCTAAAATTGACGAATACGTCATAAAAAGGGACATCCATAAACATCCTGTTTCAGTGTAAGACAAGACAGTTCAGCACAAACCATGTAAGACACGAAAAGGGGAAACATTAAGTTAGCTGCTCCGATGACTGGTTGATATATTTGAGCAAAAATGGTTTTATGTCGCTGTCTATTAAGCTTAACTTCTTATAAATGATATTCAACTTTGCTTTCTTTTCAAAATTTAAAACACTCCAGCTAGATATTACTAGCAAAATATTAATCTTTTCATATTGAAATCTGGAGTATTATGCAGTTAAGTAGGACAAACAAGTTTACAGTTTGCAAAGTTCAATCTTATATCTGAAAATATACGTGTGTCACTAGGTACTTCATTTACCTATTGTTCCATATCGACCTCAGTTTAAGAATTTTTACTTAAATATACGCAGTCATAAAGGTTGTTTAAACGAATGAAATGAAATAATGAAATGAAACACTTAACATGAAACAATACAAACACTTCGTTAAATACTTGTACACACATGTAACCTATTTTAACATAATATTGTAGTATTGCACTGGAAACAAAAAGGCAGTGTGTAAGTTCATGATAATAATGCGTACATACCAATAATATGGTTAGGACAAGACTGTATAGATATATTTCAGTAAACACCTTGACTGATATATGGGACAAATGTTACTATGGCTGTAACTTATAAATATTATATTCATACAACCAATAGGGACTAGATGCAAGAACCATTTTTTTTTTCTGCAGGCGTATCAGTGGAAGAACGGATGCTCCATGTGATTAAGCTAGATCTAGATGCTACTGACGGTTGCAAGTAATGTGTGACGTAATATGTGACGTCAACGAAGTTGCCATCTAGTGAACACAAGGTGATTGTAAATTATACACTAGGTTCATTTCAGAATCACTTTTTCTGGCGTCCCTCCTAATGACACGTCATCAATGAATTTAAAATCTGCGTAACTTTTATATATCGCACTGTCTTCTTTTAGAATATCCTCTTCATTGTGTGGACGGGTGTACAATGCTTTGGTCGGGCTGGCAGACTCGGGTTCAATCGTCTGCTCCTGGGCCACCAAATTGTCCTTGAATAATACAGATGGGATAAACAATGACAAAGTTTATTAGATTTAAAACAACGAACTCTATAAAATGCTTATTTATTTACTTTTTCTTTGGCGTCAAACTTTACAACTTTAAGAATGCCTCTCGATGATTCAGGCGTTTGACCAAAGACCTATAATAGCAATGAATGGCAATTAATCGAAATTGTCAAACTCTCGCAAAGTCACGTTTGCAAATTTCTGCTATTCTATTTGAGATATTTAAAAGTATTTCATATCTTGCAATAGAACAGTACATTACCTTCAAAATGATACCTAATATATTAAAATTAGTAAAGAAATGAAAAAGTTTTAGATCTCTATGTAAAATACAGAAGCCCCTGCATGAACAAAAATATATAGGTATTGTTGTCTATCTGCTATACTGGTTGAATTTAAATCAAAATTTTAATGAATTTTCAAAATTAAGTAAACAGAAAATATATTCTTGAACTAGAAAAATTATACTTTTATAAGAAATTATTTTTTCTCTGTGATTTTTCTGTATAATTTAGACAGTTTTCAAAATTCAGTGACCTATCGCATGACAAAATAATATTTTCCTCTGTCCGTTACAGGAGCTTCTTATCTTTGCTTTATAGGTCTTTGGTTGGACTAATATAGCCTGAATAGGTATAAATAAAAACTGATGGACCACAACGGAGTTCACACTCACAATCTTCCTGGCGGACAAATGACATGAACAGTGAACTACGGTGCCAATTTATTATTAAAGATACACGACCAAGTACCATATATATGTCAGCCCAAAACAGTCAATCATTCAGTTTATAGGTCCTTGAGAACGTATTGACCTTATTTTGCAAATATTTGAAATTTATGTTGGACTGTAACAGAGGGAAACCTGAGCAGAATTTAGATAAGTGCTGCTTACATACATATTTCAAAAAAAAAAAAAAAATACTGTAAACTAACAGACAGTAGTGAAGGCCAACCTATCTGACGAAACAATTTAGATCATGTGGCGTTAGTTATTACAAAAGAATACAGATAAAAGCCGATCTGTTTTAATTCCATTTAAGTAGTAGTGTTCTTTGGAACACACGTGTCACCTGCTGAAGGATGACGGGAAAATGTGACGGGCAAGCGTGGCGGAAAAAAGTATAACGGACAGACGACGACAGAAAAGTGATCCCTATGTGTCACCTCTGCATACAGCAGGTGACAGGGAAAGTGGTTCTACTTTAAAGCAAACTTGGTCTAATGGCAAAAACACGTTTTGGTCCAAACTGGCATTCCTTACAGTTAATGTGTTTCACTTTTTAAGTTAGGAAAACATTTTACTTTAATATTAAACCTTATTTAAACGTATCATTTTTCATCTACAAGCTTCACTCAAAATCTTAGTAACATATGCATGTTCGCTAAGTAAACAATAAATTGACGTGCTTTTACAGACCATAAAAACAAAACAAAAATGAAATCATACTGTTATCATAAATTCATTTATAAAGATTGATAAACTATGTAATAGTTAAAACATATTTTATTCTAAATAGTTAGCATATAGTTTATTGACAAACGATCGTATAAGGATTAGAACGGAAAATGAATCTTATTGTGTTCTCTATGTAAAAATTGAAAACAATAATACGGCTGAGGTAATTGTATATATGATGATATATAGGAAACTGATTCCCTGTGAAATATGAATGGAGTGTATACAAAGTCATTGGGATAAATAAAAATAATAAAGGAGATAAAAGGGATGTGAACAAGGAAGAGTGAAAAAAAGATAGTGAAATGGACTGGACTGGCGAGGAATGGTTGTACGATGAATGAACTAAGTGTTATTATCTCTGTCCATGTCTATCTTACTCTTAACTATCAAAATGTGTAGAAAGGATAAGGAAAGTGTGTACCGCATTAACTATTTTAATGATTTCTTCATATGGGAGATAACAGTCGCCAAACAGTAGCACATCAAGATCAACATTTTGTAAAAGTGGCAGATCATGAAATATTACATGTCTGGCATCATTAGAATAAGACAACAGAAAACGAAATGTTCAGTAGTTTCTATTGAACCACAGGAAAAGAAAGGAAAGTTTATTTACGAAATATTTTTCATGTACATTGATAATATATAATTAAACCGAAGTAGCAATAACGTGATGATATTTAATCATTTTAATTAGGTAATCTATTACACGCCGCAACTTATCTTGCACTTCTATATTCATTAGGTAAACTGTCACACTCCCGTATAGGTGCAGGAAGAAAGGAAAAATAATAATATGTGTTCGCGTGTGCATGGATACTTGGGGACAGGTATTGTTTGTGTTTCTGAGATTATAAATTGAAATATTTCATACCAGTTCGGGAATTAATTCCTGTTTCTGAAGCGATTCGTATGAAACTTCACTTCCTAATATACACAAACTTAGAAGTCCCTTTAACAATTCTAATTTTTCATAGTACGTACTTCAGTTATCAAAAAAATACATAACCATTGTCTATTATTAGTCTGATATATGATGTATGATTGTTTCTAACGTTATCGATCTAATACATATTTTCATTATACTTGAATTAATTCGTGCCTTATGCCTTGGACTTTATATAATCAATGTGACTGTTCCAAGAAAGATTATTCGAGCAATAAATGCATAAGTGTTTACGTGTCACAACATTGTTTATCAATTCATTGGTTATAAATACACGAGGAAGATTTACTTGTGTTCTTTTGCGTGTAAAAAGTCATGATACAGTCTTTTTGGGATTGAAATTCACTAGCCATTTTATCAGCCAAAATACTATTCGTTGGTAGTCATTCTTGAGAGACATTGATGCACTCACAGGCACAGGCAAATAGTGCAGCCTCGTCTGCAAACAATCTAATATATTAATTTATATGATCAACGATGTCATTATTGTAAATTAAAAGCAAAAGAGGGCCAAATAAGGATCCCTTATGGACGCCAGCTCTTATACGGACTGGATCAAACTTGATACTCTGTAGAACAACACATTAGTTTTGATAAGATAAATAATCTTTAAACCATTCAAGCAAACCTCCAGTAAAACCAGCAGCCTTGGGTTAATAATATAATATTCAATCCGTACATAGAGACTATATTGCATTGACTCATAATCTCTTTCGTGGAAATTAACAAAGTTTAAGTCAGGAGAGGTTTATCAAGTATCAGACTTAACTTACGAACAAGAGTGTCCTCTGGAACACATTTGTGTCACCTGTTGAAGCGTGACGGGAAAAGTGTGACGGACAAAAAGTGATCCCTGTGTGTCATCTCTGCTTACAGCATGTGACACAAAAAGTGTAACGTTGGAAGTGGGCTATGTGAGTAACTTCTTGTAAGATTGCTATCGGTATCGTATTCTTATTTTTGGCTATTTTAGAAAGAACATTTGGACAAGTATAAACCTGAGGATCAAATTATGCAAAAGTATATATAAAAGTCATTTATAATTACAGTGTACGTTCATATAATTAACAAAAACCTAAATCTGCACTTAAAGGTACAATATAATACTCTATACTTGGTTATGGTTATGGTCACTTATTTTTTCAATGTTATGTTGCTTCGAGGCACGCGGATAGAGAACCAGCGAGATACCACACGCCAGCTGGAAGGCTTCCTTTGTGACCTTGTCATGATTCGAACCTAATGCGGTGAGGGGCTAAATCATGTCATGTCAATGACTTTACCCGCTCGGCCATGTGACCCAAATTCTGCACGTAATAAGAGAGATGGTACTTTCAAAAAGAATACTGCATATGAAAATAATCAAAACTGTAAAAAAGAAATTTATAATAAATAATAGTTGTTTGAAAAATAAACAGATCGCAACTCAAAGCAAATGAACATAATTATAATAAATAAAAACAACACAAAGTGGTGACGTCAAAATAAATCCTTCAACATTATAAGTAAATAGCAATTCACTAAACTGTATCAAATGTTGAGTCCTATATCTCTAGCTATCTTAATTAGGTCAATAAATTTTGACTTTCCAGGACAATTTTCTTCTAAATAGTGGCTAACCGTCAAATACCAAATGAAACAATATTACTATGTAATATGATGTATTACCTTTGATTGTCTTCGATTTCTAATGCTACCTCGAGACCCAGTTTTTCTTCTCTGATAGCAATAACTGAAAAATAAGAATGATAAAAATAAACATCGTCCGATTCCTTTTGTTGCCCTGGATCACAGTGAAACATTACATTTTTGCTTAACTGTTGATTAAATACAAACACTCATTTTATTAGATACAGTTCTCAAACTTTGAATAGCAACTTCTAGGGGAGTGAACTCGTGATAACTTAAGTCATGTGTTGATAGCATTTAGAAGAAACGTGTAGTTTGCTCTTTAATTTAGATAATTCCGCAAATCATATACAACGTGACCGAACAATTCGACCCTCAAACTTGAGTCATGGTCCCTTTGGCATGTCTTCTTCACAGAAAACGTTTATGTACGCATAAAAACAGCAAGTATCATGAATGGAAACAATACTCATAGAGAACAAGAGAGAATGTGGCTGACCGTGCAGCTTAAGAAAATAACTGCATACTGGTCAAACAGATTATTTTTGTTTCATCGTCAGTTGAAATAAAGTCCCTCGTCGATGTAAGTTCGAATTCCAGCAGGGTTACTCGAATTTATAATGTGAGGAATTCCCCTAACTCACGTGGTTGCTCTGCCTGTGTGCCTTTGAGCACTGGGGGTCTTCATCTTCCTGTCATGGCGTCGCACTGTCGCAGCGACGGTTATAACACCAGCGAAACAGCAATTAAAATAAAATGTGTTGCAAGTAATATATATTAATACTCACATAAAAACTAGAATGACTATTTCACACAATATACACAATGATCCCACAATAGGGTAAACGTATGAAACTGGAGGTGACGTGTCGGATGATGGCACAAGAACAGATTCATCCATATTTGTAGACTCCTGTGGTGACGTCATAGTTGTAGTTTGTGACGACACAGTGACATTTACTACTGAAGCCGTCACAGATGAAGTTTTTGAATTGTTAGATGACGCTGATGATGTAGAAGGTGACTTAGAGGATGAGGGAATGACTTGAGATGACCCTGATGTAGGCGATAGTGTGTGAGGTTTGTTTGTGGTTCTTGGTAATAAAAACCTATGTTGTTCAAGCACCACTATAACTTCCTTGCAATAGTTTTGTCTCTCTTCACAAACCGTCCAGGCTGATTCGTTGTATATATGACGATAATCATTTAGACACTGCTGGATGATGAAAGCACGTTCTGGACAATCAAGTGCGTTCCGCACGAGCGCTCTGTCACACACGAGGTGAAGGTTGTTCGGGGGCGGGCAATGAGGCATGCACTTGGCTACAGCTAAGGTAGAGTTCCTTGACTCCGTCCTGTCACGACCCCTGTAATAGAGAGATGACAGAAACATGGTTTTCATTTGATCTCAGAATATATATGTTCATAAAATATTCAATATCAGTTACCATTTAAACCTTCCTTATTAAAGTATAGATATGCGATATAAATATGAAGGAATCATTCGCTCTTACAAAGTACCATTGCTTCGGTCACAAATTTTATAGTTTATCTGAAATAAATTATTTATGGTTGTACAAAATACTGTAATACACAGAGGAACCAAATAAATGTCGTTTGTGACACACTTTGCATGTTTACGCTTGTGTTCAATCTCGCAAATGGGTTGTGTTTCTGTTTGTTGTATACGTTTGTCATCATACTTGATACCACGTAAAATACACACTATGCAATAGAGTTCCGTGTAGACACTGCACGATCCGATCTTTTTATCAGGTGACGAACGGGCAATTTCTGTGTAATTACTTTACCAATCATTGCACAGAAACAACGCTGATTTCACAGGTATTGTATCAATCAGAACAAAAACTACTAATATGCTGTGTTTGCACTGTTACTTGGAAGGTGTTTGCATGAAATGCAGGTCTTGTATTAAAGGTTATAAAAAAGATATCGGGCTTTGTTAAATCATATACGTATAAGATATTAAAAAGAGGGGATAAATTTTAAAAATGGACATTCCACGTTGCTCCAAAGGCAATGCAATAAAAGTTATAAAAATACTGATACATTATTGAATGTAGATCTTTGTATGATTGTTACTAACACTTCAATAAAAGCAACCCCTTAAACATATAGCTTCCCATGACACAGTCATTTATAGACAGATGTGCATTGATGTTCTGAAGAAACTAACACTATTGTACAGTCACTGTGTAAGACCACAACCACTACAAATTGTCTTGATTCCAGAATGACCAGCCCTGAACATATACTAATGAACTACCACTTCGGTTTAACGTACCGGTCATGTAATTATACAAGCTTGGTTGTTTCGTTAATATTAAAGGATCTGACTGAATCTTGGGACTTTGCGTGTTAAAGAATCTATGAAAATGGAAGTATTTCCACACAGAACAGAAACATAATAGAGCTGTTTGTATAACGTAAACATCCCAAGCTTAGGTGTTACGTCGTCATATCAACCTTAAATGATAGAGCATTTTATAAAAAATAAAACGAAGTAAAAGAATGAGTAAAAAAACACCAAAAGCAATCCTTCCCGTGATCCTAATCTGTTCTATTTCTAATGAAAAAACAATCTCTGACAATATATCACTGTTCGCACAGTATCACTTAAGACAAATGCGAATATACTGATCGCATTGTTCTAGATTTACGCCCGTTCTAATGAAAATGTCACGCAGAACAATTCTAGTAAAAAGTGTTTACTTTCAGCAAATGTTTGTCCTTCAGATTCAACCGCCTTAATTAATAAGGTACCTGGTATACCACCGAATGATTTCACATAGAACATTCTGATTTCAGATGAAAAAAACACAGCTGACACAAAGGCAAGATGGGGAAGATATAAACAAACATGATACATGGATCAATTCATTTTTTTTCCTGAATATAATTCTATTCCTAGAATTTGGAACAGACGTGTTTAAGACATGATGCCCACGCCTGCATGTTATCTGGCCACAAAGTTGTGAGGGTGCCGTTAACATCCCACCGCTGTCAGTCTGGCTTTCCCAAAAGTCCTATTAAGTGCTCGCACAAAGTCGGGTCTTAGCCGTGTTATAAAGCACACTTTCATTAGCTAATTGGTAAAGCCATCCACATTACAAGGATGCGCGCTACATGTTTGATAGTAGCAATGTTTACAATCAAAACCACAACTGCTTTTTGTTATCTAAGCGCAATCGTGTATATGTGTAAATGCTTAAGGTTATCTTACACCGATATATATATACAATTGTAAGCACAAAAGTATGCTGAAAGAAGTATTTCAATAGATTCAAATTAGTTTACCCCCGATATGCAATCGCTAGGATTGATGAAGAAAGAAGGGGAAATAATGTACATACATTTAACTGCTCTGAAAACATAGCTATAGTTTTGTATGTACGAACCGCTCCTGATTTATATCGGCTTATGATAAATATTCACATATTTGAAAAGGATGATAGGTGATAAAAACAGAGCAATGCTATTGCAGTACTAGTGACAGATTTGTGTTGACAGTGTTGGTCTCAAACAACTAACAGTCGAACTTCGGTGACCGAACACTGAAAACTAGAACACCATACTTTACTCGAACACATTTCAAGGTCCCGGAAAAACTGTTCTTTACTCTTTATTGTTCGACCTGGGGTGAGTCGAACACTGATGGCTGGAACTCTCGTACTTAATTTCCGGTCCCAGGTTTAAAGTGCCTATCGGTCAACCAATTAACACCCTACATCCGATGTTCGTAGGCGATTTAATTGCAACCGTGGTGCAACGTGATTTTCACACATTGTGAGATTGGCACAGGCATTTATTAATTATACTTATTAAAGTAATTTGCTAAATGTTATTTGTTTCATTTGAGCTGATATTTATGTTTTATGATTGTGCTAGATTTGTGGATTATTTACAATAGTTTTTTCTGCAAAAGAAAAAAGTAAACGGAATATGCAGAAAATGTTGCGGCTTGCATGTGGCCGATGTATCATCGTTGAGGTTTGCGCTTTCATAATTGATTTTGTCAGCTGCTGTTTTGCGTATTTATATTTTATTTTAAGAATAAAAGAATGACAAAGATGATACCTTTAATAATATTTCGTCGATGTTAGAATAAGAAAAATGACAAATACGATTATTTACTTTCATCGACCAGTGCTAAAAGAAGGCCTAATGATAAGTAATATATTTTTAATATATATATGTAGGCTACATCATTATAACTACGGTTGGGTCGAATCACCAACGACTGAAACTAATTGCCGTTCCCCCAGCCTGTTCGAGTCACCGAAGTTCGACTGTATATCGATTTAGTTGTTAACAGCGCATATACCAGTTAAAAGTTAATTGATCATATAAAAATGTCATACTATTTAAGCGTTAGTATATAATGCTCAGTGTCATATACTAGTATACACTAACGTGTCTGACTTTGTAGAGACACTCATACAACTGAGTTTGACCTTTTGATAGATACACACATTTAATTAAATTTATTTTCATATTGAAATATAAAATCCAAGGCATACATCTGGGTCAGTCAATGCATATTTTGTATGGACCACAGTTTGCAACGTGTGCAGTGCGTGCATCACGTGCACCCATTACTTCTGCTGCAAGCATTTTGATTGGATTATGTTGCTACGTGTTTCCTGTACGATACAGCAACCTATTTGACTTGTTAATTATAAGCTGTAACAGCTTTAAGCTTTATTAAGTCGTTGGCAAAGGAATTTTGTATTAAGAGAACGAGTTTTAGATGTAGCTTCTCCATTAATATCCTCGATATATGCCCCGCTTATATCATTTAATTGGACAACAAATTATATCGGCAGTAAATATCGCAGCCTGCGGTTCTAAACTAATGAAATTCTTACAAGGTCTAGAAATAATTTCATGGTGAATACTTAGGTACCTTTGCGCACTAGCTTTATTTGGATCTACATAGTAACCATTTTGTGTGTGTGTGTGTGTGTGTGTGTGTGTGTGTGTGTGTGTGTGTATACTCGTTGGTGCCGTGCAGATGCAGTAGGAGACGATGATCGTGATTTATACGGTTTGACGGGTGAGATAGCCTGGCCTTGTTTATGTTGTACATTATGTAGGTAATTAAAGCAGTAAACTTGGCCTTGACTTTCAAGAGGTGTGATGCAATTCTCTTCCTACAATAACAATAATTTTATATTTAAAAATGGCGGATGTAAGCGATGTTGGCAGGATAGGCCAATACATGGAGTACCTCAGTAAGACCTTGACCTACTGGTGAGGATTAGAAACCTAATAGTTGCGACGATATGAGGACTAACAACGAGGAGGACAGAGGAGGGAGCGAAATAGTCCATCAAGAGTTAAACTAGAATTAACATTGAACTGTCATATTTGAAATTCTATAGTATTATAAGTGCAATATGAATTGATATTATAATAGCTTTTAAACTTGAACTTCATCATAATCATAATTATTTGATGATTGAATATCATCATAATAATATTATAATCAGCATCATCACTAGTATCTCAGGCAAACCTGGAAATCGAAATATGCAAAAACGGGAGAATTAGCCATAAGTGTCACTAAATGCGGAGTTGTGGGTTATAAAAGTTGTAAACAAACAATCCCCCTCCCATCCCCTTTCCTGCAAACAAAAAAATCAAATTCTTCTACCTGTCTAAACTATGTTTTGTTGGCGTGGCACGTACATAAATTCTTCCATTGATATGGCTTACGTGTTTCAAGAAAGTTATAAAAAAATTAGGCCGAGTCGCTGAATCCACATTCCCCAAAGCCTATTCCTACTTAACACAATATAGGTGTCAAATGACACGTGTCACGTTGAAATTACAAGCAGGAAACTCATCATCTTACACCTGGCTCCTAATAAAGTTAATAAAAGAAAATGTCTTTTGCACAAGAAAAGCATTTCTTAAAAAAAAAACTATGATACAAAATTTCTACCATATGCCTGAAAAAAAATCATATATATATATAGCATTACTAAATATCTTACTATGATTGTCACAAGTATAACTCTCGCAATATGATTTTCCTTACCTGCAACCTGTGGATTTACAATCCCATTATACATTGAGTGCAAGATCGATATCCATCAACAAAAAAATAACAGATCGTATCACCTCACTTGTGTATCAGAAAAAAATTCACACACCTTCGCACGAATAATATCAAATGCGGATGGTCTCGTAAAGTCCCGATCTGGTACGAGATCTCCACAGGGCTTTAGATCATAGACGTTAGCCAGGCCGTTCTCATGCCGGGAGCAGTGTTTCCAGGTAATAATAATGAATCCAAACTAGCTGCTGCATATTTAAACATCTATAAATACTGTCGAGTTGATACCCCCCAACAATCGCAAGAAGCCTGGAATTATCTGCCACATTTACTATGTGAGGCCTAGCCAGCTGGGGAAAGAGATCACAACAACTCGGAGATTGGTAACAAACATGCATGCATCAGTCCCGCCTGTTAAACTGTATGTTGTGGTAATCAACTGTGTTTTCAGGGCAACCATTTCGAGATTATGATTTATGTGTTTTAGATATTGAACCCCCCTGTTCCGTGGTAAAATATATAGATATAACATAACATTGAAGCATTGGTACTTACTTACTTCTTACGCGCGCAGCCATTGTTCGATTTCAGGTACGGCAATATCTTCCAAACGGGAATTGTTTTATCAATAGGATTACGGCTAGCTCTAACGACTATTCCGCTGCTCATCAGTTAAAAGTTGCGTTAACCATTTTTTAAGTCCAAACGGGACCATAAATTGCATTAAACTTGACCAAGTGTAGCTTAAATGTTTGAAGTATTCAGTCAATAAGCATAGCAGATTTATGCTAAGATGTATGCATATTAGTAAATCCCTTGTAAAACTCTAAACCAATTTAGTAACACTCAATACCCTAACAAAAAGGAGCCACATAATGCATGCAAAACTTAAACCAAACTTTCTAAGTCTAAGAACAGCCATTAATTACATTAAATTTGGTCAACATATATCTTGGTCAACAGAAGCAAGCGTATCTTAGTGATGTTCATGAAGACTGTAGCAACGTTAAATGTCGCACCAACGCTAAATGTCGCACTTGACGTTATATGTCGCAAGGCTGGCGCTAAATTCGCAATCAACGCTAAACATCGCAAAACCTCCTGACGTTATAGGTCACACCTGTTACGCAAAATGTCGCGAAAAAAATGTACTGTCGCTTTATGTAGAAACATCAACGATAAATGTCGCAATACTTTATACGTGGAAATAATCCATTTGATGTTTTGTTTCCAGCGTTTCACAACTGTAACATTAAAACATTATGTAAGTGTTGTACGTGGTAATAAATGACTGTTCATTCGTTCATGTTAATGTTTAGTTTACCCCCCGGGTTCATCGCTTTCTGTCGTCTGATTCGGGAAATTGTTAATCGTTAATATTCCTTTCGAGTTGTTTCCCTTTTGAATAGATTCCCTAGGGTCAAATCTAACGGGGACTATAGCCAACACTCAACAGTACAACCACACATAACATTTAGGGCAAGTTCACACGGAACAGTCTACAATTTATCTTTTGAAGCTATCGCCCCACCAGCTACATCAGTGCTTTGATTTTTATATTTGGCATAATATATCACCGTCGCCGGAGAGTGTTGACCAAGATCATTCTTGAATAGACATCTGAATAGCAAACTACAATCTAAAAGTTATCTTCATAGACCTCAATTTTGCCATTTGCAAATTAACAAACGATTCTCTTTAAACTGAAATTAATGTATCAAAATAAGAATATTTCTTTCAAAATCATCACAATATTTTCAGATAATTACTTGCAAACGAATTTTTTACGACTAGTGTGTCATGAAATATTGTTTCTTAACCTTTTTCAAATTTGGGTTTGAATTCATTGTAATGATTTTGAAATAAATATTTTTTATACTAAGACTTGCACTTTCAATGTAAAACCTACGGACAGTGTTACAGATGAATTTACGGACACATAAAAACGGTCCCTTTTATATAAGGGTATATATTTATATATAGGAGCGTCGTATCCAATTAAAATCCAAATAAAAATAAAATTTGAAATTGTAATTATATTGCATGGCAAAAAAGGAGGTAATCAATTCTAGTGGCTCCCGATGACTCCCGGATATATAAAACAATTTTGTGGTCCACGGTGCCGATACAGTTTTAAGCCGGCTCACCTCAGTCATTCCGGATCACTGTTCCGGGATACACCAACTTATTTCATGCAAACCAGTGAAATACTTGGTTCTATCAGTGAGATATATTTCATATCAACAGTCACCGGTCTGCTGTCGTGAAAGAAAATTGGCTGTATTTCCCCCATTTTTAGAGAAACCACATTATATTTTTATTCATCTTCTTGGCTGAAATAAGATTTTTAATTTGCTATCGATTACTTGCTATCGATTACTATGTCGAAATGACTACAGTTTTATCGTACTCCATTCTCAGTGAGCAGCAAAAAATGCAGAAAAGAAAACTTCAAACCGGCATAACTTTTTTTTGTGAACGTTACCTAGTCTTGTTGGTATTCATTTTCTTAGAACGAAATCTACAAGACTGTGCCATTTATCGTGCAAAACTATTTATTCCAGCATCGCTGTTGTTGCTGTCTCAATGAAATAAAAAATGTGTTTGTTTTTCGTAGATATGAAATATATCTTACCTCAAAGTGATATAATTTCACTCATGAAATATTTAAATTAAATCACTTGTCGGTGAGATATACTCCATATCTACGAAAAACAAACATTCTCTATATCTCAAACCGGCACAGTAAAGACTGGGCCTTTACGGTCGCACCCGGTTCATCCCGGTAAACCCTGGCTCTTTGTTCCGGGATACGTCGGGAGCTTGAATTAGGTCAGTAATTCTAGAAAAGAGTGATTATAAAAGAAGCACGACATTTAGCGTTCATGTTGTGACATAAAGAGGCAGTACAATTTTTTGCGACATTTGGCGCTTAAGATGCGACATATAACGTCAGGATGTTTTGCGATATTTAGCGTTGGCTGCGACATTTAGCATCAGCCTTGCGATATCAAACGTCAAGTGCGACATTTAGCGTTGGTGCGACATTTAACAATGCTAAAAGACCTTAGTGAAGTATTTAATCAATGAGCACAGCTAGATGCTATGATGTGTGCACCAGAATACCTTGCATGAATAACCTTTAATCAAAGTCATATGCAAAATCTTAACCAAAATTATTGATTTCAAAAGGGGTCAAAATCTACAATTATTTCAGTCAATAGTTACCAAACCTGACGTTGATGTCCCTAAACTCAATTTTGAAGTTTCATGTCAATCTCATAACTGAATGATGAGATACGAGGCGTGATAGCATCATTCGCCAAGCTTTCAAAATATAAAAAGTACCATACTTTGCATCAAATTTGGTCAAGAGTTAACTAACTTGGTGTTTTATACACCTGAATATCTTATTGAAGTATTCAATCTTAATTAATAAACACAGCTGGTTAACTTGTTAAGATATATAGTAGAGCGAAAACCACAATTAAAAAGCAACTGTGACTTACAAAACACTAAGTAATCATATATGATGGACCACTAGCTGAACGTTTTTAACTGATAGCATAAGTCCATAAGCCAGTCTTCCATTTGCTTAAACACATTCGGATTATGAAAGAATTTAATAGCGCAATGCCTTAAGAGTGATGCATTTTATTTGAATATGAAATAATTGTGAGTCATTATCTATCTCTCGTTTTGTATGAAGAAATAAATAGCCCGCACCTGCTCCGGTCCTGAGTGTACATGTCAGCTTTCCGACTGTCCGAGGCCGCCGCAAGCCACACCACAACCATGCACTGGGTCCAACTGATGAGGTACACGTAGCCAGGCAACGTCCTCTCCATGACGACCACCAGCCGTTAAAGGCCGCTCTCAAAACACGGTCACTGGAAATAAATACCAAAAGTAGAAAGATGTGTAACGGAGGCAATTAAACAAAACAATGACACGTATACTCTTACATACAGGGTAAGAAGTACGAGTAGCAATGTGAAATTTTACTCATGCAGTGACATATATATCAAAGGACCATGCGTGTTATATATGAACAGTTTTGACACAGATCGTTTTGCAAGTTCTTAATAAAAACTTAAACGCGTATACAATAATACACAAAAACATGTATAAAGACATGCGCAAGACAGCCTACGACAATACAAGTTTATATGTGGTAACACCTGCTGGATTGTTATCTGAAACAAACATATCGAAAATCATTACTTCTTTCGTTTCAAGCGAAAGGCCAAGTAAGTATATTGCGTATTATGTTAGCGTATATGTATGACTCAGATCGCTGGTCGGTCCCAGATTTTGGACCGGCTCGAAAACACTGGGCCGATTCGTAAATCGGGGGCTGATTTCTCCCAAAAAGTGGGCTGATTTATAACACACGTCATTTATGGCGGCAAAATAGACGTTTTGCGAAAATACTGTCGTACGACAGACAAATGTTATTAAAAAGAAAAAAGGACACACTCGTAAATGTTAGCGTCAAACTCGTTAAGTTGCAATTCAAAGACTCAAAACCCGATTGGTTCTGTGCTTAGATGTACTTGATAATGGATGATGCACGACCTTAAATGTGTACCAGAAAGTATATTAATTTAATGCAATGTTTCCGATTAAACAAGTGAAACAAGAGCTTACCGTAAGACTGCATGCTCGACTATTCGAAATTCTTGTTGGTTTATCGAATAAAGTCTATTTAAATTCTTGTCTTTAAGATGTCTTTTGTCAAAATTATCTGCCTTGGTAGTCTGATACCCCTGAACATGTATATGAAGTAAAAATCAACCCAATGCCTAGTTACTACTAAAAAACCTGAACCGAAATTTATAGGTGAGAAAAGGGTCATAAATTGAATTAGATATAGTCAAGAGTTGCCTATCTTTGTCTTATTTTGCTCTGAATACAATCATAAACTTTCATCTCAATGAATGACTGTGATATATGATCTGGATAGTAACTTGCATGAAAAACTTTAACCAAATTTTCTATCGAAAACAAAGCTTTTACCAAAAATTTTAAGTTAATAAAATGGCAAAACTTGAAAGCAGTGAACTCGAAATTCTCTCGATAGTCTGATAGCATTGAAATTTTTACTGAAGTATCAAACCAATCCTATGCTTGGTTATGAGATATAAGCATGACAGTACCTTGCATGCAAAACTTTGACCAAATTTGTTAAGTTAAAAGGAGGCCATAATTTATAATAAATGCCATTAAGAATTATTTCCCTCAACAGTCTGGTCAGTCAATGCCATACCTGGTTACTGAGATATAAGCATAATAATTTAATCAAACTGCAACGCCAACGCCGACGCACGGGTGATTGCAACAGCTGTCATATTATTCGAAAAGTCGAGCAAAGATCTCGAAATATAAATGTTTGAAAGGAAACCGAAATGCAATGGCAGAAATGTCAAAAAGCCGGAGAAAGTCATCGACAAAGACTCGACAGAGAAAGATCTGCCTGTAAGATTTGTGTAAGCTCTGAGAGAAACACAGGCTAGACACTAATTTCTAATTTACGTCTTTTTCACGTTTTGTAAAATATTATGATTTAAAATTAAGTATTCCGTGAATAAGGCCCTCGTCCTTATTTTATCATTCTCATCAACATAAATGCTTCCCAATCGCTTATAATTCCGAAATCGGCCCTCGATCTGGAATCTTGGCCCAATATTTTCAATCGGCCCATGATTTTCGCATCGGCCCATGACCCCGATTCGAGTCATATATATACGTAGGCAATATGAAAACAATCTTGATAGGTCAGAGGAGTTTTGATCCAACGTGTTTCGTTTACTTCGGTTGTAATTAAATGCCAATGAATAGCTGATTCAATAGTCTTACTTGGGGAAAATTGGTATATATGATTCAAGATTAAAATATCGATTGCTACCAGTTAAAATTATTCAAGTTTTTATTTGCAGAACGCCCGGTTTGTCAAATATATGGTACAAAAACGATAACCTATACCACAAACTTAAGGTTTAATGTTGGAGGTCAAGCTTTGTCATTTTGTTTGTATACTGCCTTTTACTTTTTCAAAATATTCAAAAGCATGAATGGAAATCTGGAAATGTATATTTTATTCATTACATGCTTAAAGGGGGAGGTAAATGACTCGATACAATCATCAATAATCACTAAACATTTGAGGGCTTATTCAGACTACACTGTAAGTGGGGTCTGGTTCGGCTATAGCTCTGTAAGAGGTTTTAGATTCAGTTAAGATAACCAGTACGTACGTATAGACCATTTTACCAGAGGCTCGGCAAAACCAGGTATAATTCGCTGATTTTAAATGACCAATAAGTGACTGGGAAAACTTTGAAGTGTATAATTATTTCCCGTTGAACAATGTGTGAAATTTTACAAAGAATGAAGATTGGCTGTTCGGAAAGTTCTCATTGATTTACGTAGGTCTATGTCTCATTTCGGAGTGAGATACGAAAGTAAGGGTGAACCCAGGATGTCGTTAATGGTTTCGAATTGGGTTTAACATAATCGTTTACTTATGACCAATTCAATTTATTTTTGGCCTTTATTTCAAAAGAAAATATATCTAAGTTGATTGTTTTCATCACTTAAATACTATACTGCAAATAGCTATAATCACCTTAAATGACAGAAACCATTAGCGCATAATGTTCGTTTGGAAATGAGTATATATACATTAAGTTTGCACAGAAACACAACATACCATACTAATTCCTAACAACGATTATATTTACAATATATACAACATGCAGAGAAAATGTATACATGTACATATACATGAACTGGTATTAAGGTTGTTAACCCTTTCCCTCATATAGACTCATTTTGACGCACTCAGTAGGTACCACATAAAGCCTGATCTGCAGAAAACCACAGTTAAACCTTACCAAATTTAATCATAAAGTCCTCATTTCCAGAACACTGAGGAGCAGCGAACAGCATAAAACCTGATCAGCCTGCGAGTTACTCGCAGGCTGATCTGGTTTTATGTTGTTCGCATAGGTCTTTTCATGGTTTCCTCTGAGGGAAAGGGTTAAAACATATTGAACTCAGGTGTGTGTAAAGTTTCGTTCCAGAACAGTCCTGTTTGATGTACCAAAGTAGTTTTTTAGAAATAAATACACACTTATGTTTATATAATATACTATAACGGATGTCTGTCCGGGGCTATGTTTCTATGGTAATACAGTACTATTTTGTTTGACATAACAGTTACTCATACATACAATTGCAAAAAAAAAACCTTTTTGTAAACCCCTTTATATACCTTATAATCTTAAAATGACATATCAGTTATGAATACAAAATTAAAAGCATATATAATTGGTATATTAATTTATAATCATTACAGTCATACTGATAATTGACCACATATTCGGCGTGGTATCATGCCACTTAACTACGGCGTCATATAGCAGGTTGGTATTGTTCTTCTGCTGGTGTTTACCATCGCTGTTGCAGTATCTCAGTATCTCCTCTATCACATGCCAACAGCGTCGGAGACCCACGGCTGCCTATATTACATCTAAAGGAACGTGGGTCTCCGACGCTGACATGCCAACTGCAAGACTTCAACACGCGATCACAGACAAAACAATGCCTTCATCAATTACAACTATTCAAACAAATAAACAATGTACATTCGAAAGTGTATTAGTGGCCATATGTATTAAGCTGCTTGAATCTGCTTTTAGCGGTCAGTTTTTTGTTATAGCAAGTTAAACCTTCATTTAGCGACCATCTCTGTTATGCGGTCACTTTTCTTGTCCACTGACCGACCACTTAAGACAAGTTTTACTGTGAGTCTCGATGATTGTGGTACGTATTTTACTACTTTTAATACAGATTAGAAAACTCATTCACTACATCTGTTCTACAGGGAGAACCACGTAGATTATCAGGTTGCCAATGGTCGCCAATGTTTGTTAGCCCTTTCCCTCATAGAGGACACCATGAAAAGACCTATGCGAACAGCATAAAACCAGATCAGCCTGCGAGTAACTCGCAGGCTGATCAGGTTTTATGCTTGTTCGCTGCTCCTCAGTGGTCTGGAAATGAGGATTTTGTAATTAAATTTAGTAAGGTTTAACTGTGGTTTTCTGCATATCAGGCTTTATATGGTACCTACTGAGTGCGTCAAAATGAGTCTATATTAGGGAAAGGGTTAAGCGATACTACATGTACAAGTACCAATGAAAGTGCCAATATAACCAAATATAAAATGGACGCTATACCAGGTAGGACATACTTGTATTTTCCGGAGTTACATGAGTGAGTCATTTTTATCGATCGGCAAATATTATAATCAAACGTTAGCACTCAAAATATGGAGATACATGTACAACATTGATATTCAAATACCCTTCTCTGGTGAGGCTCATTCTTTTTTCACAATTGGTAAATTTACAGTGTTTAATATAGGGCATTGTTTATTCGCGTGTTTCAAGATATTCGGTCACAATGTATAACATTAATAATAGATCTACTGCATGGACGCCAAGTCCAAAACTTTATGTATCCGCCCAAAACATTAAAACAGGCATGGAATATCCACAAAGCGCCGTTCGCATGTGATTGTTTGCATTCAATGTACACACATGCTATGGACAGTTAAACCTTTTATATTGATAATTTGATTTTTTATCGGTACTCCTTTTATGTAATGAAAAGCAATCAGATAACCTGTGTGTGTGTGTGTGTGTGTGTGTGTTATGAAATACCCTCCACACAAAACATTCCATAACTGACACACAGTGATATGATAAAATACCATACACGTTATGCACAAAGTTCAATAGGACCAGATAAAGGATAAAAAAAATGATAAGCAGATCTTTTTTTATTTTTTTCTTCAGCTTATAACCGTTTCTATCCAATGCTTCAAGCTTAAATGGCGGCTAGTAGTGTTAGCACGATGTACTTCTTTAGATGAATTGCAAATAAAAAAGAAAATCTACTTTGATCAATGTTTTAATTTTAATTTTCTATTTAATACAAATGGTAGACAACGACAGAAAATAAAAATCAAATTAGCATAAAAACCTTAATCAGCAGAATTATATTTCACACAGAAGTAAATTGCCATTTTTCAGTTATAGAATACAAATCTTTACAAACAAATATCATATCATATCTGATTTACGAAAGATTCTGAAGCAAAAAGCAACAACAACTACAACTTTATACTAATTTTAACTTTTTTAACTTAATTGAGATATAATCATTCATAGTAACTGCTGGAACCACTGATATATTCTCAAATTTAACTGTTAATCTCTCAAAATGTCGTCTAGAGGCCAAACTAAGAAAAAGTCACCTAGCTGAAATAAAACTATTTCTCATGGATGGATAAAGTTCCGCGACAGTTAGTGCAAGACTCTCTTGAAAGTAAAGATGTTTTTAAATTAAGCGTAGGGCATCATTGTATGCAAGCTACATTGTCAGTAAAACATATGCGTATATATAGCACACTAACCTTAAAATAATTCCTCGTCATTATTTAATTCCTTGCCCGGGTGTAGTACAGCCATTTGTATTTCAAAACACACACTTAAAAGGGGTGTACTTCCGCCAGTGTGTTGCCGTGTAAATAAACTACACATCAAACAAATAAAAGGTTTACAAGAAGTAAAACTGTTCTATTGTTACCGTGGGAAAGGTTTAGAAAGACTGAGATGAACAATTGATAACGTTATGTCTAATCTAACAAATGGGTCATTGTATAAATGCAGAAATAGAGAGAGTGAGAGAGTGAAAGAGAGAGAGAGAGAGAGAGAAAGGGTTGGGGTGAAGTTAAGAAGTTAAACATGCACGTGACATGGGCGTGTTTATCAAATAGTAAAGAATGTAGTTTAATCAATTCAAATAACCAGTACTGGTATGCCTGTTTTGTTTACACTTCACAGTATATGTGCACAGTAAACCAAACTGCATGTATTAATGATATGCATTTATCTGAATATAGAAATGAACATACATATCTAAAAGTTGGTGAATGAAACCGCTAACGTCTATCGTACAATGCATTTTCTTCAACGTTACTTGGGATTTCCCCAATGGAAGATAACTCTAGCCTACATGCCACGTGATCGTTTATCTTCCATGATATAAAGTATATATGTAAGTTTACATGGATAAAATGACGAAAGTAACAGTTACAAAATCATTCTTTATTCGGGGAATTATCTATAGATTAGAGCGTTTTGTTATCTCTTTATTTTAATTTAACGGTGCGAACGTAAATAACGCAAATTTCTTATCATGGTAAAATAAAACTACGAGCGGTCAAGGACATGGGTATTTTTAGCAGGCTATTTTTAAGTAATGGCAATTCCCAATCGAACCATGTGAATATTTGAAAGGATTTATATTAATATGTTAATGTTTTAATTAATTAAGCGGTGATAAAAATGCACAGTGCGGTGTGTTGACGTCGAGGCAGAAGGTTTGTAACAATAATAATCGTTAATGGGAGAAAAATTATCCAACATTCGTAATTTAATAGATGGTACAAAATGTAAGTCTCGTTGAGTAAAACAATATTCCAAACTACAACCAGCATATGGTATTTATATCCTATAAAATATTTTATATACCGCTCAAAATGAATGGGACTTAATTTTAGGGTACACGAATAAGAAATATAATTTAAAAAACATTGTTTTTGTCAATGTTTGAATTGAGCAAGACAGGACAAAAAATCGTATCTGTATAAATATGCAGACATATAGACAGTCAAAATTATATAGATATTTAAAATTTTGGAGTCAAGGTCACGTTCTCACAGCAAATTGATATGTAAGAGTATCCCTTAATAAGTTTAATGTTTCTGATAAACCTTCGTACTCTCTCAACGTCACTGAAGTGTTGGAATAGCAATGGTTTGGCAATATATGAATAATCCAAGCACCTAATGTAATTCAATTGAGAATTTTGTAATGGTGACATAAGTATTTCACAGGAACATGTAATATTTACACCACTGGTGCATTCAATTATCATTGTATACAGTTGATTCATGTGAACAATCAAAGTACAATGCTATAAAAACTAATTACGACTTTCCATTAGCTCACGTCTGTATTATTTTCACATACTTTCAAGATCCTCTGTCTCGAAGTATTTCAATTCAGAATTGGTTTCATATGTTAATTAATTCCACGTACAAACTTAATTGAAATGCAGAGCTGTGATCCCCGATATAATTGTGTACAAATCTGATTAAATTTGAAAGTACAGTGGCACACACATACGTAAAATTTGGACAGTATTTAAAACGAGAGATTGACCAAATAAGCTTCAGGACGGCACAGGAATGATTTGGATACGGTGAATCAAAATATTCACGTGAAAAACACAAATAAACGTGCTAGTTCCGTTTAACAATGTGTAAGATTACGCACGGACTTGTACAAGGAAGTGCGTGGATAATTAAACATAGTAAATTGTATAAAGTAAATCCCCATGTAATCAAGGACCACCTCACTTTCAGGACCTGCTTCCTCATACATATATACGGATTTAATTGACTCAATAATCAGACCACTTCTTTATTACGACCAGTTGACTGTGGTCTCATGACCGGTCGTATTATTGAGGTTTTATAGTATAAGAGTTATTAAAGTACTGCATTAATTTTACACTGAAAATAAATATATGAAAAAGAAATTATACGAGGTGAATAATGCTGATCCCAACTCGGCAACATCGGGTTTTTGAACTATGCGAATACTTGATCTTTAGTTTGAACAGACATGTGATAACGGGCTAATCAATGACACGTTATTATACCGCGGTGTATGGGACTGACGTGTCTGGCCGGTCCATTAGCACGGAGATAAGAAATAGGCAAAACCACTTGTGGTTAAGTCTTGAGAATGTAAGAAACTGTTAAATATCATCATAATCAAATTCATAAGGAAAACGCCGTTATTGTAAGAAAAAATCTAATTTTAATCAGAAATTTCGTGTGAAGACAAAAATATGCACCATTTAAATTTAGGATATATACTCGTATGATGCTGTCCGGCTACAATGTGTCCTTTTCATCAAAACTTGAATTTAGACTGCAAATCTTTCATAACCACATCCCTGGTGCCCCGTTTACAAATCGTAAGATAACATACCGAACTTCTCATTCTGGATTCGATCTCCGGCCGCGCACGTAGAGGGTAAGGGCGATGTCCGTCTTAACACTTGAGTTATCTGTAATTACTTCAGTTTACTACCATAATAGTGATCATTTTATTCGCTACCATCCGCGCCATCTGGTGCGATTCTATATCACGTTGCTAGGATCTTATTGCAATCGATGTTGAGGATACAGCTCTTAAAATCCTCCGGGAAAAATGCTTTCATAAAAAAATATATATATATTTTGGGAGATAATTTTAAAAGCGATCGTTTCATTCTCATTAGATGTATAATAGATTTAAACCATTTGATCAATGAGGTCAGCAATATCACTTCCGCCAAAACACACTGTGAGCTTTAAGGTATTAGCACCCTAATAGCCATATTCCATATCTTGCCACTGGGTGGATAATATTTCTATGACACTTTGACACTTTGAAGACATTCAAAAATAAAATTATTTCACCAAGAGTTTTTGTTTTGTTTTGTTTTTGATGTTGTTTTTTTTTAAACTTTAAATTTGGGGGAGATAATATGTATTTAACATTGAAGCCTATGGAAATATACATTTTCTGTGAATATGAAAAACTGAAATTGTTTTATGAGAAAAACTCACGGTAGAAAGGTGCATTATATAAATCTGTTTCAAATTTTATGAAAATGAAATCAAAACCTTACCACAGAAAATGGAGAAAGACATGTTTTTAGTTTTCAGGGGAGATAACTCATGACAGCAAACTTATCACGAGGAAGAAATACAATAACTTCTGCCACATGTCATAATATGTCAATTTGCCCCTAAGATTTCATTGTTTGACATTTTAAAAGCTTATATTTGTGAAGTTATATGCGTGGCTTTGGTGGAATTGCTAGCTATTAGGGTTATTGCCTATGCAATGCTCGAAGCAGATATAGTAGCTGTCGTTCGATAATTTCGAAACGAGTATGGAGAAAACAACTGAACCAATCTGCCAGTAGGATCGTGTTATGATCAACTACTTGACATCGAGATCAAGAAGTCACCAGGTCTTTATACCCGAGGGGACCAGATGGTTAACAACAGGTTGTACCTCACATAGCAATGCCTCATTATTTATTTACAGCGAACGATTAATGCAGAGTGAAACCATGAACAGAAAACAGCCGGTTCTGGAAATTTTCTTTGACTTGATCGTGTCTTAGACTGTCACAGTACAGAGCAGGATGAGGACTAGACGAATGACGTCAACAGTTTGGATGCCATATACTTTTGTACTTTGTTTTAGCCATGTGTTTGTTTATTGGGTTTAACGTCCCGCCTATGGTATTATTTCAGTCACTTGAAGACTATGTCTCCATGAGACAGGTCCAATGATAGGCATAGAGACCACTGCTGAGGACGAGAACGCATTTGCCAAAGGCATGAATCTTGACGTAAATTAGTAAACTGAAATATAAATAATCATAGGGCTTACGCTCAAGTCATATAATTTTAGTGACACTAATAATGAGGTTTACACTCAAATCATATAATTTTAGTGACACTAAAAATGAGGTTTACGATCAAATCGTATACTTCTAGTGACACTAATAATGAGGTTTACACTCAAATCATGTAATTTTAGTGACACTAATAATGAGGTTTACACTCAAATCATGTAATTTTAGTGACACTAATAATGAGGTTTACACTAAAATCGTATACTTTTAGGGACACTGATAATGAGGTTTACACTCAAATCGTATACTTTTAGTGACACTAATAATGAGGTTTACACTCAAATCGTATACTTTTAGTGTCACTGATAATGAGGTTTACACTAAAATCATATAATTTTAGTGTCACTGATAATTACGTTTACGCTCAAATCGTAATAAATCGAGTTAAGAAAGGATTTCGTTCCATTCTAAGCGATGCGCAAGCAGGACAGACAATTCCTCCGGACGCGTCTTTCCTTTATTGTATTAATCTTGATACAAACAATCAAATAAACTGTGATGACTCAAAATGAGTTTTAATATATATATACAAACACATGAACTTCAACAAAAAGGCGTGTATTGTCTCCGTTTTCATGTATGCCGTAAAGAAAGTGTTTGTCTAAGACCAACATTCGTGCACTTGGTTTTGATAAAAATAAGTTCTTACACTACGTTTCATTAGTACAACTAAAAAAAAAAACACGATTCATATTTCAGAAAAAAATACCAAAATACAAAATGAAACCTGTCATTTCAACGTTAAATTACCAATACTAATGATTAAAATTAACTTACATTAGTAGTCCATATATAGTTTTAACACTTACCATTCCTTAAAAAAATACGTTATACCCTTAAAAATCACATAAGAAAATCTTATGATTGTTTATCAATATTATCCAATACATTTTCAACGGGAAACGACTGTACCCTTAAATTCCCTGTTGATATTGACGTTTAACCCTTCAAATTTATTTTAATTTTATATAAGACAAAGCTGAGATTACGAGGTTCTCAGATCCAGTTGATATGACTACACGTGCATTCTGATAATACACAGCCGTAGAGTAAATGATATAAACATGTGAATATTTCATTGTATCATAAACATATAGTACAACACAAAATTGATGCTATTTCATCCTTGCGTAACTGCTATTCACGCAAATAAAACGTTGAAAATGGATAAAGTTGATTTAAATATGAATGAATGAAATATCTCTAGTCTCAAGACGCTAGACAGCCTCTCTCTTCAAGTATAATATCGTGTATTTAATGTTCCAGTCGAGTTTCACAACTGCCGGGACATTATTTTTTTAAAGATATGGAACCAAACCCTGCGCTCGACTTCGCCTCGCTTGGGTTGATTATATATTTAAAAAAAAAACTGAACTTTAAGCAATACATTTTAAATTCCCAATGTTACTTACTGTTATGTGTGGATCAGATGGTGTAACACCAAGCGTGTGGTCAGAGTGACAAACCGTATGCAAACTAACACAGTGTAATAAACCACGATTTTGACGTAAACCCATGTACAGCATAAGGAGCACGTGAACAGCATGCTATATGGTCCTAAAACAACTCCATAACCGGTTGCATACCGTTTGTCATACTGAACTTCCTGTATCAATTTTGTTAAGTTAGTACACATCGAATGGTTCATCAAAATTCTATATAACGGCCATTATATTGTAGCGAGTTTGTTATTTCAGTTATATATCGGCACCTAGCTATTGAAAGAAGACAACAGAACCCTTAATAAGTTATACATTCATTAATAATGTTGTGTTCAAATGTTATTAAATGAGGTCCATTACATTGTATAATTTTCATGTATATTTTATACTTCATAACACTAGTGACCGGACGAGCAGCGAACCCACGCAGGTGAGGAGACAAAGTCATAGTAAATCGGCAACTTCCAACCACTAGGCCACGAAGGCCCTATTATAGTATATGTCGATGACAGAGGCGATGGCAGACAAACATATGAAGGTGGACAAACAACGCATTGTTTAACTAACACACATGTGTCAACTGTAAACAAATAACCCTGGTGTCAGTTTAGATAGTAAGACATTATCCAATGTTTTATTAACCATGGTGTCATAGACATAATATTATATAACTATTTATTGTAAATAAAATTAACTATTGTGTATCACCGTGGTGTTCTTACAAAAAGGAGACGAAATTATTTGAATTACCAATACTTAAACGTGTAATATGCAACATTTTGAATCCATGATTGAATTATATAAAGACTCGCATTATGACTAGACCTATGGTCAGTAGAATACACAATAACCGATTATAATTGAACGTTATCATGATATGAAAGGAACGTTAACATAATATGAAAGGATATTATCACGATATGAAAGGTGTACCATGTCACTGCATGTAATCTTATTAAACTTCAAAACCACATGTACAGATTTCACATACTGTAAAGTTTCCTGCCAAACATTACAGCAACTAATGATGAAACTTACGTTTTTGTGTCTTAGAAACAAGTTTATTTGAGAAAAGTTTCACGTTTTATTCTTCAGTGGTTTAGGGGTGATCAGTTTCAAAATAGTATAGTAATTCCCGTGTATGATTGGCAATAACGAAACAAGCATTTCTTTGTAAACGACAAGAATTTGAAGTATGCATATTACTTATATTAGATTGAAAGTTGAAATTTACAATGGTTTTATATCATGAAGGTCTACATGATTCAACTTAGAATTAAGCGATTTAATCGTACATGTATATTATGTAACCTTTGTTGGGCTGGTGGGGAAATACCTAAGGATTACCTAGTGTCTAGAATATCTAGATACCCCTCAACTAAACGTTAAACTACTCAACTAAACTTTCTCGGAAGAGAGACCAAATTATATTTCTTTACTGTGTAATATTTCTATCCAGTATGCAATTATATAATTATATATCCATGTATTTAGTTATAGATCATGTGACGTTCACCTAGTCCATTTAACATGCTTATCATATTTTGCAATGCATAATTGGCTGGTTAAATGTATGTTCATTTATCATGATTAATAAAAATTATAATTAATATTGAGTTTGCTGTTCATAAATACGTTAACCTTTAAGTTAGTAAATGAGACCATGCCATATCATGGATAAATAGCTTCAAATGTTTTGCATGATATAGCAATCATACATGATGATGATGATGATGATGATGATGGTTGACTTCTTATTCAAACGGAATAGTTTTTCAATTGTGTTCAACTCCCCGCCAACAGTATTCCAGTCATGAATTATATCTACTTTAGACAGATATAGTGCTGCCACACTGCAGTATCACGCTGTAGACATGTGGCATGATACCACATCAAGTCACATTATCCTGACACCGGGCCAACCAGTCCTGGAACCACCCCTCTGTGCGGAATAGTTCAGAAATGGTAATAAGTATGGAAAATAGAAATGTTCTCGCTCTTTAACAAATTGTGGTTGCATGTCAGGTCAGGTCAAATGTAAACAGCAGTAGAACTGAAATAAAACTGAGTAAAATATGGGGAGAACGCTATGTTGTACACATTCTCGGAATATTAGAGGATATGAACAACGATTTAGCAAATGGAAAACTTCAAAAACGTTTGAAGTGATGTAGAATATCCACCTTTAAAACTGACAAGAGAACAACTTCTATTGAAGCATGAGTAGGAAGATTGGCATCAAAATTACAAACCGTGGGCTCAGCGCAAAAAGGTTGTAACTTATATGCATTAACGAACAAGATGAGATCCTTTTTCGCTATATTCTTGTAACGTTATGTTATTGTATCAACTTTTAAACAACATTCCTCCGGCATAGTGAAATATTTTCATGGTTCAAACGCTTGATTGTTGCTTTCAAAATCAGAAACATGTTTTCATGCACTGTGCTTTCAGTTAATTCATATATAAATTGCTTTGAAAGTTACTGTGTTTAAAAAGAATTAAATTTCACTGCTGGATACAGATTATCGGGTGTGGGAGGTCGTGGGTTCGATCCCAGGCCGCGACATACCAAAGTCGTGAAAAATGGTACTGTTATAGCACCCTTGCTTGGCGCTCAGCATATAAGGGTAGTTGCAGGACTGGTTGGCCTGGTGTTAGGATAATGTGACCGGGTGTGGTATCATGTCACATGTCTACGGCGTGATACTGCAGTGTGGCAGCACTATATCTGTCTCAAGTAGACATCGACTCCAAATGACTGAAATACTGTCGGTGGGACGTTAAGCCCAACAAACATACAAACAAACAAACAAACGAATACAGATTATAAATGAATAACAATCATCATATCTCCATCATCGGTGTTGTTGTCATTATCATCCTCAAAGAGACATTTATTTACGGGATTATCTTTGATAGGAAGCAGTATATACAGATGAAAGCAGTAAAAACAAATATCAGCATTCGGATGACTTGCGTGATTAAAAGTTCGTATACGGTCGACAAGTCTACTCGACAGCACCTTTAGTACTAAATAGCAACACTGTCAGGACTGCTGTCGGTTGTTGGCCCAACTTTACCCAGAACGTTTTCCATTGTTCTTGCTTCCCTTAGAATTGTACCCATTTATTTCATTTCTTAGGAATTCTTGTTAAGCAGTGCTGTAACTACATGTACATGTATAAATCATGCTAACTTAACTTTTTACTCTAGTGCTTTGGCATACAAGAATACCCTACAGCTAAGTAAGATGGTGGAATGGAATCTGATATTTTAATTGACTAACATGGTGCCTGAGATTGCGTGTCCGAGCTCTAAAATCATGACTTCCTCATAAAATATCGAACCGCG
>CM037785.1:48063631-48113631 GCA_021229015.1 Solen grandis | reverse complement strand
AGATCAAGAAATGTCAGAATTCAAAATGTTAAGTTAATTCTCTACACTTTGTAGACAAAAATGTTATGGCATCTTGTCAATTGAGTATTGCATAATAATGACTAGGTCTATCATATGCCTGATTACCAATTGCTTTAAAGCTTTGAAAATATTTGAACATTTTACAGGATGGCTGTTTTGTAAAGAGGTGTAATGTAATAATCAAAGGGCTAACTTGTTAACTTGTTCAATGGAGTACATTTGTGTTTCATTATGATTTGGCAAAAGTTTTAATGAACACTTACAATGCGGTGGGCTCTTGTGACTACCTTTGTGACCAGTGCAGACCAAGGTCAGCTTGCACATCCGTACAGTCTGATCATGGTCTTCACTGTTTGCTCTTCCTCAGTCAATAAATTTCAGCAAGCACCCCCATTAACAACTAATGGAATTCAGTTCAAAACAAAGAAAGGACAAG
Source organism: Solen grandis (assembly GCA_021229015.1). NCBI lineage: Eukaryota > Metazoa > Mollusca > Bivalvia > Adapedonta > Solenidae > Solen > Solen grandis. The sequence continues at coordinate 48,113,174 of CM037785.1, read as the reverse complement.
TCCAATTAAGAAGTTTAGCTAATTGGTGTATTTTATATTACAGGCTGAGCTGGACCTGGACAAGCCCCACCGAGACGCACTGTTCAACCTTGAACCTGAGAAGAAATGGCAGATCTACTGTAGCAAAAAACAGGTAAGATAATGAACAGATAATTGAAATATTACTGGATACAGATACAGTGTATTCCCTCTAGATGTTTAACAGGCCGTTACCCCCACAGAGGTTTGATGTTCAACTGTTTACCACATTTTTTTTTTCCACCATGTTAGGCCATGGAAAATCCAGACCAGACAGGAAGCCTCTCTCAAGTCAAAACCATGTTTGACTGTGTATGGTACTGATAATTAGCCAACAGAATGAAACCTTACATCATGCAGGTTACTTGAGGCTTTTTTTTAAATGACATTTTTTTAAATTAAAAGAAATAAATCTCATAGAAAGAATAATGTTGGATATAATTAAACGAATATGAAAGTCAAAAATTATAGGCATGATAATCTAAATACACTTTAACAGCTCAGCATAAATAGCAAATTGTTTATTTCTAGCTTGGCTGTTTTTCAAAGAAATATAGAGGTATTGTCATAAACATTATTGTATATTGTGAAATTGTTTAACCCTTTCCCTCATATAGACTCTTTTGACACACTCAATAGGTACCACGTAAAGCCTGATCTGCAGAAAGCCAAACTGAAACCTTACCAAATTTAATTGTAAAATCCTCATTACCAGACCACTGAGGAGCAGCGAACAGCATAAAACCTGATCAGCCTGCGAGTTACTCGCAGGCTGATCTGGTTTTATGCTGTTCGCATAGGTCTTTTCATGGTGTCCTCTATTAGGGAAAGGGTTAAAACATTAGGTACCCAATCTGTGACAGGCCAATTACATAAAATAAAGTCATTGTAAATATTTTCACAATATTATGTTGCATTTAGGGGGCATACAAAAGTGCATTTATTAGATTTATACAATAACATTATCATGTCATTTTTATCTTCATGGATAAAGTCAGATAGGAAAATTAAAAGTAAAACAAATAACAGGAGAAAGTAAGGCTCCCTTTTCATCAGTGTTGCTGTTTTTGCTAGTCCATGTCAACAGCTGTGATAAGAGGAGTATATCTTGACAATTAACATTATTTTCCAAGCTCATTGTGAGTAAAAACTAAATATCAAAGATTTCTTGGCAATTTAGATTTAAAGATTTTTATATATAAATTTGAAAGTACAGACTTAATAGATTAATTTACCCCAGTGTATCTGGATCTCTGGGTATTATGTTTGCTCAGCATCAGTCCATTAATAACCATAACACTCTTACAAAATGGGCTTGTGAACTTCATTTCACCCTTAAGAGTTTTGTTCAATAAGTTTCCTGTCGCAAGAGTACATTAGCAACTTTGATTTATAGCATACACATCTTTTTGGCCATTAGCGTCCTTTTTGTCAGTAAAATTAAATTTGGGTGATCAATCATGCACTTGGGTGATTTTGATCAATCAACCTGTAAAATGGTTTTACTTGTAATTGGATAATTGAATCAGATAAACTTTTGGGACTGAAATCTGTCCCATGAATACAAAGTTGTGTTTCTCCACTATATGTTCCCAGGTCAGAGTAAAGGCCATTTATGTTTTTATATACATATTAACGTCTTTCTCTTCTCATGAAATTTTCACAAATACTATTCCCCTAAAAAAAGTATAAAATAGAATAAAAAAAATATTTTAATGGGGAAAAACACATCTACAAAAAAACAAACAAACAAAAAAAAAACATCCTTTCAAGTTGGCTGAAGTAAAAAGCTATAAAAGATGTCTATAAAGTAAGGCTTTTTTCTTACAAAAAAATCATATTTATCTTTCCTAAGATATCAAATTAATAAAATGAATAATAAAATGGTATATATATATAATGACAGTAAATCACAACTATCTCTTATCTTTGATAGAGTCAAACAGAGATAATGGTCTCTCACATAAAGACTGGTTAACATCAACTATTGTTTTACAAGGTATAGTGATATTCCTGGTCATAAATAGACGAAAATCCATTTCTTTTAATGACCAGCTATAACAATAAAAGCCCATCCAGAAACTTCCAGGAATAAAAAACAATACTGACCATTAATCACAAGCACTGAGATTAACAATGAGGACCAAGTGTGTTAGTGATGGTATGTCTTAACTCTTACCATGCTAAATTTCTTAATTGGACTTGTCCTTTCTTCATTGTTTGTTGTTCATGCGGGTGCTTGCTGAAAACTTATGGAAAGAATTAATAGTTAACATTGCAGACCATGATCAGATAGCATGGATTCGCAGACTGATTTTGGCTAGCACAGGTCGCAAAGGGAGTTACAAGTGTCCACAGCATTGCAACAGTTAGGAAGTTATAATCATTCACACACTGCAATGTTACCACAAGGATTAGATCAAACCTTTCCAGCTTTTGAGTCCCTCAACTGGTCTGGTTTTTAACTGGTCACAGATAGCTGTCATGTTTTAAAGCGTTATGTAAGTGAGTTAATGCATATACATATATAATAAACATTACCAGTATATACTGGTATTTAACTGCAAAAAGTATATATATTATATATACTTATTGCAGATATATTGTTAAAATAACAAAAAATACATTATCAATTTAACCCTTTCCCTCTCATATAGACTCATTTTGACGCACTCAATAGGTACCACATAAAGCCTGATCTGCAGAAAACCACAGTTAAACCTTACCAAATTCAATTACAAAATCCTCATTTCCAGACCACTGAGGAGCAGCGAACAGCATAAAACCTGATCAGCCTGCGAGTTACTCGCAGGCTGATCTGGTTTTATGCTGTTCGCATAGGTCTTTTCATGGTTTCCTCTATGAGGGAAAGGGTTAACACTTCTTTCTTGTCGTACTTGTCAAAATAATACCCAGAAAGTAATTTTGACACCATTATTTTGTGCAGAATATGAAAAATGTATAATGTTTGTCTTATTATTTAAGTGCTTATAATTAAATCTTGAAAACCTACTCAGGAGAAAAAGTTTTTTCTTTGAAATATTAATGTTGTAACCATCTTTTCATAATGCTTTTTCACAAGTTTTTCTCTTGGTAACTGATTAACTCTTGGATTCAAAATGACATAGCTAACTGAGTTAACATGGCCTGTCAATGTTTTACATACTACAATTTTTCTAATACAAACCACTCTTCCATTTTTGGATTGGGACCGAAATCAATATCTACATTTCACAACAGCAAAGTGCCCACATTGTTTAGTCCAGTGAATATCTTAATGAGAAAGTAGGGCCGCCATGTTGAGAATCTGAACAGCCACTACTGTTGGTATAATTATTAAGACAATTTCATTTTGACCCTTTACCCCATAGATGAGCAGATTTACATCAAGGTACGTACAAAGTAACAGGTGCATCAAAGTTCACAGATACAGATGTACAACCATTATGTAAACAGTCTTGAATATTTATCAAATTTCGGCAAATAAATAAAAAATCATCTTCAATAATCATCTTTGTTTACATTCAGTTGAATGTTATTTTGATGTTTTAATCTAAACCTTAGTTGGAGTCTTGAAGTTGGTTAATAACTTTGTGATGAAAAGCTCTGAACATTTTTGCTCTAATTTTTATTTCAATCTACTGTAGTTATGGAACAGTGAGGTATATCATTTATTTGCTTCTGGCAAAATATGCACTTCACTGCTCTAATATTTCATGACCTTTTTTTAATTTTTCTCTGCTGTTGCCAGTTTCTAACCAATATCATGTAGCAGCTCTGGCTTGTGCAGACATTTCTGAAATGCATTTTTTTGTTCCAGTTTAAAAAGAAATTGACTGGACATTCTCTTTTTGTATCAGATGTTGAACATACTGACCCTGAGCAAGCTTTCTCTCATTTCAGTTGCTGATTATAATTTTCACCTTCTTAATAACATTTTTGCATCTTAAGGTTACAATAAACATTGTGGAAAATAAATCAGTTGATGCTTAGGAGTGACTAAAATACTGTTGGCAGGATGATAAATTCAAACCAACAAACAATAATCCTTTAAAAATCGTCAAAGACTTCCACTTTCACAAAAATGTTGCTGGCCATTTCCTTCCAAGTTATCCCTAATCTTTCCAAAAATAAAAATTTTCACATATTCAGCAGTAACAGAAGCTTATTTTGATTAAACCCCTGTCCTGTCTAGTTTAAGTTTTTAAACACTGTAAGTATTATACAGTAGAACCTCGTTAAATCGAAGTCCTTGGGACCAAGCTGAAAACTTCGAAATATCGATTATTCGGATTAAAAATCCGATGGAAATTTCAGTTTGTGAGCGTGCATGTCTGCGTTTTCATTACCGGTGCATATTGTGGAAATCCTTATGCCATGAAAACCACCTATTAGGTGTACGTATATACTGTTTGGAAGTTATGAAAAGTAATGAAAATATATCATGATCTACTTAGATGCTTCTGATGAACATAATCATTTTACCATGTCAAACAATGATACGTATTTTTACCGTCGATATGCTATGATATGGAATGTACTAAAGATCTGACACCTGGGTTTATCTTCTGGCATGTGCATATTATGCAACCTGTCAGACATCGATTAGCAATAATCAACATTTCCGGTGCCCAACCCAATCTCGAAAAAAGGTGTGAAAAACTTGCCTGAGCCATCACTCCAATTGCCTCTGCAAAACTTGGTTACTGACCCGGATACAAATGATAATAAGAACGATAATTAGTTCACGAAAATTTATGAAATTTGACTTTGAAATAAAAATTGAAAAATGTACATTAATTGCAACCTCGGGACCGGAATTTTACTTCGAAATAGCGAAAAAATCAAAATAGCGAAATTCGGATTAAACATTTTATTTTTAGTTAAGATAAGAAGGGAAGAAATCGGGACCGAAAATAAACTTCCAAATGGCGAGGAATTCGGTTTAATGATGTTCGGTTTGGCGAGGTTCTACTGTATTAATATATTAATCTGATCAAGTAAAAGTTTTGTCCTTAATTGAAATTTGATTAATGAAAATAGAATAGATTAGAGATGTATGTAGAGTTTCAGCACATCTCCTATTAATTCTGAGCCTTGCCTATATATGCCACATTTTTTCTCTTCAAATGCACTCTACAGGATTTTGTAAGTATGAAATGACATCATGGTTAATCAGTGTTCTAGGGGATATATATTAGTAATTATGATGTTAACCCTTTACCTTATGAATATTCATATATATATTTATAACTGATGAATATTCAGGTATGAACTTTGAATGGTAAACAATAGAATATATTTGTCTTGCCCTGCAGACAGGGTAGAGTTTAAGCTAAAATATTGTATGAGTAAATGAGGAGACCCTAATCGGACAGCTGCCGAAAGGAGCCGTCTGATCTGGGTCATCTCTGTTTGCCAAGGCGTCAAAATATATTAATCAAGGTAAGGGGTTAAAGTGATTAGTAATTGTTTTTATATTTGCAAATGTTTTGAACACTTTTAACAAGCATGTGTTGCAAATGACTGTTTTGTTTGCTTTTGATTTCATTTGTTTGATTTATACGGTAGTTTTTAACTTGGTCATTTGCTTAGTATTATTCTCTTTTAGTTCTGTTAAAATACGATATGGTTTTATTAATGTCCTTCTATGTTTAGTTCCCATCTTTTGTCACATACCCCTACACACAACCAAATTTTTTTTGTTTTTAAGCAGTTTACAACTCTACCATTCCAGATGGTTAATTAATTCCCTTGGCATTGCCATTTTGTGTCCTTTTTTATTTGTGTCGCATCGTTATCGATTTGTCTCCTTTTTTTTTTTTGTCCATTGAATTCCTGAAGATTTGATGAGTTTGCCGAGTAATTATAGTAGAGATTAAAGTGTCATTTACATGATTTGTGAGTCTCTGTTGCTATGGTAACAGAGTAGCAGAGTCAGAGTCATGTGACAGCTTGATATGTGGGAGCTGGTGTGATTAAAAAATCTGTGTTAGGGGATGCCAGTTGCTTCATTGGGGGAGGAAAAAAACAATTTTTTTCAGATCAGCATATTTTACAAATTGTAAGGAATCCTGTTTTTGAAAATGTGTGCGTTCAAAAGAGATTACCATGCATTAAATATTTCGATAATATTTGAGTTTATACTCAAAATTGTTTTCATATTTGTCATATTTTTAACCCAGAAAGACTTTTTTATTATCCCTAATTAAATTTTACCTTTCTTTTTTTAAAAAAAAATGTTATATAGATAAATTTTTGTATCTGCAAAAAATGTACTCGCTGTTTTACCCTCAAATTCATATTACTAAGCTCTACAAAAACCAAGCTCAGTTGACTTAAGTGATACTTATTAGAGACACAAGTTGACTGAATGTTTTGCTTTACTAACTTTATTGTTAAAAAAGAGAAAATTTGTGTTGTTTGATATCAATGCTTGTAAAACTTGTTTTTGTTAGTTTTGATTCCCTTGCATGATAGTGTATTATTGTTGAATGTTTGACATAAATACAGTGTAGATATAGTTACAAGCCGTTCTTACATGAACAGTCAATGTAGAAGTTTTTTTTCATGATACTTCATAACTTTGTTGAATATCCCCAGATTCATTTTAAACTACATGTTGTTATAGTCATTTTATGAATTTCCTTGATTTAATTGATTGTTTTCTTTGTTGAAAAATAACCCCATGAAAGTGTATGTAGTAAATTTTCCATTTCTAGAGAAGAAATCTATAAATGAACAGTCAAACCTGGCTTAAGCAGTCAATCAATGGAACAGTATAGAATGGCCACTTAACAAAGGTGGCCACTAAATGAAGTTTTAACACATAACAAAATGCTAATTTAGTGATATTAAAACTGTTAAATGAAGGTGACTGCTTAATAGAGGTTCAACTGTATAATCATGTCTCAGGATTGCTTATTAACCCTTTCCCTCATAGAGGACACCATGAAAAGACCTATGCGAACAGCATAAAACCAGATCAGCCTGCTAGTAACTAGCAGGCTGATCAGGTTTTATGCTGTTCGCTGCTCCTCAGTGGTCTGGAAATGAGGATTTTGTAATTAAATTTGGTAAGGTTTAACTGTGTTTTTCTGCAGATCAGGCTTTATGTGGTACCTACTGAGTGCGTCAAAATGAGTCTATATGAGGGAAAGGGTTAAAAACAGATTCATTGAAGCTTAATATCAGTCAAGTAATTATGTTTTAGTATAATCAATTTATTATACTTTAGATTTTTACATTGAATTTGTATTCTGTTTATTTTAATAAAATGAGGGATGGTGGACAAGTTTGCTGGCAAACATAAAATTTCAAGCAATATAATCACAATTATCACATCAATACTGTGACATGTTTACTTTTTGCTTATTGTACTTTTAAATCTTTGAGGTCTTAAGTGATATATATTTTGAATTCATCTCATAAATTTGGAATCCTATCTGATACTTGAAACATTCATTTTCACCATGCACAAATAAAACAGGGAAAAAGGCCTGCAAAGCCTTGCACAGATGGGCTTACAATCTTAGCACTCATAAAGATTATATTTCCTGCATCTGGCATTAGAGTGATCACACCCATATTACTGCTTTTCCTAGTATTAAGAGACATTTGAGTCATAAATCAGCATTAAAAAAATTCAGAAGAAAATGTAATAGTTTATAAGATATGTTAGCTTCAGTTGTTTTTAAGCAGATAATATGCATTTTTAAAGGTTCATCAAATGCTTGGTTTCCATGACAAAGATAGAAAATTGTATTGCATGTTGACATTTATTTTACATTATTTCCTACAAGTTTGGTATAAATATATACATTTATGGCAAGATCTAAACATTTATTGCAAAATCTATCATACAGCTAGATAGTTTGAAAGAAACTTTCAGGGTGCAGATTTGTACCAGTAATCATAAAATATGATATTTGTCTGACTACACAAAAAGATAAAATTGATGAATGTTTTTCATGAAGAAATAAAACCATTGAAAAGGGGTTTGAAAATGACTGGAAGGGGTCCCTAGAGTAAAATGTTTTGATCTGTTTCAATATGTAAGGTCTCTTCATAGTTTGTGTTAAATTATCATCACTATAAAAGTTATATGTTGTCGTAATAAATAAATACAGTACCTGTAAATGACAAGGAATTATCTACTTTCTCTCTCCAGGACAGGGATGACTCCAGCTACCCTGATTTCTACATCGAGAGAATCAACTCCATGACCAACGTAAGTGTCACTTTAAAATTCCACTGTTTCCTTATATTGGTAATCCCACTTGCAAAATGTTCACAAGAAATATTGATTTTACTGGCTATGGTAAATGGAGTTATACCTCTGTCAGCTTTGGTTATATACAACAGGGCTTTATGTAATTATTTCAGAATTGTTTTACCAGTTTTTGTATTCCCTAGACACTTAGGGAATTGGTTTTATGTTAACTTCATTCTTCGTCATTTCTTCCATTATTTTCTTTATTACTTCTCGTATGTAAAAACAACATCAATTTTGTTACTTAATAGGACGGAGGCAGTGTTTTATTACATCCCTTTTATATCAGTCTTATTGTTTCAACAAATGTAAGAATTATTGCAACTTGAACTGTTCTTAAAAAGCTTAAAAAATCTTGACTGCAAAATATTTACCGTATTGACATTCCCCACGTTTTTTGTTTATATTCTTGCAATACTTAGTAAGGCATTGACTAATAAAGAAACCACAAATGTTTAATTGCCTAAATGGATTAAAAAATTCAATAACTATACCTGTAAAATTCTGTATTTATTTTATGCAGATCATTAGTTATAACGAAGAAGACATGGAGCAAAGGGAGAAAACTGTGGAAAACTTGAAGACTGCATTAAGAACTCAACCTATGAGGTATTTATCTCCCTTGCATTCTACCAGAAATGCATGGTATTCAGAAAGGCATTTATTTATTATTTATTCAGGCCTAAATCTGACTATTTTGTGTTTGATATTTACATATTGTTTGATACTGTTAGCTTGCAAAAGAAGTAGATAGAAGATGTGGAAGATTGATCTTAGTTCTATTTGGAAGCATACTGGTTCTTACATAGAGAGCTTTGACTGATTACAAAAATGCTTCTTCACAGATATGCATAACAGTTTATCCAATCAAACTACCCATTTTTTTCCAGCATCTTTTTGATGTTTCACTAACATGACAATTTATTCTTTTATGCAAACACCTCTGATACATCCTTGGATGTGTGTTTTTAGTGAGTTTTTAGAATGATGAATCAAATAATAATATATCTTTCAACGATACTTTGATATTAAAGATTCTGAACTCAGACAAGCATGGCCTACTCATGTGTTTGTGTGTTACAGTTTTGTGCTGCGGTTTATCGAGCTGGAGGGACTACAATGTCTGGAGAACTTCCTCATGCACATGGACTACCAGGTGTCCGAGAGCAACATCCACACTGCCATCATCGGCTGCGTCAAGGCGCTCATGAACAACTCAGTATGTACAGGGCCAACTTATAACAGAACCTCGACACAACCAGATACTATTAAAATTAAGAAAAGAATATGTACATGCTGAATTATTCTCATATAGAAATCATCAGCTCACACTGGTAATAGTACATACCAAGGAAAGAGAGACAGCATGATTGGTCAGGTTAATAGACATCATTGATTTTGAGAAAGGGTTTAACCTTTAACCTTTAAAAGTTATAAAATTTGATTATTATTTTATTAAACATTATTGTATAGAGACATAATTTTCATGTGTGTATGCGGTAATTTGTTTAATTAATGAAAATATTCAAGATGTCTAGAAAGATTGGTAAAAATCAGAAAACAGTTTTTGACCAAAGCAAACCATTTGCTTCTCACCTGCAGCAAGGCCGTGCCTACGTCCTGGCGAACCCCAACAGTATTAACCTGATCGCCCAGAGTCTGGGTGTGGAGAATATCAAGACTAAGACAGCGGTGCTTGAGATACTGGGAGCCCTGTGTCTGGTCCCCGGGGGCCACCGCAAAGTCCTTGAGGCCATGCTACATTACAAGAAGTATGCCGCAGAGCGGACAAGGTTTCAGGTCTGTTAAGATGCTTTTAGAATATAGGACTTTTGTAAATATGTATATTATTTCTCTGTTTATGTTGCTTTGTAAGTAAATGTGAGCTTTTGATGAAATTAACAGAATATATAGTGAAAGAAATGGAACGGAACAAAATGCAAATTGCTTTCTAATTTCAAAATCACTTCATTTTCATGATGAATTGAAATCAAGGTTCAAAAACCGATATATCAATGTGTGATTTTTTTTCTGTATTGAATATTCTATCATTGCAGTCATTTCTAAACATTTAATTTGTATTTTTGCAGCAAAATTGTTCAATAATATTTTAACCAACTTTTCCAGACATTGATAAACGACCTTGATCGCACCACAGGAGTGTATAGAGAGGAAGTCAACCTAAAGACTGCCATCATGTCATTTATAAATGCTGTGCTGAGATATGGACCAGGGAAGGTTAGTAAACCAGACTGGTCATATTGCTCTGTGTCTATCAAACGGATGTGTCCCATCTTCTGAGAGAATCTGATTATTGTAATTTTGTCTAATGTCTACCATAGGAGGGATATACAATCATAAATATGACATTTCATAAAAAATATTTCATTCTGACGTTTTTTGTCAGGCTTAAGTATTAAAAGAAGTTGACTCATTTTGGAGATTAATTTACAGAGATAAAAAAAAATATTTTTGAGTATTATTTATTGTTGTTTTTTTTTCTGCAATAAATAAGATTTGTTTTTATCTCCCTTTAACTAGGATTACCTGGAGTTTCGACTTCACCTTCGTTACGAGTTTTTGATGTTGGGCATACAACCAGTCATTGAGAAACTCAGGAAGCATGAAAATGCCACCCTAGATAGGTGAGTATTTGTAGAATAGTCGGACTTAAAGTCATTTCAGCTTAATAAAGTGATAAATTGTATGAAACAACAAGTTCTCAAATAAAGACACATCCTATGTCTTGAGTATCCCAACTACAAGTAACAAATTGTTTACACCATTCCTTCCAAAGGGATGCTTTGCAGTGGCATGCTTCATTGTGCATCCTATATTTTTTTATTCTTCTGTAAAAAAATTTAAGCTTATGTCCGTTTCATTAAAAAAAAAGAAAAGAAAAATTCTTTATTCCTTTTGTTTAACTCTCAAGATAAGCAACATGATAGTAAAACATTTAAATGCATACACGTAAACTGTAGTTTTGTATTTTAATTAATATCTATTATCTTACAGGCATTTCGATTTCTTTGAAATGATGAGAAATGATGATGAAAAAGTACTTGCCAAAAAGTTTGAAGGTGTAAGTATGTTTCATGATTTAAACATAACTTTCATATAATTATAAAAAACTTAATTTTTTTTTTTTTTTTCTGTGAAATATTATTAAATACAAGTAAAATATATCTGAAGTGTCAAAATCTGAAACCCAGTCTGTTACATCTGCCCTAAATCAGGTCAATTGATTTGTCCATCTTTGTTACCTGTAAAAATTATTTTATATTTTATCAGGCTCATATAGATACAAAAAGTGCCAGTACCATGTTTGAGTTGCTGCGTAAGAAGATGTTCATGACGCCAGCGTACACCCATCTCCTGTCCCTCCTTCAGCACCTGCTCCTTATCCCTTGTAAGTACCTGCCGCTTATATTGGGATAGTATATTGATATTGGCAGTTATATTGGACATCCCTAATATTGGACTTTGTATGGGAAAAAAACTTAGGTATAATAAAAGGAATACTATATGTAACAAAATTTAACATTAAGAAAAGCCTTAAATTTGACAAACAACAACAGATAGGCAGATATGATGATGAGTTTTTCTGCGTGTCCCAGATGCGAATGGCGGACTAGCGTCGGGGATCTGGCTGCTGATCGACAAGATCATCCAGCAGGTGGTGCTGCAGAAGAACAGCCAGGACTACGACTACGAGGCCCTGGAAATCAACGTCAAGAAAACCGTGCTCATGTACGTGTACCCATATATACAGACATTTTTTATGATAATAATAATAATAATTAATAATCTATGCAAAACTTTATAATGTACACAAAAAGCCTCAATTTGTGTACTGATAGACTTTTCTCATATACAGAATTTTGCCACAATTATCGGGCACACATTATGTACTAAAGAAATGAAGCCTTTAATGTCAACTGTGAATGAAAAAAAAATATCTACCATATCTCTTAGACATTTCTGATATTCAAATCTTGGTTGTGTCTGAGATAAGTTTCAATCTAGTAGTGATAAAAAAAGTGTGTACTGAAGCATCCATTCAGAAGTACTATTTTTTCATGTTAGTGAACTTCATCGTCCAAATAACTGTTATGTACCAAATATCAAACTACTCATGTTATGTTACTGTTTTCATTACTAGAACATTCCAGTCAGTTATAATAGCTTCAAAAATACAATTACCTACCATTTAGTCAATGAACCACATTTATCTGAATGGGAACTTGATTGGACATTTTCAGGCTCACCAATGAAACTGACATCAAATCCTACCAGACAAAGTTGCGGGAAGTTGAAAAAGCGAACGATGAGCTGCAAGCAAAGCTGACGAAGAAGGAGCGAGAGGTGGAGGTACGGCACCAGGAGAAGGAGGAGCTGCTGGACACGGTTAACAAGATGAAGACCAAGCTGGAACGTGAGGCGCCAGTCACGCGGACACGCAGAACCAGATAGCCGAGATGAACCGACAGATTGAGGCACTGAAGGCACAGGTAACAAAGATGATGAGTCTGAACACTAGGAACCATCACTGGAAGTCCTAGATAATGTAAAAGCTGATATTAATGGGGGTGGGGGTTATGGTTTAGTGAGGAAAGATCTTTGAAGAGTTTTTTATTGTGTTGGTTGAAATTTTGAAGAAGAGAATAATCACAGTTATCCAAGCCTCAAGAACAAAGAAAGACCAGATAATGCAATGGCTTTACTATTAACAGTATATTAATAGTATTTAAGTTGCTCCCTGATTCCTTTGTAAAGTTAATTGTTGACTTAAATTTCATATATGTAGAGGCAGTCTCGAAGAGATTTGAGTTACATTTGCTAACCCCTTTATACCTGTGTATAGTGGCTATTGACACCTGTGAACATATGATGTTTTACCTGCAGCTGGAGGCAGAGAGAGGGGAGAGACAGAAACTGCAGCACTTGGTGAAAACTGGCAGTCTTCCAGATGACGCCAAAATGGGGCTTTCCTCAGTATCTGTGATAAGCAATGGGCTGTCCTCAATAACACTTCCTCCCCCAGCCCCCGGGATACCTCCCCCACCCCCGCCACCAATGGCCCCGCCCCCACCACCTGCACCAGGTAAGGTCAAATGCCATGGGAAATAATGGACAGACTTTTGTAGTGTGTGATATATTTTTCCTTTCATATTTTCTCTACCTTTTCTCAGACTTTTTCATTTAAAGTACAGTAAAATCTCTTAATATAAGACCACCATTTTGAGAGTTACCAAGTTAAACAGAAAAAATGGCGACTGAAAATAATGTTACAAAAAGTAAGTCAGTTCTAACACTGGGGTATTCTATTCATGAGGTTTTACTGTCTGACTTTCCTTGACACCTATTTGTCTACTTGTGTGCCCATATAAAGTTTATAACATTTATAATTTCTTCCTATTGTCATAAGTATTTAAGCCATAATAATGTAAAATTTTGCTTTTCACATTTACTCACATCCACCTGCAGCCTATTGTAGTTTCCCATACTACCTACTGCAACTGCTCATCTGTCACTGAGTCTGTATATCAGCTATTTAATTTTTGTTGCTATTTAATTTAATAAAAGGTTTTTCCTATCAGTCTTTATTCTCGTGCATTCAGGATTGAAGGGAGATTAGCTGCCTGCAAAGCATCTGTTTGATTCCTTTAACCCTTTCCCTCATATATACTCCTTTTGACGCCCTCAATAGGTACCACATAAAGCCTGATCTGCAGAAAACCACAGTTAAACCATACCAAATTTAATTACAAAATCCTCATTTCCAGACCACTGAGGAGCAGCGAACAGCATAAAACCTGATCAGCCTGCGAGTTACTCGCAGGCTGATCTGGTTTTATGCTGTTCGCATAGGTCTTTTCATGGTGTCCTCTATGAGGGAAAGGGTTAAGGAAAAAAGAAAATATGTCTATATTTAATTGTTAATTTGGTGTTGGTTTATTCTGAAATGTTTTTATTTAGAAACAAGGGTGTTTTAAATATAAAAAAAATGTAAAAATACTAGCTATGTTAATGATGAGTAAAGCAGGTGGAGCCTTTTATATCTTTTGTATCGTTTGTCCTCACACTATCTGTTTGTCCTATGTTAGACGTCCCTGATGGCATTTTCCAATCAGGTAAACCTTGTACCTACCTGTATCCTAATTTACTTCCTCCTAACAACATCACCTGGTTATAATTGTACATGCCTTGTCTACACTGATGGAAAGTTCTAACCAATCATTTTAAATTAAAGATAAATTAAAGAAATATCTCAAAACTTTGGAATTGTAAGAATCAAATTTTATTTCATCTTCGGGTATGTGAAAGGTGAACAATATGTGCAAAATCTTATTGAAAGTGGTTGCGAAATACAATGGCAGTAAGCTATGATGTAAAGCTACCCTCAGAAGTCAAAGTCAAAACAGATAGTGTAAAAAGTGATGGGTTAGAACTTTCTGTCAGTGTGGTCTGTGTGAGAGTCACTAGAGTCCATTTAGATTTCTGATGCCTGATTTTACAAGTGGTTTGATCATACAACTTCTGATTTGTATGAATTGAAAAAAATAAGAATTCAAGCCGTAGTAATATATCTTTATTTATGCAAAATGGAAAGTTAAAATCATTCACACGGATTGGAAATATTTATCCATATACATGTATAGTCAGTACGTCTGTAACGGATTATATGTATATATATATATTTTTTTTTTCACTTTTAACCAATTTATTTACTGGGGAAGGATTTGATAATATGTATTTTATATTACAGTTACCTAACAATTTCTCTGTGGTTAGAAAACTGTTCTCAAGAATTTCCTTTCTGAGAGAAGTTTTGTCAGTTTTCTGTACATTTGGTACCTTTTACTAGTAATAGTCATTGGTTACTACTGCAAAATATGTACATTTATAATGGTATAATAATCAATATAGTCAAAATATGCCACAACTGACTACTGAAGCATTTTATAATCATTATATTTTAATGTTATAGATAAAATAAAAATATAATCACAGAACACAGAGCATTTTTATGAATAAAATTTTTCTTCTATTTTTATATATATTTTTTTTTTTTCTTTTGCACTTTCAAACCAGAATGAATGACTGTAGTTATATGATTATGGCTGCTTCAAGCAGAACCTTTTGCATACAAATTGTTCACTTATTGCCAAGGAGTGCAAGCGCCTTGTTAAACCCTTTACTACAATGTATTATGGTTTAAGGTGTATACTGGTATGTACAATATATTGTACTACTAGCATAAACAATGGTCAGGCTAATAACATATAAATAGAATAAAAAAGGGACCCTACTGCTACAGTATTTATTACTTGAGATGTAACTGTACAGGGAATATATATATGTTTTGAAATGTGAGAGTTTTTCCTATACAAGTTGATATGGTAAGCCAGCTAGTTTGTTAGTGGAACTATGTATCACATATTTTTGTAAATAGTTTGGTATTTTCTCTTTTCGTTTTCCTTAACTTCTAACATACATGTATATCTAACAGTCATTCTATAAGCTTTCCTATATATCTGAAATCAATGGAAACCTGAACTTAAGAGCACATTTTCCATTGTTTTCTGCTGTGCTAGCTTGTAAGATATGTCAAACATTGTTAAATTACATTGACTTCATACATTGTTAAATGACCTTGACTTCATACATTGTTAAATGACCTTGACCTTGTCTGTATATAGGAGCCCCACCACCGCCACCCATGGCATTCGGAGTCCCTGGTTCAGCACAGCGTAGAAATATTCCAAAACCAAAGCAACCTCTCAAATCTTTCAACTGGACAAAACTTGATGAGGTGGGTAGAAAAAGTGTTTTCAACTTGTCTTCAATCCTTTTGATTTTTGTAGGCATAGTGAACCTGAAAGCCCTTTTCAGTCATGTGAAAGGGGAGATAAACCTTCCAGGGGTATAAACATGTATTGGTACAGAAGACTGTAGACATATGTTTTTGTGTAAATTCCCTTTATACAATGTTCATGATTATAACATCTTTATGTTTCTCTATATGAGTGTATTAACATTTTCATCAGTTGCTTGATTCAAAACTATTGTTCTTGTGATATTAATACATGTATTTTCAGTTCTACTTCAAAATAAAACTAGCATGTATACATGAATGTATTAAAACAAAAAGACTTTATTTCATAGACGCTGTTTGAAGTATCAGATTTTATCATTGATAATGTTATCTTTTCAGACCAAAGTGAAGGGATCAATTTGGACAGATATTGATGATACAAAGGTTTGCAGTTTTTAATAACACTTGTATTCTTTCACATAAGCATTGGCTCTTTTGAAAACAAGTGCGAAAAAAGGCAGATTGGTATAAATACTTTGTAATCACTGTAAATGTCATTTAAAAGGCAGATTGGTATAAATACTTCATAATAATTATATATGTCACAAATAATCACAGTTAAGGTAATTCTATGTCACCATTCATTGTTAGTATATCATTTAAATTGCCTTCTTTTTTACCAATGACTTGGATATGTGTGTGTTTTCAGATGATTTAACCCTTTCCCTCATATATACTCATTTTGACGCCCTCAAAAGGTATCACATAAAGCCTGATCTTCAGAAAACCACAGTTAAACCTTACCAAATTTAATTACAAAAACCTCATTTCCAGACCACTGAGGAGCAGCAAACAGCATAAAACCTAACTCGCAGGCTGATCAGGTTTTATGCTGTTCGCATAGGCCTTTTCATGGTGTCCTCTATGAGGGAAAGGGTTAAAGGTTGTGTAAAACTTACTTGTTCCTTTAGTATTTAATACATTATTTTTCAAGCGTTGTATTTTATTGTGTCACCTGCTGTAAGCAGAGGTGACACATATGGATCACTTTTCCATCGTCTGTCTGTCAGTTTGTCTGTCTGTCCATCACACTTTTTCTATAATGCTTCAGCAGGTAACACAGTCATGTGTTCCGGAGAACACTCTTGTATACTTTGAAATAACTCAGAAAATAGACAAAATAAAACTAGTATATAATGAAAATATTTAGACTTGAAAACATATTTGTATATGTTATACAGGTTGTAATATTCAAGTTACACAAATTTCAGACATACCCTCTGTTAGACTTAGTGGACTTCGAGAAAACATTCTCAGCATACCAAAAGAAACAGGAAGAGAATGAGGACCCTCGAAGTTCCGGTAAATCTCCTCCAAAAACTAAAGAGTTGTCTGTGATCGACGGGCGACGCGCTCAAAACTGTACCATCCTGCTCTCCAAACTGAAGGTCAGCAATGATGAGCTAAAGGCAGCCATTTTAAGTATGGATCGACATGAAGATATTCCAAAGGATATGTTAGAGCAGGTAGGCATAGGGATAGGGACAAACAAAATGTTTGTTTTTCTTTTAGATTTACTTTTTTTATTGTTAAATCAGGACAGTATCATATAACTATATCTTGATTTACCACTGGTAAATGCAAAGGTTTTTATAATAAACATATTGTTTTTGTTTTCAGTATTACTCATATTTTGATGAAGTAAGACAGTTTATTAGTTTATCAGGAAACTCTTTATAATTATACACATTGTGTTAACAATTTTTGGAGAAGAAAAAAAGAAATCTATATGTTGTAGTAAAAATATAAAATTTATTATGCCATCTTATATTATGACAGCTACTGAAGTTTGTGCCAACTCCTGAGGAGACACAGCTTCTGTCCGACCTGGGAGATGAGGTAGACCAGCTGGCCCGGGCAGACAAGTTCCTCTTCGAGATGGGCAAGTAAGGCACATACCATACATATATAGTCCAGTCTGTTTAAACAGTCAGCTAATTTAAGCAGTTGTATCCCATAGATACAAAAAAGTAATCAGTTAATGCATAAATTAAGTGGTTGTATCCCCTAGTATGGTCAAGGCGAATTAAGTGGTTGTATCCCCTAGTAGATGGTCAAGGCGAATTAAGTGGTTGTATCCCCTAGTATGGTCAAGGCGAATTAAGTGGTTGTATCCCCTAGTAGATGGTCAAGGCGAATTAAGTGGTTGTATCCCCTAGTAGTGGTCAAGGCGAATTAAGTGGTTGTATCCCCTAGTAGATGGTCAAGGCAATTAAGTGGTTGTATCCCCTAGTAGTGGTCAAGGCGAATTAAGTGGTTGTATCCCCTAGTATGGTCAAGGCGAATTAAGTGGTTGTATCCCCTAGTAGATGGTCAAGGCGAATTAAGTGGTTGTATCCCCTAGTATGGTCAAGGTGAATTAAGTGGTTGTATCCCCTAGTAGCTGGTCAAGGCGAATTAAGTGGTTGTATCCCCTAGTAGATGGTCAAGGCAAATTAAGTGGTTGTATCCCCTAGTATGGTCAAGGCGAATTAAGTGGTTGTATCCCCTAGTAGCTGGTCAAGGCGAATTAAGTGGTTGTATCCCCTAGTAGCTGGTCAAGGCGAATTAAGTGGTTGTATCCCCTAGTAGCTGGTCAAGGCGAATTAAGTGGTTGTATCCCCTAGTAGCTGGTCAAGGTGAATTAAGTGGTTGTATCCCCTAGTAGCTGGTCAAGGCGAATTAAGTGGTTGTATCCCCTAGTAGCTGGTCAAGGCATTTTAATTGCTTGCATCCCTAGATACATGTATGTGGCAGCAGTGCCTACAGTTTGAAGCGGCAAGTCCGGGGAATTAAAGGGTGAGGCTGCATAGCCCAGGTGACTGTGTGTTTGTGAGTCCCTCTCTCTACATCAGTAAGAAGAGAGAGACAGACACACACATTCAGAAATAGAGAATTTTATCATGTAATTATGTGTCAAATTAAAATCATAAGCACTTGTCATTAATCACCTGTGCAGGTAACCAACCTGTTTTAAACAGTCAGTTTCTCAAACCCTAAAACTGGCTTAAACTGTGTATTCCACAAGCTTATCAGGTTTTATACTGTTGACTTCTCATTAGTGAGATAAAAAGGTAAGACTGTAAAACCAGGCCAGACTTGTCAGCCTTAGAACTGCTTTCATGCTTATCTGATGTTCTAATGAGTTAAATGTACCTGGACAGTAGAAACTCAGGTAGTCTCCTCTCCACATTGTTGACAGTAGTTTGTTCACACTGTATTATTGACTGTTGTGCAGGTTACCCCACTATGAGCAGAGGGTGAGGGCACTGTACTTCAAGAAGAAATACCAGGACAGGATGTCTGACATCAAACCGAGAATAGAGGGTAGGCTTATATTCTGTAAATTTATTAGCTCACATGAGCACAACGTGCTCAAGGTGAGCTTTTCTGATCGCCTTTTGTCCGGCGTCCATCGTCCGTGCGTGCGTGCGTCCGGCGTCAACAATTGCTTCAAACAACATCTCCTCCTAAACGGCTTGGCCAATTTGAAAAATATTTTGCAGGAATGTTCCTTGGATGAAGCTCTACTAAAGTTGTATAAATGGTTCAGGTCCATTGCATAATTAGGTCACAGGAGCTAAAAATAGATTTTAAAAATGCAAACTTTGAAAATCTTCTTCTGCAAAACTGCAAGGCCTAGAGCTTAGATATTTGGTATGTAGCATCATCTTATGGGCCATTACCAAGATTGTACAAATCATAGCCCTACGGTGATAAATGCCCCCGCACCAGGGGTCACTTGTTTTACATAGAGTTATATAGGAAAGTCTTTAAAAATCTTCTTCTATGATTCCATTAGGCCTAGAGCTTAGATATTTGGTATGTAGCATCATCTTATGGTTCATTACCAAGATTGTTCAAATCATAGCCAAACGGTGATAAATGCCCCAGCAATAGGGGTCACTTGTTTTACATAGATTTATATAGGAAAATCTTTAAAAATCTTCTTCTATGAATCCATAAGGCCTAGAGCTTAGATATTTGGTATGTAGCATCATCTAATGGTTCATTACCAAGATTGTTCAAATCATAGCCAAACGGTGATAAATACCCCCGCAATAGGGGTCACTTGTTTTACATAGAGTTATATAGGAAAATCTTTAAAAATCTTCTTCTATGATTCCATTAGGCCTAGAGCTTAGATATTATGTATGTAGCATCATCTTATGGATCATTACCAAGATTGTTCAAATCATAGGCAAACGGTGATAAATGCCCCCGCAATAGGGGTCACTTGTTAGCTCACCTGAGCACAACGTGCTCATGGTGAGCTTTTGTGATCGCCTTTTGTCCGGCGTCCGGCGTCCGTCCGTCCGTGCGTGCGTCTTGCGTCAACTTTTCCTTTAAACAACTTCTCCTCCTAAACCACTGGATGGATTTTGATAAAACTTCACAGGAATGTTCATTATGGGGCCCTTTACCAAATTTGGTAAAATTATTTTGATTGGTCAAAAATCTAGGTCACAGGCGCTAAAAATAGATTTTAAAAATGAAAATTTAAAAAATCTTCTTCTCCGAAACCACAAGGCCTAGCCTTTTGATTTTTGGTATGTAGCATGATCTTATGACTCTCTACCAAGATTGTACAAATTATGACCCTGGGGTCAAAATTGGCCCCGCCCCAGGGGTCACTTGATTTAACATAGGCTAATATAGGAAAAACTTGAAAAAATCTTCTTCTCCGAAACCACAAGGCCTAGCCTTTTGATTTTTGGTATGTAGCATGATCTTATGATTCTCTACCAAGATTGTTCAAAGTATGACCCTGGGGTCAAAATTGGCCCCGCCCCAGGGGTAACTTGATTTAACATAGGCTAATATAGGAAAAAACTTGAAAAATCTTCTTCTCAGAAACCACAAGGCATGGAGTTTAAATATTTGGTATGTAGCATGATCTTATGACTTTCTACCAAGATTGTTCAAATTATGACCCTGGGGTTAAAATTGGCCCCGTCCTAGGGGTCACTTGATTTAACATAGGCTAATATAGGAAAAACACTTGAAAAATCTTCTTCTCAGAAACCACAAGGCCTGGGGTTTAGATATTTGGTGTGCAGCATTGTCTGGTAGATCACAACCAAGTTTGTTCAAATCATGACCATGGGATCAAATTTGGCCCAACCAAGGGGTCACCTGATTTTACCTAGGTTAATATAGAAAAAACTTGAAAAATCTTCTTCTCAGAAACCACAAGGCCTACCCTTTTGATTTTTAATATGTAGCATGATCATATGACTTTCTACCAAGATTGTTCAAATTATGACCCTGGGGTCAAAATTGGCCCCGCCCCAGGGGTCACTTGATTTAACA
Source organism: Solen grandis (assembly GCA_021229015.1). Lineage (NCBI taxonomy): Eukaryota > Metazoa > Mollusca > Bivalvia > Adapedonta > Solenidae > Solen > Solen grandis. The sequence continues at coordinate 48,091,713 of CM037785.1, read as the reverse complement.
TAGGCTAAAAGGAAAAAAACTTGAAAAATCTTCTCGGACACCACAAAGCATAGAGTTTAGATATTTGGTGTGTAGCATTGTCTAGTCGATTCTTACCAAGTTTGTTCAAATCATGACGCTGGGGTCAAAATTGGCCCCGCTCCAGGGATCACTTGATTTTACATAGACTTATATTGGAAAAAAAAACTAGAAAATCTTTTCTAAAAACCAAGGTCTGGAGTTTATATATTTGGTATAAGGGAACCCTTTCCAATTTTTAAACCCGGGAAAATTGGCTCTACCCCAGGGGTCACTTAATTTTGCATAGCCTAATGATACCAGGTGAGCGATCCAGGGCCATCATGGCCCTCTTGTTTTACATAGAGTTATATAGGAAAAACTTTAAAAATCTTCTACTATGAATCCATAAGGCCTATAGCTTAGATTTTTGGTATGTAGCATCATCTAATGGTTCATTATCAAGATTTTCAAAATGGTGGCCCTTTGGAGATAAATGACCCCGCACTAAGTCTTCTCCTCTGAAACCATAAGGCCCAGTGCTTATATATTTGGTGTGTAGTATTGTCAGGGCTAAAATGTTTAAGATTGAGTTATATCAGAATTCTTGTCTGTTTAAAAACCTTGTAATCAGTTGTAGCAATGGTACTCAGGTGAGCGTTTCAGGGCCATCATGGCCCTCTTGTTTTTATGCTTATATTTTTGGACAAATTATTGAAGTAATCAGGTTAACCCTGTACCTCATGAATGTTCATGTACAAATTTATGAATATTGATTTGATATATGGAACAAGGATTTTCTTTGCCATGCAGACTGTTGAATCTGATTGATTGGCTACAATAATGTATTAGCAAACAGAGGCGACCCTGATCAGACTGCTTCTGGCAGAGGTTGTCTGATCCGGGTCTGCTCAGTTAGCAATACTATTTATTTTCTCATTTCATTGTCTTTCTGTCGAGCTTCAATAGAACTGAAAATTGCAATAGATCATATTCAGTTACTTACCATTACAAATAAATCTTACTTTGTTACTCTAGCTGTGATTGAGGGGTCCAAGCAGCTGACACGGAGCAGGAGGTTGAAGAGGTTGCTGGAGATCGTACTGGCATTTGGGAACTACATGAACAGAGGGCAACGGGGCAATGCCCGGGGCTTCCTGATCTCCAGTCTGTGTAACATGGTGGACACAAAGTCCAGCATCAACAAGCAGGTCACCCTGCTGCACTACCTGGTGGACACTCTGGAGAAGAGGGTAGGTTTGATTGACAGAAACTTGTTATGTTGGTTTTGATTGGATCCAGTGGAATCTCTTGTGCATGCTCTGATTGGCTGACTTTGTCATGTTTGTTCTGATTGGCTTTTTCGTGCTTTCTAATTAAATGGATGCTTTCATTGCTTGCGGGTGGAAATATTCTGTATTTTCCTTTCTCATTGGCCAGAATTTGCGTCTCTGATCATAATTAAAAAGAATTTTTTTACAATTACAATATCTCTTAGATACATGTAATCCATTAATGCATTAAAGCCTTAGAAATAGAGAGTTAATATAAATAAAGAATATTGTGATACATGTAATACATTTTGAAGTGGTTGTTTTTTATGCGAATATGTTGAAATACCAGAAAAGTGAGATTTTGTCTGTTCACAGTTCCCAGATGTGATGAAGATAGAACAGGATCTTAGCTATATTCCAACTGCTGCCAAAGTCAGGTAGGTAGATACGGGTCCTGGTGGCCCTGTGGTTAGAATACTTCTCTTATAGTGGAAAGTATATTGTTCACTTCTGCATGACAAAAAAAGTCAAAATGGTTCTGATATGCTCCCTTGCCAGGTTCTCAGCATAATTATAAAGGTTGTACCAGATTGATAGGCAAGGAGGGTGTGACTAGGGATGATATGTTGCCACTTGGCTGTGGTGTTACATCATATTGAGGCAACAATATATATATATATATGATATCTGTATCACGTAGAGTCTACAGGTAACCAGAACATAGTTTCAGGTCAAAAGTAAGTTGTACGGGGCCTCCGTGGCCGAGAGGGTAAAGTCGCTGAATTAACACTCACTCAGCCCCTCACCACGTGGGTTCGAATCCCCGCAGGATCATTCAGATTTTCATGTGAGAAAGCCTTCCAGTTGGCTTGCGGTAGGTCAGTTGTTCTACCCGGATGCCTCCATGAATTCGGGGTCTTTTCTCCACATGTAGTTAGCTGGATGTCGCTATATGACTGAAATACTGTCGAAGCGACTGTAAACTCAAATAGTCAAATGTAAGTTGTACATTTTTGCTGTCAGACAAAAAGTGTTGGATTTGAACCTATGATAGACATACCTGTGGTAGTACATGAGTCCTTACACTGACCTGAATCTTATATATGAGAGCTTTATATTATACAATGTATCGTTACAGTTTCAAGGAACTGGACAAGGAGCTGGCAATTCTGCGAACAGGTTTGAAAGAGATCGAGAAAGAAGTGAAATATTTTGAGACCACACCCATGACACCTGGGGACAGATTTGTCACAGTGATGAATCAGTTTGCTACCGTTGCAACCTACAACTTTTCAGAAGTTGAGGAGTCCTATTCAGAAATGAAACAAAAGGTTTGTACAGTTTATAACTGGCTTTGTTCTTTATACTCAGTCTAAGAAAAGGATTCCATTAAAAAAAAGTTTTAAAGATTATAAAACCAGAACTGGGATTAAACTTCAAAATAGCAAAAAACTTAAAATGGCAAAATTTGTATTAAACATTTCATTCTTAGTTAAAGCAAGAAGGAAACTAATTGGGGCAGAGAAAAAAAGGTTTGAAATTGAGAAGAATTGTGTTTAATGATGTTTGATTTGGTGAGATTTTACTGTGGTTAGTCATGAAATAATTCAGAAAAGCAAATAAAATACTGGTACTCACACATTATATAAAAATATCTATATTTCATATACATATGTACTGAATCTTCACACCTATTTTTAAACAACAAATTATTTATAAGCATGATTTTTTTCATTGTTTTCTTTCTATTACAACCAATTTTGTTGATAAACTTTAATATTTATCCATCTTTGTCTTTAATTCTCCCAGTTGTTATATCTCATGGTCATGCTCTCTACATCATTCAACTTCAAGTAAACATTTGAAAATCTCTAGTCCAGGACAGGACTTGAGCTCCTTTAAGAGTTATTTCCCTTCAACTAGACATTTTTGTCTACAATTCATTATGATACCCTGTACTAGGCTCTATGAATATTTAATTAGTTATACATTATTTATCAAACCTCCTTGTAAAGAGAAAAATCCTAAGTAACTCATACAAAACCAGATCAGCCTGCATGTCTATAAAGAGACACCTGTGCATCTATTCCTGCTTCAGTTTGAGGTCTGCTTGAAGAGTTTCGGTTTGCCCGACACAAGTGCTCAACCGGATGAGTTCTTTGGCGTATTCAGTGGGTTCATGACAGCCATTCAGGACGCTAAGGTCGAGAATGAACGTATCAAGAAACAGAAAGAGGAAGAGGAGAAGAGGGCACAGCTTGAAGAGAAAGTAGGTCCTTAATAAGGAAATGCACAATGAGATAATTTAAAACCAGATCATTTCAAAACCATGGCAAACAGACCAGATCCTTACCAGACAGCTTCTCATTCCAGAATGTCTGAGCAGGGTGTCCTTTGTTTATTTATACAATGTTGTTGCCCGGATGCTACTCAGGTCTCAAAGCATTGTTTTGATATTAAAAGTATGCGCACTGTGTTTAAATTTAGTATATTTTTATCCATTCTCATAATTACATCATAGTTTATTAGGAAAGGGTATATTTGTTTACTTTATAAGAAATCAAATCTAAAGAATACAGGAAAATTTATACATATATACATTAGTGAGTTTAAGCTTTTTGGAAAGACAGGTTTGTTTACATTCATTTTGAAGTCTAAAATTTAATTCATTTTGCAATGCTGTACATAGCTTGCAATTTATTTTGTTGTAAGAGGTATGTGAGTACTTGATTCTCACTTGACAGAAAACTTCAGTTATGAGTGTATACTATAGAAACATATATTAAATATTGCATGTCTTGCATGTTTCAGTTGAAGAAAGAGAGAGAGCAGAGGCTACTGAAGAGAGGGGGCAGTCTGAATGAGCCAAACGGCAAAGTTGTGAACGGTAATCCTAAAGGTAAGAAGATATTGTTGACTAGAAATGGTGGAACATGCCACATACAAGTTTATGACATCGACATGTTCTATTTGATTTTGACTCAGATACACCATTATGTCTCCACCCCTAGTTATGGTGGAGGTGGGGAGGGGGGCATTTTTTTTTTTCAATAGAATTGTCTTTTCATCTGTCTGCCTTTCTGTCACAAATCTTGTCCTCTCAGTATCCTGGTCAGAGTTTTGATGAAACTGTGCAAAAAAAAAATTAAAAAATGGTCATGTGTTTTTGTGCATATTGAGAGGTCACAATGGTACTATCATGCCTGCTTTGGAACTCTTGGCCCCTGGGCAGGTTTTATCAAACTGCACCAATATTGAAATAACAATCACAGTGCAATGAATAGGGAAGTTTTTAATCAAAGACAGTATCACACTGAGAGTTTATAGTTCATGTAATATTGGTGCTATTTTATGTCCAGTCATACTGACAAATTATTTTAACCAAGATATCTTTCACGGAAAACAAACACGAAAATATAACTACTGATAATTTTAAAGATAATGGCATTGATAGTGATTGCAAAAAAGATCATAAAGAATTGGAGATTGTGTTTGATGCAGTATTGAATGATAAGTTGCCATCATTAATCTAAAATGTGTACATTTTTATCTTCTTCTAGGAGAGTTTGATGACCTGGTGTCAGCTCTTCGAACTGGAGATATATTTGGTGATGACATTGCCAAGATGAAGCGTAACAGGAAAAGGGTTACAGCTAATATTTCGGACTCCAGGGAGAGAATTAACTGATTTCAGGGACATTCTGATGTAAAACCTTACACCTGCCTTGTGGTACAAGACATTTTGAATCGGATCTAGGCTATCACTAAGTGTACTATATATTATAAGTATGCAGCAATTTGATTGCTTTGCATGGCTGTATAGATGTCTTCGTAGTCCACAAATAACAATGAGCATACGGAGGTGGGAGAAATGGCTGTTGTGGATAAAACAGGGCTTTAACATGTGTCAAGGTTCCTCTGATTGGCCTGGCTGTCTAGGGTCTTCTTAGGATGGGCAAGAAAAGTGCTATGAGAAGAAACACTGCTGGATATCATAACAGGATGCTAACAAACAAGTTCAACTAACTGCACAGAAATTCCAGCATCTGGTTTCCTGGAAGTGTAATTTACCATTTAGTTTGTTTGGCAAATGAAGATTGTGTTTTATATAAAAAAAGGATATAAAGAGGATATACTATTCATAGGCCAATTGAAACAAGCCTGATGGTCATAAAATGGCCACACTGTGTTCATGATTTAGGAGTTGTTCAAGTGTTCAGGTTTATACACCAAATTATCTGGATATACTCACAATACAGGTTTACTGTATAATGGTTTAAAGGTACTGCTCCTATTATTTAACCCTTTCCCTCATATAGACTCATTTTGACGCACTCAACAAGTACCACATAAAGCCTGATCTACAGAAAACCACAGTTAAACCTTACCAAATTTAATTACAAAATCATCATTTCCAGACCACTGAGGAGCAGCAAACAACATAAAACCAGATCAGCCTGCGAGTTACTCGCAGGCTGATCTGGTTTTATGTTGTTCGCATAGGTCTTTTCATGGTTTCCTCTATGAGGGAAAGGGTTAATTTATTAGTGATTTCAGGTCTGTGATCGCTGATAACAATTAATAGTTACAATTGCTATATAGAAGAGCAACATCATTCGTCTGTCTACCTTCATGTTCCTTGTTACACACAGGTACTCCAGTATATATTCATGGGGTTAACGTCATGTTTCCTATGCTATGGATAATCAAAAGACTCGTTATTAAGATTGTAGGATGATGAAGCACTAGTCTTGTAATAATTAAGAAAATAATTTTAGAAGTATTGATTGCATATAGAGCGCAAAAAAAACTCTGACAATTGCATACTTTGTTTTTCATTTTATGATACAAATGTTATCATATTTTTAAGCATTTGACAAAGGTATGCACAATAAGATGTAAGTTTATTAGATAGTTATCTAATATATTGATTTAAGTAATATGACTGTTTGTTGAAGGAGACTAAGAAAGACTGACTTTAGATAGTTCACTTCCATCAAGGTATAAATACCATTTATATAAAGTTTCGACTATGGCGCATGTCATGGTATCTTTCGAATTAACCTGATACCACCCAAGTAAACCATGATACACTGTGTTAGAACATTGTCAAACCTCTGAGAGCAATTCTGTCTCTGGGCAGATTGTAGAGCCTTACCTTCTCAGCTCAAAAGTAATGAGGGGTGGGGGTTCTGAGGAGGAGCAACCAGTAACTTGCAGGCTGATCAGGTTTTATGTTGGTCACACAGTTCTTTTCCTGATAATTTTACATGTGGTAAAGGGTTAAAACAGATGGATGGAAGTGATGATGTGAAAGTTTAATCACATTGAAGATTTAGAGGCTGGGTAGATCAACTTCACTATGAGCTGTGCAGATAGTGTGGCGCTACCCTAGAAACTCACACTGGTTTTCATGTTAAGGAATACTGTCTGTTTGAGACAGGTGACTTTTCTTTTTTAAAATGCTAAAAAAATCACCATGTGCTGGGTTTAAAAAGGTATCAAATAAAAAACACACACAAGGTGATAAAGTGTAGGGGATTTTCTTTTTTGAAAACTGGATTTTTTCGAAGTTGGTGAAACAGAATCAATTTATAATATTCTGTTCCACATGAAGTCAGTATTTGAAAATGATATAAAAATGGCAAGGCAGTGTGCTTTACGCACGTGTTGAGAGCATATTAAACTGTATGTGTTTTACAGCTTTTGATGTTGTCAAGCTTTTTAACAATATACTTGTATAAGATTGAAAGATAATATGAGAAATTATAATTGAGAGAAATAGAAAAGTACATTGAATAATTGCCAATTGAAAACAACTTATTGTGTCTCGTAAAGTCTGTATATTTAAATCTTGGTTCTGTTAATCAGTGAATGTATAAAAACTGTATCACACATCCTGGAATTATTATTTATAAATCATAATATCTTACATGATACTTGTTTTACTTTAATACCTTTGTTATCAACATTAATAACTTAGTGAAATGGAAAGCAAAACCTTGCAAAAAAATATTTTTTCTTAAAATAATATATTGTGATTATGCTATTATATGATATAGATTGTATTACTGAATGTTGTTAAACTGAGATAAATGATTTTAAAGATGATATGATGTTCAAACTTTTCATGAAGATATGTCTTTTTTTTACTTTTATAATAGTAGTCTCCCTTTAGTTAAGTTTTTCAAGTGCAATATAGTGTTTTCCGTGAAAACATGTCTATAATTTATTATATCCTCTTTACTGAAATACAGACAAATTTACAGTTGTGAATGTAAAAGGTTGGGCATTTATTTTTGGTACTTATTTCAGTGCTTCCTTGCTTTTTCCCCATATACATCCAAGGAGATGTATTGAAATACATTACTGCATTGGAGCATTTTTTTTTCTTCTGAAAATACCCCAATATCCTTGAACAGTTATAATTATTTGAATGTTCATTGTATGGTAACTCAACAGCTGTCAACTTGCACATAGTAATTGTGAAATGATTTAATACTAAATATATTTATATATTTTACTAACTGGATAATGAATACACAAGCTTGATTATTATCTTCATATCATTTTCCTGGTTTACAATTGTCAGTCGCAAATTCATTTTTACTTGAAGTTTTCTGATCTGCTTGAATGTCACTAGATCTAACATGTATATTTATTTTTGTAAAACTTTGTTTACTATTTTTTCTTTTTTTCTCTAACTGGATCTCATATATTTAGACCACATAAAATTTGAGGCATTTTTGTTCAGGTCATGATGATGACTAGGAAGGGTACTCCCAAGTTTAGTGATTGTTTTTTTTCTTTCTTTTTTTTTTTCAGTTAATACAAAATCAAAGAAAAACATTACTTTAAAGTAATATGTTGAAATGTGTGGATATCGTGAAGGCTTTACGTGTGTGTTGTGACGTCACGTATGTAAATATCTACCCATCATAATATATACCTTTACATCTACACTGTTTTGTTATTTAAAGGATTTATGACTAAATATCATGACATATTGTATCGTCATGTAATGCTTGTATGTAATTAAGTGTACATATTTTTGTAGTAATGGCTGTGAATATGTACTGTGTCCATTACTTGTTTTCATATCGGATTCTCATTTCTTATACATGACATTTTCAAACCACACAAATAAATATTTATATGAAGCCAAATATTATTGTGTTTTTTTTTTTTACTGACTCCAAAATCAATTATGAAGTTGGACCGGTCACGGTGACCGTGTGGTTAGAACGTCTTGACTTGAAATCGGGAGGTTGTGGGTTCGATCCCCGGCCTCGACATACCAAACTCTTTTTTTTTTTCTTTTTTTTTTTTAATTAAGTGTTTAAAGACTCACAGCCTTAAGCCATAGGCGGCTCGGCATTATGCGAAGTCTTTTAATTTTGAATTTCGAATGTAAATTTTTGAAAAAGTACGTTTTACTTAATAAAATAATCCCTAGCTGCCAAAAAAGTGCCAAATAACTGAGAAAGGTCTTGGAAATAAGTTCTAATTTAGAATTTTGATAGCTTTGATTTAAGCTAGCAAGGATTAAGTCCTTGAGAATAGTTTGCCAAATAAATTGCTTTTAGAGATATCCGGGTGTACATTTATATTTTGTCCCTTTTGGACTGTGGTCCAACAGGGCTCATAGGGGTAGACTTTTTGTTTCTTTGTCGGACCAGAGTAACCTCCAGCAGCAAGAGAGTGCTGCTTTTTTGGACATACCAAACTCTTAAAAAAAAAAAAAAAAAAAGTACTGATATAGTTCCTCGACTATATACGGGTAGTTGCAGGACTGATTGGCCCGGTTTCAGGATAATACGAGTGGGTGTGGTATCATGCCACATTTCTACACCGTGATACAGCACTGTGGCAGCTCTATATCTGTCTCAAGTAGACAAATGAATAAAATGTCGATGGGACGTTAAACCCAACAAACAAGCATTTGTTCTACATGCAGTGTACTTTCAATATGTATACTGTTTTGTTTTTTGAGTGGGAAAAAGTACACCGCCACTTTATAATAATGCGTAAAAGATTCATTGTTTCTGCTAACCCGACCGACCCTATTTTTTTCATACCGACACTATATATACCCCTTAACTTTTTTTTTCTAGCATTCGTGTTATCAATGTTGATTTTCGTTTTACAACCACCAAAAAGAAAAGGAAAAAAGTTATTTGCCATTCTACCTATATATTTTTTTTTTAAATGTAAGTGGGGAAATAAAACTTTTTAAGGGGGGTGATTAAAGACAGCATGATATGCAAATCTGTAAAATGTTCCTATTCCCATGTTCAGAAGTATAGATCAGCTTGATATGCATGTAGATAAAAAAAGCTCCATTATTGTTTTGATATGTATGTGTTTATTAAGTGGGTGACTAATACTCGGTATCACCAAGTGGTCATGTTGGGTTACCGCCAAACTAAGTGGGCGGGATTAAAACCAGAGGGCGTCATGAATATGACTCGAGTGTTTCAAAACAACTTGGTATACAAAACCTAATCAATATGATCTTATATAGACTGGTGGTTAGTGGCTGATTAACTTTACCACTTTGTAAAGGCACTGTTTAACCACAGAGTTAGTTTTTAGACTTGAGTTATTATAGCTATCATGAGAGTCGACGCCAAATCATGTCATTACATAAATAATGCACCTTGGCATGACCAAAGAACCCTATGTTTAAATCCACTTTTTTTAGGACAGAAGAAAATAAAGCCATCTATCTTTAGTTTCTGAATTTCCTCACTTTTAAACTTTTTGGTATATTTTGATGTAATAAAAATATTCATTTTAATTTTGAAACATGCGGACAATTTTGGTTTCGTCTGCTGGTGTTGTACTTACAGTAATAATTACCATATCATCACCAAAAAAAAAAGAAAAAAAAAAAAGAAAGAAATCGGGTAGATGGCATTTTATTCAGGGGTAGTTGAGGAAAAAGTCATGACTTTTGGTACTGCTACAAGGCCCACACGATCTGCATTCTCTTTGTAACTTACACTTTTCCGCTTATTTCAATTCAATAGTTTGACCATAAGACTCGGTCCTATCCCTACAGTGCAAAATTTAACAATGGTTTAAGAAATGTCTCCGCCGCCCCCACTTCAAAAAAAAAAAAAAAAAAAAAAAAGAGAAAAAAAAATCATTTAGTATGATATTTGACAACAATAAAGATGAATCATCTGTCATGAATAAATTGATAGAACATTACGTTTAAAGAAATTTTAAAGAAATGGTTGGATCTCATTTAAACAGGGAAATAGTCAAGTTGTATCACATTTCGGTTACACACAACAGTATACGTGTTATTCTCTATACATGTACATCAGCGACATTTTCTCCTGCATGCAGATCAAGTTTTACCGTTTTAGTCAGGAAGCAAGAAATTCAGTGAATTCACGTGCGTCAAGCATACATTCATGTTTATTGTACCGACACTGTTAAAAGAAGGGTGCTTGGCATTGGAGCATAAGCCTACTTTTAAATCACATGATCTTTAAGTGTTTTTTTTAGTCCCCTACCGGTGTTTACACCAGAGGGGGCTATAGGTTTGCCCTTCGTCTGTCTGTTAGTCTGTCCGTCCGGATGTCCCGAAATCTGGACCCCGCGATAACTTTAAAACCGTATAAGATAATATTATGAATTTTTGCATATAAATAGATAGCAGTAAGAAGATTCTGAATGTCACTTTTTTTTTCTCGGACCAAAATTCAGGTTTCTATGGTAACGGAAAAAATTATGCACCTCGCCGGTAGGGGACTCGTGTGTTGCGTGCACAGCTGGGATTATTTGTCCCAGCTCGTTTTGAATCTGATATAATGAATAAATGAATATAAAATTCAAATGAAGGTTAAATGAATTGTAAAGGCCATATTTATTAAACACAGAGAATGATAACAGAAAAAGAACTGAATGTTACAGGGGAAAATGAATATTTGAATCTTACATCAACGAAAACTTAGAAGAGGAATCAAAGGCAAGTTTTTTTAATAAACTGATCCCGACACCAAAACATACTTCGTTGGTTTGTAAAATATATTCTGCACATCATATGATAGAGAGTGACACATTTTTACCTCACAGTACTGTTCTTATATGAATTACTCTATCAAATAATCTTAAACACTTACAGTTAACACAATATAACCAGATTTATTTTACTGAAATATGCCACACACCAAAAAGTGGTACTTGGTTACTGGATAATTTGCAATATTTCTAATGGCTTCAAATAACTCTAAGGCATAGATTAAACTGTGTCGAAAACTCACATTTTACATCATGGACCAGATGCTAAGATTTGTGGAGGAAATGCGATTTCCATTTCTTTGATGGGTTAGGGCTTCATTCTAGATTAGAGAGAGCAAATCCAAATTTAAATTGCACCTGTAGGCGTGTCAACAACTCGAAAAGGGTGGAGCCCAATTAGAGTCAGTGAGCCAATCAGCAAGAGCATTGCCTCGACCGGACTGTGATAAATGACTCATTTATCCTATCTCGAGTATGGGGTATATCTTTAATAGTCTGGGCGAGGAAATAAAATCAGACACTTGATATGTGCTTGCTCGACAAGGTGAAGATCATTTTGACCTAAGGAGTATCGTTAGCGGTAGCTAACTGTAAAAGTATTAAGTCAAGAGGATTAGAGAAAAAATCAACCCGCCAAATTATTTTTATCATGTATAGCATTTAACAAGCATGCAGAATCAAGTAATTTGTAAGTGAATACGGAAACAGGGCCATGTCCCATCGTATCTCTGTTGTTACAGCCACTTACCATGTAAACAACACCCTCCCAAATAAAGCTCGTCCGACGTGCCGACACTTGGGATAAAGCCCCGGTCCAGACTTTAGAACCATTCACAAATTTACACATAATGTCTCTATTGACAGAGCGGGAAACATTCAAGTCAATCTCTCAAGGGCTCCTCCAAACCCTTTTAATATACTAAAAAAAAATTAAAAAAAAAAAATCCTGTCTAAGTGTGTCTAAATTGTAATGACCATAACAGGCCCAAACCTTTGATTTAATGCCTAAAATCTCAATTGTTAAATTAAAAAAAAAAAGGGGGGGGGGGGCTTGTTTATTGGGTTTAACGTTCCAAAACACATTTTTTCTCCTTTCTTTTTCTCTTCAGCTGTGTCCTACTAATTTTCATATAGAAGATGAGTTTCATGTCATCCTCCAATCTCAATGTTTTAGTGACATACGTAAACGCTTTATTAATCGTTTTATTATATGAGACCAGACATGATTAAATTCGTAGACTTGCTTAATTCTACAAGTAGGAAAACTTTATTGAACCTTTGTAAATATATTAAACTAGCTCACAAAAGGAGAGAAACTATAATACTATCAGACCATGTTGCAGTTTAACCATACATATATCTTTACATAAAAACTGTAAATGCATTGTGAAACCTTCAAGAAGATATTTTAATTTTATAATAGCCATACCTCCAGTGCTTTATACATAATATTGAAATACCACACCTTTTCAGACTTTTTCGCACTTTTACTATTTTCTATGTCTGTATTGTATTAACAACGTTCATCATAACATTAGTATTATTATTAATATTATTATAATCATCATCTAAGTTTTACTCCATCCTCCTGTTTTGCTGTAATGGCCAGAATTAGATAGGTATCTTTATAAATAAAAAATACTATTTCATGTCATGTTAATCTACTTAAGTCTTAACTCTTGTTATGCCTTGAAAATAATTTATTTTCACAAATGAATAAATGTATGTTCTGTTCCTAAAAATAATAACAAATTACATCATTCAAATATTTTTCTATGTATATACATTTACTGAAATAAATTTCAACAATATTGCCTGGTAAAGTCACCAGAGTACTGAACCGGATTCTTTGATTTTTTGAAAGCAAAATAAATAAATAAACGAATGACTGAATGAATAAATAAATAAATAAATAAATAATAAAAAAACAACATATATTCACTATATATGGTATTTGGCACAGTACTCTGCATATACTGGGATTTGTCAGACAGTGTCAGTGTTTTCTTTTTTAAAAAAAGGGGGTATCTGGGTCGAATTCCACCCACAATTCTTTGCGCTAAGTAAAACTTAAATACTTAAGGGTGAATTTCATTAGACTTGTTTCTCTAATAAATATACCCAAATATTTCATTTTTTAACAATTATTGTTAGTTATTAGGGTAATAATTACTTTCGGCTTAGTCGTGTACTTTATAAAATAGCAAAAGTGGAATGTCTATCTACCTAGTTTAAGAATTTAAGTATTACCTTAGCGCTAAGTATTGTTGGTGGAATTCAAGCCAAACAGATTAGTAGTCTGGTGCCAGTGTGTAAAATAAAAATTACTTTTGCAATTTTGCAATAGAAAATGTTAATGAGATTTTTTTTATCCTATATTAGTCTTATTTATTGAAACAATTCATATATCTGATATACATATGATATATAATTATTATAAAAAATTCTTACTTTGGAATATAATGCTTTATAGATTCATTACTAATATGATACGATTGCCTATTATAGTAGATTATTTTTTTTTAAATGAATGGAAAGTTTCTCCTTTTTTTTTGGGGGGGGGGGGGGGGGGGGGGGGGGGGGTCAGTATATGTAATTTAAAGTTATTATGACTTTAATAAGCTTAATTCTTTTGGCGCTGATGGGAAACAAGTTCTTACAATTTATATTTATCCCTCGCGGTGGATCCTGGACCAGTACTTTGCGCCTGGGAAGGTCGTGAAAGATTTTTACCCCTACTGGGGTCCGAACCCACGACTTTCGGATCAACATTCATATGCTACCACTGGATTACAGTGTCATTTATTGTCCTCACTGACCAGTTGACCCCATCATCTTCAGGCAGTGCCAATACTCGAGGTTATATCGGCAAGTAAATGACCCCACGTTTAAACGTTGCTATTATCCTAAACAAGGCAAAGGTTATGGCCACTGAATTATCAGGCACTGCATCTGTATCATCAAACTAACCATGTAATTCTTAATTTCGATTTCAGCGTACATGCCGTCAGCTGATTGCTGATAGAACAGGTTCCTTTCAAGGAGAGAACCAATTAAAATGAACGGACTCACGTTGAATTATCACATCTGAGCTCAAAATGACCTTATACAAAAACGGTATCTCCTAAAGGTGATGAACTGCTGAGTTAAACGACATGCAACAAAGTAAGAGAGATCTTTAAGAAATGGCAATTTTTCAAACATAACAACGAAATTGACTCATTTCGTCTTTTAATGTCCATTAAAGTTTTAAATACGTTACCGAGCTCTCGGTAGACTTATTCATTTTTGTTATTTTTTAATTTCGGCTTGGTCATAAAGAAACGGAGAAAATGACCAATTGATAGTAGCGTGTTGAATTAAAGGAGCGAGGCGGGGATTTGTGATCGACTCTTCGTTAAGTCCAGTGTCAAAACGTTTCTGGATCTTTTCAGCATCTAATGGATTTCACGGTGTCAACTTTCGCACGTCGACTCACAAAACACGATTTATGACCAGCTCTCACGCTAGTGTGGTTCTTACGTACGTATCAAGTGTCTCACTTGATTCACCGACCATAATTTGTATAAATAAACATCGATAAAAGGCAATTAAATGGAGTCTTTTGAAGACACCTGCATTAAATGTTTGATTAATTTCTTATGTGTGTGATTGATATTTTATTTTATTTTTTTCTAACCTATTGTGTGGCGATATTTTTCATCCCATGTCACCGGCCAACTGGCATGTGTCAATATTGATCTAATTTCCAAGATAATTGTTGATAATAAATTTCTCAAGGGGTTCGATTTCACTATCATTAACTGCACTTGTGGATTAAATGCACAAAAGATTGTTTCCTTTACACAAAAAATTGCTTTGAAGTTGTTCGATATTGAAAACAATAAAAAAAAAGGTTCGATAACTGATTAATACGGTACCTTTTGTCAGCAGTTGACAAATTTAAAACCATGGGAATATTTATTTTTACCGTTTAGAGGTTATCGTATTTCAAAGTCTTATGAAAATGAATCCATGCCACAAAGAAACGGTTATATCATAACATAAACAATTAAGTTCGATTATCGATTCGATGTGAAATTGATAGTTGTGCGAGAGTAATATAAAAGAATTTCTCAATGTCTAACATGTTTAAAGAAAGTAAAAACAGGTGTCCTAAAATGATAATCCTGTAGTCTGCATCTTAATTTATACAATTAAAGGTATTCAATTTTTATCGGTGGACTTATTTTTACAGTCACTTAGATTATCAAAGGGTTGTAAATAGTACACCCATGAAATTACAGTTAAATTTACTGTATTTTTTTCTATCAATGTTTTTATTCTGCTTTATATAGTGTACAATTATGCTAAATATAAATAATATATTTACTACTTAAATGACAACGCAATTTTAATGGCAGCTGTTCTACATATCAACAACATAAACAATCCGGCGTTCTTTAAACACCTAGAAACCGTGTCTACTGTTTCTCTACAGTATGGGTAACCTGTTCAGTATGCCATACATATGTAAAACGAATCCCTTCATTTAGTTAACAGAAATCCCCTGAGATTCAATTTGCGGACAAAACGCGTTTCTTATTTTCATAGCGGTATTTCGACCTAGTTTATTAATTTTATTAATTAGCTAACGTCACTGTATATCTGCTATTTTGTATCCCAATGAATGAAAACAGATCGGTTTTCCGTGGTGACGAAGGTGTGGTCTTTAAATTCATGAATAGAGGTAAGATGAGACACTTTGTTTCTATTTTATCAATCATCAGTGTACACTAACACGAAGTTAAACGTCGCTATAAAGTCTTCTAAGTTGTCTGTAATATCAATAAGGTTTTCTGCCTCGGTTATTTGATCACTATATATTCGATTGTTCCTTTAACTGAAACTTCCACTTTTTAAAGTCTATTTATGCGATATTGTGCTTATCAGATATCTAATTGTATGCATTTTAAAACAAATATTTTTTTCTGACATATAGGTGATTTTCCAGCCGACTTTTAAGAATTGTCGCTAACTGCTTCAGGCTGTAATTATGAACAGTACATAATGAATCATGCAGTACATACAGAGTTTGATAAGGCTCTATTATTATGTCAGAGATTGAACAAATATTAAATTGATTGTGGGTCAAATCCACTAAAGCAATTAACCGCTTTAGAGGACACCGGCCCTGATATTCCGGACATTGACCGTTCATTGTGACTCAGAAGAAACAGGCGGGGCTGACCACAATTCCGGTCGGAGTGACCAGGAGGGGTAGCACGAGCTGGAAGATCACGTTGGACGCATGTGGTCAGCGGCTAAAATAGACACCATGAGTTCTGAATTATTAAGTTGTTGACGCATATATATAACAATTACAGGTGGGCCAGGTCATTGACCAGCCTGACATAGTTACAGCAACCGGCACAGGGACGCCTCGCCCACTACCCGGTTGGCAGCTAGCCGTGTCTTACTTTTTCTGTATTCTAAAGAAATAATAATAATAAAAAAAGATTATACCACTTTGTCGCATATTGGGAATTTAGTGTAATCAACACAATTTTTGCTTTGGATTATCACTCCAAAAATGCTATGTAGGATTTGTTTTTCTTGGCCAAATATCTCCCTCATGAATAGGAAGATATCACTCAGGATGTTAAAACACAAGTTAACTCCCTTGATTACATGACACGGTAACAGTACAGTCGAACCTTTCTTAAGCGGCCAGTCAAGGGAGATCAAATGGCTGCTTAGTACATGTGGTTGATAAATGGAGGTCATCTGTCTTAAGAAATTGCAAGTTTGCATAACTATAAAAGTAATATGACATATTTTTTAACCCATGAGACTGCTGAATTTTTTCAAATTTAGAATTTCTATTTCATAAAGACAGTCAATATGTACCGAAGACAGCGTAAAACGATTGTAGATGAAAACATGAAACTAATGGACGTTAAGAAGACTAGTGGGCACCAGACCCTATGTAAAAAAGTCATATACTGATCAGCTGACATTGGCCATCGTCGCATACCTACGGCCGATCGATAGATCATCTATAGGTCATGATGTCATATAGTGAGACGGAATAAGTCAGCCGGGGGTATTCGACGATGACCTTGACTAACATTGTGCATACTGCTGATGAGAAAAGAAGAAGGTTGATGTGGTATGGCCATAAAGTCAGATATAAATCTGATGACTGGGTCCGTAACATCTGGGTTTCATAGTCAGTTACTGGAACAAAACCCAGAGGCCGACCAAAGAAGACATAGCATGCCACTTTGAAGATGACCGAACTATGCTGCACATTAGCAAAGCAGACGCTCTGGATAGAGACAAAATTAATGTCCAACCTTCAGAAATCGTCAAGAGATATGTTACACGAGGGTTGTGTCAGAAGTTCGTGGACCTTTGTTATACTTTGAATATTATTTCATACCCGCATCAACAAATTTCATCACTGTAAAGTTGGTTATTTTCGAATCGCATGTGTAAGTGAAATGCATAGAAACCGAACAAGTAAGCAAGCAAGCCATAATTAATTACATGTGTTTTTTATTGTTAGACATCGTAATCATATAGTTGTACTTCCCATAGTTTCGCTACTCGTTATTGAGCTGCTTTCTAAAGTCTCAGAATGCAACCTCATTGCTAGGAACCTGAAAACAAATGCTCCCTACGAAATAGACCAAATTGTTTCCATATAATATCGTGATTTAATCATATAATCATATCTTTCTCTTGTATGAGTAACTTTTTCAGAAAGTATTGTATGTAAACCATATTTTATAGTCATAAAACCTATAACAAAATGATAAAATTAAAGTCTACGGCTACACGTACAGACCCGTGAATGATTTTTAAATCAACACACATTTATCTTAAAATTTTGCAACGAAAATATTGACGCAACGTGAAAACAATTAGCATGAATGGTCGACATTGCATTGGTGTTCATAAGATACGTTGCATTACGAATTGAAAATAACGACTTAAAATCTCGTATCCAAGTCTGTACACGTTTGGACCGAGCTCCGTCCCAATAGCCAATGTAATTTACTTCCCTTGATTCGGATAGAGTGTTGTTTGTTTTTATAAATAAACATTCAGAAAGTAGTTCGTAAAGGTTGGCCCACATATCAATTCTGCCGAGGTCAAAACTTAAATACCGAAGACAAATCTTAATCATGACAGTATCTTAGCAGAGCGTTATAGTATCTGTCCTGAAAGATTTTATTCCATTCAATTATTAGTATCTATAATTTCAAAATCCAATATGTAAATATTACAACATGCTTACTTCCGAATGCTTTATGAAAAATGACACGTACTTCATTGATGTCTTATTGCATTTCTGTTAGACGGTTTTAAATGTCAAGCGTGTAATGCTAAGTGCTTTGTGCTTAATGATTAATAATATGCCAGTAACGTTATGTTAAGACCCAGGTGTAAACTACCAAATGATACATAGCAAATGTCTAATTTCTTTTAAGAATTGTATAGTGCTAAATGCCTCCTGTTAACTACCAAATAAGAAGTGCAAGAATATATGTTTATAAAATTAATGGCAATTGATTGCATTTCTTTAAGTGTCTCGTACATAAACGCAAATAGTTAAAACCATAATTCATATGCAAATATAATAGAACTTGTCGAAATCAAATTGACACATAGCACTAGGCAGTAAGCATTACACACTAAACATAATCGAAGCTGGAAACCAAAATGAACATTTAAAATTTACCCGAAGCGTACCATTGAACATGCGTACCAGGACGTGATATTTACATAAATAATCTTCCATATTACACAAACTTATAAGCTAGGATAATGTAGCAGTATTTTTCAATTGGCAACGCTCAGGACTATCGGTCCTTTGATTTTTTTCTGTAATAACTACTTGTGAAGTGTATCATCTAACACTAAATTAATCTAAATTACATATAGACCTACTTAGAAACAAGTTATTGGAGTTAATGCTTAAATACGTTTGCCAATAATTAAAAGTACTAAGTAATATAACTCTGTCAAGCCTGTCTACGGGCCATAGTAAAAAGTGCTTATATGTACTACTAAAATAACCCAGACAGTCACAGTCAAATGTGGACATAATTATGTCATTGATACTCCTCGTGAGACACCCAAAATTCCAGACGAACGGAATTTTGCGGATAACGTCTGCTACCGACACCGGCCAGACAGAGGTGTGACCCAAGTCACAAATCACCGTGGTAACAAGATTTATCATTTGAATATTGTACTTAGTCATTGTATGTACGTGCAGCTTGGCACATCATACGACAGATTAAGGTCAAGGTCATTGAACTGGTCAGTTAGGTCGGATGTACTTCCTGATGATAAGAGTCACGTGATAATTCATGGAATTAGAGATTAGAAAAATGCATGGATCTGAGTCGTTGAAAAGCATGTGTGTTTGAATAAACGAAGTAAATGTCCTTATAAGAATATATATTAATCATAGATTTCGGTGATTCTGCGGTCGGCATTTCGAGCCATGAGCTTTTGTATGAATTTTAATCAATTGAAGAGAATTACTATACACATTGTTATATTGCAGAAGTGATATTTATTATTGCTAAACGTGTGTTAATAGGAGTTTTTGGTAAATACTGATACAGCTGAAATAAATCTTATGTTGTGTATCTTATTATCTATTGATATATGCATTATATAATATACTGATATTCAAATACATGTACATGCATATTGGATCATCTCCAAATCACTGAATTACTGTCGATGGGACGTTAAACCCGAAAAACAACAACAAAACAACAACATGCATATTGGACAAATTCGTTAATGTAAAAGAAAAATGTCATGAAAAATTCAAGCCTGCTATTATTTGTCCATTATTTCACAGTTATTCTATTTTTTTTTCTTTTTCAATTATCTCGTCGTATAGAAATGTTTTTGACTTCCAGGACAAAAGCATACTGATTTACTAAATAATGAAACAAAAGGTACCCGGTACAATGATTTGACAAAAAAAATCCAATTTTATTAACACACACAAAATGTTCTTAAAAATATGATGAAATAGCATTTACAATAACCTTTGTATTTTGATGACCCTTTATAATAAACGAAATTAAACCTAGATTATGAAAATCTGTTGATATATCAAACTGAAACGTTGAATGTTTTTCAATAGAATTAGTTACCTACCTTCTGATTTGTAAAGAGGTTCAGTGGAGTTCTTGTAAATACTATTTTATGGTATTTACATAGTTTTTAAGCATTTATATGTGGAAACGTTAACATTTTTTTGTCTTAAGTAACGCACTGAGTACCTGTGTACCATTGGAAAACTATTTAATTAAAAAAGAAAAGAAACGAAATTATGATATGTATCTCTATTAAGTTTAAGTATTGCCGGAGTAACCTGGTCTCTCGAATAGAAAAAAAAGAAACACACTTTATTATTTTTGCTATTGATATTTCACGATCTGAGATATGTGTGTGTGTGTGTGTGTGTGTGTGTGTGTGTGTGTGTGACGAAAGAACAACAACAGCATTACAATACAATCAATATGAGATTATATATTTGAGCAAAACGTCTCGCTACCATATTTCAGCCAATATAGTACCAGTAATAATATATATTAGATACACGTGGTACAGTGATTTAAGTACTTGAAACGTTTGTAAAATGAGGCAGTGTCTAGCTACATGTATCCCAGATGGGGCCAGACAGGTTTAGAACAGCAACAAGAAGAGCAGACGATGACCCAGACTACTTGACCCAGTCATATTTGATTTTGAAAGCAGACGACACTCACTCAAGGTCACGTTCCAGACAGAAGCCACATTCTGGTACAGAAAAAAAACACACCCTTGGTTTAGCAGAGCGTTACATACAGTGAGTACTGTAGTATAGGTACCAAACTTTGCGCGCCTTTTTTATATGTCGGTCAAAGTAGATGTCTAGGATAACTGTGGTCTAGCAAGGATGGGGAACCCAGCCCAAATAATTTCTAGAAGGCTCCTGCATTGGAAAAAGTATCTTTACTGATAGTGCCTAAAATAACCAAAAAGCGAGGCCATTATTATTTTACTATTATATTCTGGTCTATGATATATCGTACCGTATTGTAACTGATATTCTATAACCCTTGAATAATTCAGATCTTATTTATACACCTGCAGTTTGTATTACATGTTTATATTTCGTTAGTTTACTTATCTTATTCACCTATGTATGAAGAAATTAGCATCATGTTTATATGTATCAAATTAAATTGGTGAGAGTTAAAATTGTATTATTATTTCTATGTATGAGACTGGAAAGCAAGTCATGTCTTATTGTCAACAAGATAAAATAACAACCCCTGTCCATTGTAATTGTGTAAAATCTTATCTAGATTAATAGCCCTTAGTGTAGCACATATGAAGAAGAGAGCCGCCTAGATGGGAAAGGAAATTCATATGAGGGTATCATAGTATAAATATATTAAAATATGGGGAAGAAGTTTTGATGTTGCAAATATCATGATGATCTTTCGTAAATGTGGAGAAAACAAATATATATATATATATAATTAGTTGCTCAATAATAATTATAAATGAATTTTGAATAATAATAATATTTAATATAAATGCAATAATGCAGTCTTTCAAAAGTTACTGCACGGAGTCATTTCACACAAAATTTGCCTATTAGGGTGCATAACTCTATAACAAATCAAATGATTGTAACAAAAATCAATCTCATCAATATTTTGTTACAATTGCAAAACAAATATGAATTCTATAAATGAAGTCCTTCAGAAACAAATGTCTACAAATAGACGGACAGACAGAAAAAGAGGGACAGTGCTATACCATAGTATGCCTGTCATTCGAAGGGCATACAAAAAAGCCAACCCTAGTCCATAGCCCTTGCACAGTTTATATGGGAAGGAAGCATACAAGGCTTTCATTTTTAAATAGTTGATTTGGAGTTGTACTACCCCAAATTTTATCAATGGATAATATTTTTTCTTAAATAATAAGTTGAATAACCAAAGAGAAAGGGAAAATAAATTAGTAGGGGCCTATAAACCTAAGCTAATTTGGACTGTTGAATATCCAAATGGCACAATATTAAAATTGGTACATTTACTTTTTTAATATAAATCCACTAATACCGATCTGCTGAGCGGTGGCAGTAAAAGAATACACAAGCACAGATAAATAACAGATATATGTATTTCAACCATGTGACAAAAAAACAAAACTTAACAAGTTGTACATGAGGTAAGAAAAATAAACACACATGT
Organism: Solen grandis; assembly: GCA_021229015.1. Lineage (NCBI taxonomy): Eukaryota > Metazoa > Mollusca > Bivalvia > Adapedonta > Solenidae > Solen > Solen grandis. Next base: position 48,069,140 of record CM037785.1, on the reverse strand, counting down.
ACAATCGCTCATTCATCATATGGTTCACAGATACAATTTTAAAAAAAAAAATCCCTTCACTTTCAAGCAAGCCAATAAACAATTACAGTAAAACCTGTGAACAAAGGCCACTCAATGAAATTAAAAAACTGGCCTTTATCTGGAGGTGATCTACTTCAGAGGTTAGATTCTCTATAAATTCAATGCTGGGACTCCAGTCCCTGGCCTTTGTACACAGGTTGACTGTTATTCAGAGGGTAGATTCTCTATAAATTCAATGCTGGGACTCCAGTCCCTGGCCTTTGTACACAGGTTGACTGTTATTCAGAGGGTAGATTCTCTATAAATTCAATGCTGGGACTCCAGTCCCTGGCCTTTGTACACAGGTTGACTGTTATTGAGAGGGTAGATTCTCTATAAATTCAATGCTGGGACTCCAGTCCCTGGCCTTTGTACACAGGTTGACTGTTATTGCGGGGTAGATTCTCTATAAATTCACTGCTGGGACTCCAGTCCCTGGCCTTTGTACACAGGTTGACTGTTATTCAGAGGGTAGATTCTCTATAAATTCAATGCTGGGACTCCAGTCCCTGGCCTTTGTACACAGGTTGACTGTTATTGAGAGGGTAGATTCTCTATAAATTCAATGCTGGGACTCCAGTCCCTGGCCTTTGTACACAGGTTGACTGTTATTGAGAGGGTAGATTCTCTATAAATTCAATGCTGGGACTCCAGTCCCTGGCCTTTGTACACAGGCTGACTGTTATTGAGAGGGTAGATTCTCTATAAATTCAATGCTGGGACTCCAGTCCCTGGCCTTTGTACACAGGTTGACTGTTATTGAGATGGGACTGCTAATACAGTTTGACTGTACCTTAAGATATTAAATAACCCAAGATCACATCCACCATGCTTTTTTATGAAATATTTATGCAAATAATGGTAACTAAGCTGACATAGATACCGTAGTTATCATAATGATAAACCAAATCTAATCATTTTTTTTTTTTTTTTTTTTTTAAATAAGTATATTCTTAAGCATTAAAGTATTACTTAGCACCAAATAAGTTTGACAGAATTAGTGCTACTTGGTATAGCTGGCAGCATTTATGTACCCCATAAACAAGTCCTAACATATAATTCAGCAATTTTTTTAAGTAAAAATTGATTGTAAGAAAGGTATAACACTTCACCAATATGACAAACCATATTTGACCAGTAATAAAACCAGATCAGACTGAGCGCAATGTCTTGGACTTGACATAAGAAAGTAACCAGGCTCGAACTCCATCATCTTTACTTAGGGCTAAGTAATACCTAAATTCTTAAAAGGAGCAGAAACATTTCTCATGTCTTCCATTTGAGTTTTAAGAAATATTCAAGTACTAGATTAAGTTGACTTACTTTAACCATTTTAACTAAAAATATTTATTACGAAATGAAAAATTTGGGTATTGTAATTAAAGAAACAAGTATGGTGAACTTTGCTTTTGAGAATTCAAGTATAAGTTTGCCATAAGTATGGTTGCTTGAATTCTAGACAAGTCTGTATTTCATAGAATGTGTCTCATTAAGGTACATGACTTGTATTCCTCACCTCAAAATAAGGAAGATCAGCAAATTAATATATTGAAAATATTTACTATCCTAATTAATAGAAATAATACATAGCTAATATTGCCATGTTCTATAGAATATGCTTATTTCATATACAAAATTGCACACTATGTGGTATTCCTTAAGTTGAGCAAAATCATAATTTGATATTTTCATAAAACTTTGGCAAGCTTGTCTTCTTCCTTGCTAAGCCAATTCACAAACTTTTGTTGTTACACTACAAAGTATCTACTTAATAAACTGAAGGTCCTGAGTTTCAAATCTTGCTTGGAACAATTAAGTTTCGCAATCACATTTTAAGATAAGTGTGATAAAAAAAAATAAGGACACATATAAACTTAATAAAGTGTTTCTTTTCTAATCAAAACAAATGACATTCAGGCAATTTACAAGTTCACATCTACATATACTATAAAGTCAATCACTCCAATATATTAAACTTAATTTTACACAGTCCTTTCACCCTTTTCAGATGTATAATAAAAAGCAATGAAACCCCTTTTCATAAACGTAAAGCTATCTAGTGATATAAACATTTGAGCTATTTCCTAATTAGATGTAATCACTCACAACCCTGATATTTGTATTGACTCTAAGGAAGACTGTAAAGCCAGCATAACATTAAAATCTAAAATGGAACTACAGTACATTAAACCAGTTGTTATGGGCTGGTAAGGTTTAATACTTTATAAGGTTAACCCTTTCCCTCATAGAGGAAACCATGAAAAGACCTATGCGAACAGCATAAAACCAGATCAGCAGGCTGATCAGGTTTTATGCTGTTCGCTGCTCCTCAGTGGTCTGGAAATGAGGATTTTGTAATTAAATTTGGTAAGGTTTAACTGTGGTTTTCTGCAGACCAGGCTTTATGTGGTACCTATTGAGTGCGAAAAAATGAGTCTATATGAGGGAAAGGGTTAATGGTGTTTTGGAGATCACCACTGTAACAACAGTATTTCAGTCATAAAACAAATGTCAAGCCAATCACAAGAGGAGGAAGACCCAAATACAGCTTACTTGAGGAGTTGTTCACATGAACAATCCAAGAGACCTGACTGAAACTCAGACCCACAGCAGTGAGGGGCTAAGTGATAGTCATCAACTATAACCATTCACAGGGACGCCGATACCACGGTAACATAATAACCTGTATATTATGGTGGCAGATAAACACTGACGGTCTTTCAGACTGGATGTTGTTTATACTAGACTAATACAAAATATGTTTTATCTTATAAAGCTATATTACAAACCTCTGACATATCAAAGAAATAACCACAATTTATATTTCATGCATACAATAAAGATCATATCTGCTTATTCTATACATATATTTGTATTTCTTTAGTTGACAATGAACAATAATTGATGATGATATGTACATTTTTTTTGTAAAAGGAAATAAGCAATCATGCATGTAAAGTAAAACATAATGTAAAATGTAAGCAATAAACTTATAATGATATAACAATCAACAAAGCTCTAAAGCATGACCTTGAAGCATAGGTAGGTAAATTATGCTAAAAATGCTCTCTCTTTCTGCTCTCTTTATCCTGATAGTGTACTCTCTCTCTCTCCTTCTCTTTGTAACCTTTGTCCAGGCATTTTGAGATAACGTCTAGGCAGATGTAGTCTTGAAGCAAAGAACAGAAGTGAAATAACACCATGTCTAGTCCCATTATCTCAATACTGGATACATCATACAGTGGAATAACACCATGTTTAGTCCCATTATCTCAATACTGGATACATCATACAGTGGAATAACACCATACCTAGTCCTATTATCTCAATACTGGATACATCATACAGTGGAATGACACCATACCTAGTCCTATTATCTCAATACTGGATACATCATACAGTGGAATAACACCATACCTAGTCCCATTATCTCAATACTGGATACATCATACAGTGGAATAACATCATACCTAGTCACATGATCTCAATACTGGATACATCATATAGTGGTATAACACCATACCTAGTCCCATTATCTCAATACTGGATACATCATATAGTGGAATAACATCATACCTAGTCACATGATCTCAATACTGGATACATCATATAGTGGAATAACATCATACCTAGTCACATGATCTCAATACTGGATACATCATATAGTGGAATAACACCATACCTAGTCCCATTATCTCAATACTGGATACATCATACAGTGGAATAACACCATACCTAGTCCCATTATCTCAATACTGGATACATCATACAGTGGAATAACATCATACCTAGTCACATGATCTCAATACTGGATACATCATATAGTGGTATAACACCATACCTAGTCACATTATCTCAATACCGGATACATCATACAGTGGAATAACACCATACCTAGTCCCATTATCTCAATACTGGATACATCATACAGTGGAATAACACCATACCTAGTCCCATTATCTCAATACTGGATACATCATACAGTGGTATAACACCACACCTAGTCAAATTAACTCATTACTGGCTTGTTGTAAAGTGGATAACACCATCCCATTTTCCATTATCCCAATCATTGGTTATTATAAAAAAATAACCATAAAATGTACAGAACCTTAACTTAACCCTTTCCCTCATAGAGGAAACCATGAAAAGACCTATGTGAACAACATAAAACCAGATCAGCCTGCGAGTAACTCAGATCAGGCTTTATGTGATACCTATTGAGTGCGTCAAAATGAGTCTATATGAAGGAAAGGGTTAACTTAGGAGGGCACTTGAGGTTCATGTCATTCAAAATTCCCCCAAGCCTTCAAAATAACAGATTTACACAATAACAAAAGCATCATATTACAAAATATTCTAGTGGAAAATAATGAGTGACTCTTTCTTGTATGCATTAGATAAAAACTGATAAGTTCAAACAAAAGGAACATATACCCCTCTGACGGAGACTTTACATGTATCAGAACATTACTGAAACAATATTGTTGGGACATTAAATTATTATATTTTCTAATATAACGGTTTGTATATTTTGTTATTTCTTTCCATTTGATAAAAGGTACGGAAATCATATTGATAAGAGTAAATTCATTATAAAAGAACAACAGTTTGTAAGACAGTGTGCTAGACAAATAAAAGAATGTTCAGACAAGGGTCCTTCCAACATCAAAATATCATCTTGTCAAATCTGAAGTCAAAAATCTATCCCTGAACACACTATTGATGGTTCTCTGTATACCTAACTACATGTAACTGTATGCAATTCCATAAATGTTCCAAGACCACAAAAAAGTGATTTTATTTGTTATCAATTAAGATTGGAGTTATATGACTTTTTGATACCCTCTGAATTCAAATATGGTGTACTAAAAGTACTCTGGAGGTAATGCGTTCAACACCCACTGGTGACTACCCTATCTGGCACTACATAGTATTTTGGAGGTACTGAGTTTAATACAAGGGCATGCAGAATATCTCATCTTGTTCATAAAAAAGTCTGGCAAAAAGTGACTGACACATGACAAGTTCTTGAATAACTGAAGCAGAATAAAATGGGAATATCAGTAAAATACACTAAGCAAACATCCAACTGTTATTATACACAACACATACATGATGTTGATATGAGACATTTCTAGACAAATTTATACAAATCAAGTACATGTAAATATATTTTAGCCCCAAGCAGAATAGCCTGCATTTAGATTAATACCATGAAGTACATAATTAAAATCATATTTTTCTCTTATATTATTTTACACACAAAACATAAAATTACTAAAAGAAAACATATATTTTAATAATATTTTAAAACAATCTTGATAATGTAGGAACAGTAGCGTGATTTATACCTTAAATATCTTGATACAGTTAAACTTTGGAACATCAAACACCCTGGGGGTCATTGCTTTTGTCTGAATAATGGTTGTTCCTTGTTTCCTTATCT
>CM037785.1:48042679-48063531 GCA_021229015.1 Solen grandis | reverse complement strand
TGATATTATTATTCAAAAAATGAAGTGACTTTGAACTCAAAAAGACCAAAAAAAAAGAAAAGAAAGAAAACCGAAGATTATCTTTCTATGTACACATTTCAGGCAAAGAGCGCACATGGGAAGTCCGGAAACCAGCGTGAGGCTGCCTCGCTGTAACATTCCGAAGTATTTACACCGGGATTTGAACCGGCGGTGACCGCTCGGCAACGAAGCCCTCTATAAATGAGTGACTGTTTGGCAAAATACAGCTTTTTTCTGTACAACTCATTTTTATATGCATATCTTAATATAGTTGTGGTTGATTTCCAGTGAAAGAGAGAATAAATCAAACACATTCTTTAAGAAAGAGAGAATTATATTTACAGCCATGGGTACGCATATTTAACTTTTTTTCTTCTAGAATGTAATAACGGTCATTTCGGTCGATTCTGTACTGGAATTTGTCGTTGTAAGGACAATGCGACATGTCATCACGTGACTGGCGCGTGCCCGGGGAGTCGCTGTGCATTCGGTTGGGCGGGTGACAACTGTACCATCAGTAAGTTGGTTCTATTTTAAAAGCTGTTGGTTACAGAAATAACTTGTGTTTATTTAAATAATATTATTTATTGAAGGTCAAGAATAAAAATACAAATACATGTAATTGTAGAATACTGGTTATAGAACATGATTCTGAATTGCGCTAATTTCAAAACCAAACTCTCTCACATTGATATTTTACGTTATCTGAGTCATATAATTATGCATTGTTGTACGGATAACGTGATATCTAAATAGGTTTGCCGTAAAGCAACTTCTGAAAGCGAAACTTTTGCCGCGCGATACATAACACATACATTATGTATTCCCATTTCTGTATTCGATATTTAATTTTAAAAAGGCCTGCCAAACCTATAAAATCCTGGTCGAGCAACCGTTATCCCTAGTTTGTTAGTTTTATGTTTTCTATATCAGAAAACAGTCCCTTGAGTTTGCGATAGTGTATTAGTTAAACGTATGCCCTTTTGTTTTCCCATTTTCCTTGTTTATGGAAACCCTTTGACTAGTATTTTTGATATGAAAGTGCAATTTTCATTTATCAAGTTCAAAGAATTATGAAGATTTAATAGCAAAATAATGTAAACTGTCTTTTTTCAGATTTGAATAGAGCACTGGGTAAGGATGTAACTTTGGCTTATACATATGATGGTTGGCCAGCTGACCGTGCGGTAGACGGACTGTACTCTAGTTACACGAGTGATTATTGTACATGGGTGGATTACTGGCTACGTGTGGACCTAGGCACGGTGTATGCAGTGTCAACCGTCACTGTGTACGGCGATTTGGTGGGTGGAGGTGAGTGTCTTACCATCATCAACTACTTTGATCTATCTATCTATCTATCTATCTATCTATCTATCTATCTATCTATCTATCTATCTATCTATCTATCTATCTATCTGTCTGTCTGTCTGTCTGTCTGTCTGTCTGAAGTTGTACAAACAATAATGAATAGTTAATACTTTTATAAAGACATGATTACGTTGCTATACCTGTAATTTTAAAGTGATATTCTAGGAAGCACGTCTAACACTGATATTTAGATGATTGCTTTAACTTTATGGTTGCATATGTCGCAAATCTAAAGGCAAACTGAATATACATGGTCACCATGCTAGATTACTTATTGCTAAAAACATTAAAATATTCAAACTTGCTAAATAATCGATTCATTAACTATAAAAATATGTGATGGGACAATGCCCAATAATAAAGTAAAGTTATATAAAACATCAAAATATTTATTTATAAAATTACCAACTTGAACATAAGATATGGATCTTTTTTTTCTAGCAACTCTTCTATTTTCTCACACTTCATCATGCTGAAACTTTATTATGATACAGTGTCGTACATCTAGTTTTTCATCTTCATGCTAAAATGCAAAATGATGATGCAGCATGAGGCAGAAACATGATTTATTTTTACCATTCAGTACGTCAATGCATCACCCTGTAACATGCTGATATTTCCAGTATGTTTTCAGCATGATGCAGGGTCGTGAATTTTTGCTTAATTCCTTAATTTAATTTTGTAACCACTAACCAAGCAATTAAGTTAAGGTTTTGAAACCGATTAATAATCAGTTATCAAATCAGTTTCGCTTTGGATAATTATCGATTAATCGATTCACTGTGTTCAAACCAATTCCGATCACCACTGTCAAGATGTAAGCAAACGACTCGAGACCCGATCATTGCAGAGGGGATGCGCACGCATATAGATAAAACCATTTCATATCGTTTCAAGCCGAGGGAAGATTTTGTAAAGATGTCACAGGTGATAATATCTTGGTTTAAAAATCCATCATCCTCTTAGAAAACTTGTTTCTCGGTAACTCGGTGAATAGATTTTATAATCACATTAACCTTATACATCTTTACATATATAAAGCCAGTATCCTACTGTGATCTTCCTTAGATATTTTCATACATGTAACCTCATAATCCTCATGCGATAAAGCTTTTTCATTATTACTATATCTATATATTTCTTCACACATGTAAACATCATTAATCTTATGTGAACTGCACATTACCATTTGCCCATACAATCATTAAACATTATTGCACGTGTCGTATAAAAGAAATACTTAAAGCAATGTGAGTACTCGTGCGGGTTCCCAACTGTTGCATAGTCTTCACGCATGATATATGTACACGCTCAATAGTAAATATTTCATTTTGTGTTAGCTCGTATAGACATTCAACTCCAAATAACGCTTTCCCGGCTGCGACGTACCAAAGTCGTAAAAATGGTACTGTTATAGCTCCCTTGCTTGGCGCTCAGCATATAAGGGTAGTTGCAGGACTGGTTGGCACTATGTCAGGATAATGTAACTGAGTGTGGTATCATGCCACATGTGTGTCAGTACTATATCTGTCTCAAGTAGACATCGTCTCCAAATGACTGAAATACTGTCGGTGGGACGTTAAACCAAACAAATAAACAGATAATGCTTTGGGGAGAATAACAGAATCATATAAACGTTTAAATGTGATTGGATTGAGCCCGTTATCATACGCGGCTATATCAAAGAAAGTTCGTCTTAGTTTGGAGCTCACTTCTCTTGCACGTTTGGACTGTGCATGACTAATGTGACAAGGGACACCTAGATGTATATAACTGGACACCTCCGAAATGACGTCTTCTCCAATTTTCCAGCGTCGGACAACCCGAGCTAATGATGATTTGCTTTCTTTAAAAACTAGAATTGCACATTTTGAGGAATTATATTGAAAGCGCCATCTAAATGCACATGAGTGACAATTGTTCAAGGGGTTTTGTAAGCCGGTAATTGACAGAGAATGTAAGACCATGTCATCTGCTACCGTCGGCGCAGCAAACCTAGTTTTTCCTATCCTTGAGACCATATCCCGAGTCGACTAATTCCTTAATTAGTTCATTATTGAAACATAGATAGAGAAACGGCGAGCAAAAATGCCTCCTTGTCTCGAGCCACACAAAATTAGGAACCAGTCAGAGGTGTAACCTTTATGCATTACCCGACTATACAAGTCTGTATGCAACTCCACCACCGAGCGCTACAGCTTTCCCGGTATCCCTATTTGAATAAGCTATAGAATAGCTGATCATGCCACATTCCATCAAATGCCATACGGACATCGAGACAACATGTATATAACTTGCTCCCGTGATCAGCACATTAATTAACACATTCCTTAATTAATAGTACCCATTCCCTCTTGAAACCCCACTTGTAGATTGAGAATAGGGGTTAAGATGCTATAATTTAACCTATTTAAAAGAACACTTTCATATAGATTGAGAATAAAAGAGGACAACGTGATAGCGCTATAGCTTTTAGGATCATCCTTTAGCTTGTTTCCACCTTTATGTAGGGTTATGGTATTGCCTTGTTTTATTTCATGGGGAATGAGAGAATAAGATAACATTTTATTAAAAAGAAGAGTCAAAACACCAAGTAGCTTTTCTCGGTTATACAGAATGTGTTCAAAACAAACACTATCAATACCACATATTTTGTCTGATTTATTATTCTTCATACACCGTTTTAACTCGTCTTGAGAAATTAATGTAACATTAGTTTGAACGTGCGTTTTTTTTTCTTTTTTTTCTTAAATTCATTTAAGTAACTCTCTACTTTCTTTTTTAAACTGAGGATCGAAATATTCGTCACAGTTGCTATTGTATATTTCCTTAAAAATAAAAACCTCACCCTTTCGATTTGGCATAATGATCTCTTAGTAAGTTGCCATTAAACATATTTTTGTAATCTTCATTCGCAGATTTAGAATTTTTACCATTGAAAAGACACCAAATAATGCAGTGTCAATGCAGACGGCTTGGTCTATTTCTATAAACGATTTCTATATAAAGGTGTATGTAGTCTGCCGATGAACAGCACGGAAAGCACGTTTCGCCGCTTTGTACTCAAGGTACGAAGCATGATGACGATCGTTATTTTCCAATACATCACCCTTTTTTCATTTCTTTATGCAATGACTTGAGGTTGTCACCCCAGGACGGTTTTTAATATGATCTGAAACTGGAAAACAGTAGTCAGATGACTGATAGAGATTATCAATATATAACCATTACAGTTATAGTCACGAACTAGAGACTGATAGAGATTTTCAATATATATAGCATTACAGTTATAGTCACGAACTATAGACTGATGGGAGATTATCAATATATATAGCATTACAGTTATAGTCACGAACTATAGACTGATAGAGATTATCAATATATATAGCATTATAGTTATAGTCACGAACTATAGACTGATAGAGATTATCAATATATATAGCATTACAGTTATAGTCACGAACTATAGACTGATAGAGATTATCAATATATAAAGCATTATAGTTATAGTCACGAACTATAGACTGATAGAGATTATCAATATATATAGCATTACAGTTATAGTCACGAACTATAGACTGATAGAGATTATCAATATATATAGCATTACAGTTATAGTCACAAACTATAGACTGATAGAGATTATCAATATATAGCATTACAGTTATAGTCACGAACTATAGACTGATAGAGATTATCAATATATATAGCATTACAGTTACAGTCACGAACTATAGACTGATAGAGATTATCAATATATATAGCATTACAATTATAGTCACAAACTATAGACTGATAGAGATTATCAATTTATATAGCATTACAGTTATAGTCACGAACTATTGACTGATAGAGATTATCAATATATATAGCATTACAGTTATAGTCACGAACTATTGACTGATAGAGATTATCAATATATATAGCATTATAGTTATAGTCACGAACTATAGACTGATAGAGATTATCAATATATATAGCATTATAGTTATAGTCAAGAACTATTGACTGATAGAGATTATCAATATATATAGCATTATAGTTATAGTCACGAACTATTGACTGATAGAGATTATCAATATATATAGCATTATAGTTATAGTCACGAACTATAGACTGATAGAGATTATCAATATATATAGCATTATAGTTATAGTCACGAACTTTTGACTGATAGAGATTATCAATATATATAGCATTATAGTTATAGTCACGAACTATTGACTGATAGAGATTATCAATATATATAGCATTATAGTTATAGTCACGAACTATTGACTGATAGAGATTATCAATATATATAGCATTATAGTTATAGTCACGAACTATTGACTGATAGAGATTATCAATATATATAGCATTATAGTTATAGTCACGAACTATTGACTGATAGAGATTATCAATATATATAGCATTATAGTTATAGTCACGAACTATTGACTGATAGAGATTATCAATATATATAGCATTATAGTTATAGTCACGAACTATAGACTGATAGAGATTATCAATATATATAGCAATATAGTTATAGTCACGAACTATAGACTGATAGAGATTATCAATATATATAGCATTATAGTTATAGTCACGAACTATAGACTGATAGAGATTATCAATATATATAGCATTATAGTTATAGTCACGAACTATTGACTGATAGAGATTATCAATATATATAGCATTATAGTTATAGTCACGAACTATAGACTGATAGAGATTATCAATATATATAGCATTATAGTTATAGTCACGAACTATAGACTGATAGAGATTATCAATATATATAGCATTATAGTTATAGTCACGAACTATAGACTGATAGAGATTATCAATATATATAGCATTATAGTTATAGTCACGAACTATAGACTGATAGAGATTATCAATATATATAGCATTATAGTTATAGTCACGAACTATTGACTGATAGAGATTATCAATATATATAGCATTATAGTTATAGTCACGAACTATTGACTGATAGAGATTATCAATATATATAGCATTATAGTTATAGTCACGAACTATAGACTGATAGAGATTATCAATATATAAAGCAATATAGTTATAGTCATGAACTATAGACTGATAGAGATTATCAATATATATAGCATTATAGTTATAGTCACGAACTATAGACTGATAGAGATTATCAATATATATAGCATTACAGTTACAGTCACGAACTATAGACTGATAGAGAGTATCAATATATATAGCATTATAGCTATAGTCACGAACTATAGACTGATAGAGATTATCAATATATATAGCATTATAGTTATAGTCACGAACTATTTTCTTTTCATAAATTTGAGGGGCCGCCGTGGCCGAGCGGTCACAGTCGTGGACAACAAATCTCCCAGCCCCTCACCGCTGTGGGTTCGAATCCCGGTAGGGACTTCGGATTTTTCATGTGAGGAAGCCTTCCAGCTGGCTTGCGGTAGGTCGGTGTACTCGGGGTCTTCCTCCACCTGTAATTAGCTGGACGTCGCTATATGATTGAAATACTATCGCAGCGACGGTAAACCCCAATACAACAACAACAACATAAATGTGACGGACACATGCGCCGTCAAAATTAAACAACAGAATTTTATATATGTAATAGCCATAGGGACAATACCGTGGGTAAATCCTGTCTGTACCAGAATTGTCTGATACTGGTCTGTATTGGTGGCGCATCTTGCTGGACTTGGACTTATTTTTTATTATAATTGCACAAAAGATAACTTTCAAATGAATGATTTTGGCAATTACCCCATTATTGATGTATATATATAACACAAAATATGATCAAGTTATTGAAAGACTAAACCGAGCATTACACTACGACTGACAATAATTATTTCAAAATAAAGTGACAATATGCAATGTACAGACTTGCCCAGTATTTAGACAACCTTTATATATGGCTAACATTACATTGTGCAGTATTTTAACATAATCCTCAGTAACTAAATGGGCAAATTTAAGTCCTTGGATATTGTCATAATCCCGCTGTGTATACTTATACAAGAGAGCTAAAGGCAATTTGTTTTCTATCGCCGTGCCCTATTTGATTAGCTCCCTTTGTCATGTAAATACTGTATCTTTAAGACAGCACCTGTGTACCGCTGATCTTATTAGTAATTCTTGTCGTTACCACACCACTATTGCCAATATTGGTATGAATGGTTATAGTACGTTGCTGTATTAGCGACAGAATATATTTGTTTTATCGACAACGTGGTCTGAACACGTGTAATCACTTAATAGTCATAAACCGTTTTCTTACTTAAAAAGTTAAACTTACACTTTATCTAAATGATTTGTTACTTCAGCGAATCAATGCAAATTATCGGATATTTATCTTTAAAATTCTATCCCTTCTATTAATGTTTTATTTATTTTTCTAAGTAAGAATTTATTATGAAATAAAAAGATGCCCACCATGTGGAATCGAAATAGAACGATTTTTGTTTTATTTTAGTACGCTTATATAGTAGCATCTCTTTTAAGTGATTCGGTTCTTAGAAACTAGAAAAAAATTCCGCTAAATCGCGGGAATCTTTTTTGTTTACTGAATACCATGTCCCAGTGCCCAACCACAGGATAGGAACCATGGGTCAGATAATAGCACTGCGAGCTAATGTTCTCTGTTATTTATAACCGATTCTTGTATCTTGTATGGGTTGATGGCGCTTGGCTGTGAACCCGAAGGTTGTGGGTTCGATTCTCATGCACTGGGGTTGGGCACGGTCTCCGCGGTGAATGACTTAAAAAAAAATTCTGGCGGTAATTCGTATCCAATCGTTGTACTTAATTAACTATAGGGATGCGTGCTAAAATTTCATACTGTCAGAATCTCGGGAAAGACTTATTAGATGAACTAGCCATCTTTTAGCTTTTGATGGCATAAATGGCGTTAGATAATTTAAATAAATCAAATAAGCCAAGTTTAACACCCAAAATGAATCAGAAAAATGAAAAAATAGTCATGCATTGCTGAAAAGTTTAAAGGTGTGTTTTTATTTTCACAGGGGATGTTAAATGTTGCAACATTGGAATATAGAGCAGAGTGAACTAATTAATGACAATTTTCAATTGCTGCGAGCAATATAGTTTTATTGCGATCTGCATAGCATTATTAAGCAAAATTCTACAGTAAAGACAAACGAATTGACACATTTACATATCTAAGACTTATGATATGGTGCTAGCAAAATTCAAAGGTTAAACTTATGCTAATTGACATATTTGTGTGACAATATTAACATTAAATCGGGTATGAATGACGCAAAGAGCCCCACTTAACACTGCATACAGCTAAGGAGTCTTAGCCTAGTGCCATATACCATGCTTTTCACGTGTTCCTAGATGTAGTGTCTGTGAATCCGGGTCTTTGTGTTAGATATAAAAGGTTTATTTGTCACCGTTTAAACCCGATTATTAGTCCGAATATGAAATTTGACAGGGGAACCAAAAGAAAAAGTAATAGCAACAACAATTGTTAACATACAGTGACAGGCCATTGTGCTATATAATAAAATAAAAATCATTGAGCAATCCAGCAAAAGTTGACAACGTTTAAAGTACACAGGGCACGTTTAAGCGGGGTGTCATACTCGTATACGTCAATGCGTCTAGGAAACTGCGCTTCGGGATATTTCACCCTCTAAGTTTGTCCTGAGAGCGACACAACATTATGTCTACATGATAATTAAATGAAGAAGTAAAAAGCACCGCATTCGTGGTAAAGATGTGTGATATTACCGATATATCGATATATCGTGATACTGGTCCGGCACGATACGTATCAATATCGATATATAGAGCCAAAACGATATTTTACTCTTTTTTAAATGTTTATCGTTATCATTTCTTTGTATTTATCAATTATTTGAAAACATTTCAAACACAAACACTCATTTGTAAATTCCTCACCTTCCGGATTTCCTATCTACAATGACGGAATTTTATTTGGCGATCTGGGTGCGGTCTGTGATACTTTCATTCAATAAATGATAATAATAATAATATAAAATGCATTTGTTGACCGCAATCCAAAGATTTGGCGGCCATACGTTAAGCGTTTTAGACTGTATTTATTTCGTTATGTACCAACCAGCGTGGACCAGCTTGCAGTAGCTGAAATGTTAAATCGGAAGTTTGTTGATATTTTGGCATCCAGAAGAAAAAATACTGGATAGTTGAGGAAAACTTTGCAATTTGTACTAAAATCAATTCTATGGCGACACTTCAGAACATTCAGAATTTCCTTATTCTTTGTATATTGTTAGTATAATTTCTAATCTACTAAAATATGAAATAAAATAAGGCGACACCAGCCTTAGAAAAATATCAGTGTTTCTTTTTTAGTATAAACCTATATAGCAGCAGTTTCAATGAATACTATTTAGGTCCTTCTCTATAAGATAAAGCTTAAAACAATAGGCCAACGGGCTTATTCTTTAAGAAAATACATTTTAAGTCTGTGAGTAGATAAATTTACTCAGAGGAAATTTAAATAAGGAGTTGATGAATATTTATTTTTGTAAATATTTATAGGCCTGCAGAACTTCTGCCGAAATTCAGGAATAACGCGTATGCGCTGCAGATTCTATTCCACCTAACCATATTAAACATTATTCTTTTTCAAAGTGCGTAACAACAGTCTTCGTGAAATATGTACAGCACAGTAGACAATTACGGCAATATCGGTTGAAATTTAAAGGCTGACAACAGAAATGAAAACTTTGCAGATTAATTATAACAAACAATTCGATCTTGACTTTTCCATCATAAACTGTTCCACGAAAACTGTTTTATTTCCATTACCGTTGGTAGTGTAAATTTTACTCTTGCGTGATAAAAGAAACTGTCTCGATCGTCCTTAGCAATTCACATTCACCGGCATTGGAATTGTTGTCCGCAATTTTAATCACGGCGAGCATGCAGTTTGTGAAAAAGAATTATAAAGGATTTGCAGTCAATATATAAACTTCCCTTATTCAGTTATGATTAAAAATGAAATTTTAAATATAAACCAAGTTATTAAAAGATTATAAAGTTACTGCTATTTGCCGCTGGTATAAGAATTTTGTATAAGTGTTACTTTGGTTCTTCATACCTCTCATTGAGACAATTGATGTTAAGAAAGAAACAAAAAAAAAGTGTAACTATTTTTAAATTGGTCGCCAACAAACATACACAATCAGTCTATTCTAATTGATGACATTTAACATTCCCTCTATAAAAATAAATATTGCCAGAATATTTATATGTCAATTTTATCAACAATCATCTTATCTCAATGATTCAAGGATAATAAATTACAAACCCTAGAGTGTTTTTTAAACTATTCATTTGCAACCTTATTTTCACATTATACATCCAATTTGGTTAAAAATATTGAATAAATGTGAGGTCATAAAGTACCTGCATACATGATATGATTGGAAAATATCGCGATATATCGCGATACGAAAATTATTGCGATACCCATCCCTAACTCGTGGGTTATCCTTTTCCGCAATTCTAAATATAGCCATAATAATCGCTAAGTCTAGCAATTTTAGCTCTATTACTATAGAATAAGAAAAGAAGAAGAAAATACTTTTGTTAAATAATCTATATTGACTTTCCAACTTTACCATTTGTATGAATAGAAACATAACACAATATTATGTAATGTTATGTATGAGTACGCTAGCTGATAAAGATAATCTTTTTAGTTGAATAGGCTAAATCGGCGACAACGGTTTTTTGAGATAAACCTTTTTGAGTGATATATACATGTAACTAGTTCTGCTCATTTGGCTTACAGCCATAGTCACTCGAAAGATAAACAGGCTACATCGGCTACATTGACTGTGAATACTTATTATATTATAATACAGCGTAGCAAAAAAAAATCATCCATATCTTAACTGAAAAGAGAAAATAATTCATTGCATGTAAATACGGACATTATCTTGTATTTATCTCCGCTCTTTCGATCATAGCAAAATATTTTTTTTTCTAAATTCGATAATTTTTACTATCAGTTACAAAGGATACAAATTTAGATATTTAAAAGATACGAGTGTGTAAATATATTAAGGTATTTTTTTTTCTTAAATCGGGGTATAATGGAAAGGCAAGTAAAATTATATTCATTTTCAGCTTGACACATATTACATTTAAAACATTAATGCATGTGGAGAATTTATAATTCTAAACCAAAATTAAACTTTTTTAACTTTTCGAATAATAACCATAGAGAACCTACCAAACTCCCCATAAACTGAGCTCATACTGTTTTGTGGACGGACTCTAAGGATCTGCATAAACAAGGCACCTTCTGTAAGTCGAATCCGCTGTGAAATAAAAAAATACTGATCTATAGTTTAATATTGAAGAAACCATAGTAACAAACAATGGTGTTCTTTAGGTCACTTATGTCACCTGCTGAAGCGTGACAAAAAAGGTGTGATGGACAGACAGACAGAAAGAGAGACAACGAAAAAGTGATCTCTATGTGTTACCTCTGCTTACCGACTCAAAATTTAAACCTGCTCAAATGTGTTAAGTGATGCAATGTTGTATTGTTTTGTACATCATGTGTAATGAAATAACTATTTTTTTTTTCATAAACCACATATTGTCAAACCTGTCTGAAGCGGTCGGTCAAGGGAACAAGTGAAAGTGACCGCTTAATATGATGGTCGCTACATGGAAGGACAAGCATATAACAAAATGCTATCATTTGTTTATCTTGAAACTGACCGCTAAATGCAGGTTGACCGCTTGTTACAGGTGGTCGCTAATACAGGTTCAACTGTACGTCAGATATTGCATTTTCCATTTCAATGATTTTTGTATGCCTATGACCTCATATGATGTTGTCTACAAAAGTTTTTACGCGGTCTACAGCTATTATACCTTGACGGTTTTTCAACAAACTTTCACAGAATATGTATGATACGTTCTAGTTATTCATCCTGTTTTCCATTTATCCAATTTCGAAAGGCAATGGTTCTTTGGCGAATCCAAGATCCAAACCATTGATGACAAATTTCAAAATCGCTTGCAGATGAGTTAGAAAGTTGAAGTCTGAATTGAATATTAGTCCCTAAGCGTTTCTTACATCCTGTGAAGACGAACGTCATATGATGTCATATAACGTTATAAAGTCGAACAGACTTTCTTACTGAAATATGAAGGTTTTTAAGCAGTGTAGGCTTTATTTTTTGTTTGATTTGCATTTTAATTGGAGGTGCAGCATTAGATCCTACAGAACAAAGTCACTTCAATATCAGGAAAATTGCAACGGTCAAGGTCATATTCCAAGTATCGTTTTTCCTTTGATCTTAACGAAAAGAAATGGTAAATATTTTATGGAGACAATATGTGTATCATTTGTAGTGCTTTTAAAGAGCTTCAATATGATGTAAAATCTTTTTAAGATAGAGGTTGAATCAGTTGGGCAATGGCGGAAAACGAAAATTTTGTTACTCTTAGTGCGTTTGACAGTCACTTTTTCCATATACTCAAAGTTTATTTAGATATAACTTGAAACTATTTTCTTGGTGTAAGATTACAAAATGTAATTTGTTTACCGTTCGTTCATTCGTGTTTTCTTGTTTTAATTGCGGTTAACTGAGTCTATATCTCATGATAAAAATATTCTGACATGAATTGTCATTTTAAATCAAATTTTACTAAACTCGTTTAAGGAAATTTTATGTGAAATAACAATTCATGTCTGATATGCTTAAAAAACACACACTTTTCTTACAGGTAACACATTCAGCGATCACTTTTCTCTCAACTAGAACCTTATTTAGATCTATATATTAAGATATTGGGTCATTTCTTTTATAAACTAAAGACTACTGGGCTGGACACATTTATTTGGTTGAACGGTGTGAGGTAGAAAGCTAAACCCACCCATAACCCCATCACTTATACTTCCCTGAGCCAAGCAAATTTAAACCTAACCTTACCCTTGACTATGCTTAACCAACAGGGCTTACCTGTTGTTGTTTTTTAATTATATGTGTATGATTGATAGTGCTTTGAAAGAGCTTTCAAAATTATATTAAAGTTTTTAAGAACGGGATTGAATTAGTTAAGATATGGCGGAAAACGAAATTTGTGTTACCCTCAATGCGTTTAATTGGTTATACCTCGAACACCGTTAGTTTTCGAAATATGATTATAAATTTTATTTGTTAACCAATGTTTGACCGTTCCTTTTATGCTTAAAAGTTTATGCTTGACCTAAGAATCATGGGGTAAGGGCGAAAAAATCGAAATTCGTGTAAACAGCTTCAGTGATTTTTGCCGTTTTCGCGAGTTTTAACAGCTTTTACCTTGAACGCCATTGAAGATAAACTCATTTATAAAGGAGTCAGATTTAGAGAAATTTCAAACAACTGTTAAGTACATTGACTTTTAAAACTGGTCGAAGTTAAAGGAAGCTACATCAAAAATAAGAATTTAAACTGTAGAATTTTAGCGATTTTGCCATACTCTCGAGGTTCACCGGTTTATACATTGACAATCATTGGAGACAAGTCCATACCTTAAACAAATAAAATGTAGAGAATTTACAGACCTTTATTTCAAGACCAAGCTGTGCATATCCTTTTAGCTTACCAAGTATGGCAAAAACAAATTTCAAACCAAGGACCTAAAATGCATAAATTTTGAACAGCATGTACACCTTGAAGTCTTTTTCTGTTTTGTGAAGGATGATGTCATATGACGTCAAATGATGCCATGGCCTTGAAAGCAAATTGTAAGCCCTGTAGCCTAGTTTTTTTTACCGATTTGCATTAACTTTCTCTGGAGGTGAAACAGTATTTCATTGTACAAAGTAATTTCCGTTTCCAGAAATTCGCAAAGGCCAAGGTCATATTCCAAGAGAGACACTATAAGTTTAACTTGTTGTGCTTTAAAAGAACTTCCAGATAGTATTTAGTTTGCGAAAATCGGAGTTTAATCAGTTGAGTTATGGCAGAAAAACGGTAATTTTGTTACTCCAGTGCATTTAACAGATTACATCTCGATAATTATTGATTTTTGAAATTAGAGTATCAAAATAATTTGTAGAACAATGGCTGGCTGTTCTATTGGTGTTTAGATTTTAAAGATTGCCCATAAGCCGTTACCGAAAGGTCTTAACTTGAAGCAAGTGAAATGTAATAAATCTGAAGACCTTTCTTACGGTACCTGTTTTTTTTTTTTTTTTTTTTTTTTTTTTA
The DNA here is from genome assembly GCA_021229015.1 of Solen grandis. Taxonomy (NCBI): domain Eukaryota; kingdom Metazoa; phylum Mollusca; class Bivalvia; order Adapedonta; family Solenidae; genus Solen; species Solen grandis. The sequence continues at coordinate 48,048,904 of CM037785.1, read as the reverse complement.
AGAAACAGAACATCATTTAAGGAAGTTAAATGGAAAAAAAAGAAGAAAAAAAAAAAAAAGAGAAACAAAACCGTTTTTACATGCCCTTCTGCAGTTGATCTCAACCATTTAATTGCTTATTAGCTTTTGAAAATAACTTTTGAACGTTGTTCATAGGTAAATGCAATGCTGCTCTAATGGTATGCAGATTTAATTGATCGGACCTTAAATTACAAACCTGTCGGCCGAGAAGTAGTAATTGACATTATTTTGCCGATTCTTGCTGTTTTCTTGATGTTTAACTGTCTATTCCTTAGAAGCCGTTACATGTAGTTTGAAACATTCAGCAAGTGAAATGTTGAAAATTTGAAGACCTATTCAACGCTAGCTAGGTTTATGGAATATGACATTATATTAGAAAATAATATGGATTATAGGAATTTCTGAAAAAATCGTTGGTCAAACATATTGTTTCTTTTTTTTCTGTTACATTATAGGCATAATGTGTCGTGATGAAAAAGAAAAAGAAATGATCTTTTGGTCGGAAAGGAACCTTTTATACCTAATTTCCGACCTTGTATGATATCATGAATAATTAAGGTTCATATTAAAGAGAGTTCTTGAAAAGACAACATCATGGAATTATAACAGGAAATAAAGCTTCGTAGCCCCATTTGAATGCAATGACTTTTATTTTTATATGACGTCATTTCATCTTCTTTCAATATTTTTGGGCTATGCAGCTGTCATTTCTGGACGTTTTTCCTTCATTTTATCACAGATTATGTATGTCAGGAAAGTAAATGAAAATGATCAAGTATGGTTTGCGGACCAGAAAGCCCTATTGTTCGTCCAGAACAAACGAAATCTTGGTACATGTATTCTTATTTCTCTTTTTATCCAAACATTTACTTGAGTTTATTTCAAAATGTTATCAATGTCCACTCAACATGAAAATTAGTGCCTAAACAAAAAAGTTTTAATTTTTAAATTTAATTTTAATTTGCAATGTCGCCAAATGATATCACATTTTAAAAGTTTTTTAATGCGCTGTAGAGCTTTAGTTTTTGGTCGGATTGTCATGAATTTTTCACAGAAGATGTATGTTAGGATGTAGTTGTGCACTTGGTAATTAAATGTCCAAATTCGAAATGATAAGGTCTTCATGGCAAATCCGAATTTCGAACTTAAATCTAAAATATATATTTATAAGCCCGCTGATGCGTTAGAAGAATTAAATTGGACATCATCCCGACCCAAAGATCTAGTTTTTATTTTTGAAAGTCAAATGGTTATGACGTCATTCAAAAGACAAACAGCATTTATTTTTTATAAAATTTATCTCGCTCTGGCATCATGTTTAGGTAAATCTTAATGAAAATTAAACTGAAGCGACAAAAAGTTGATATTTTTTCAATTTAATCATTTTTGATTTTTAATAATGTCAATTGGCGTCGGCTTTGAAGTCAACTTTAAAAGTTGGTTTGCTCTCCAGAGCCTTCAATTCTAGTGGGATTGTCTTGCAATTTTCACTGATGAAGTATGTTAGGACGTTGATGTGCACGTTTGAATCCAAATTTCTAAATTCGAAAAGATTAGGATTTCATGGCAAAACCGAGTTTCGAATTTTGGTCCTAAAATATATTTTTAATCTTACAAATACTCGCTGATGGGATAAAAACATAAAAGTTAGACAGCGTATTTGCACATAGATCTGTATTATATTTTCTGAAGGATTTTCTCTCTTGTTACGTGGTTATGACGTCATTGAAAGGTCAAAAAGAAATCTCTAGAAAGATTTCTTTCGCTCCGCTCTAAAATCATGAAGTTTGAGTTAATCTTAATTATTTTTTTAGAATTGATAGAGTTAAAATTGAAGTGTTCGCGATCTAGCGTCATGAGTGTTGATGCAATCTTAATTGAATTTTTAGTATGAACAGAATATCGACTGAAGCGGTACATACCTTAAAGAATTTATGTTGAATCACCTTGTTATGACACTAATTATATTAAAGTAAAAATATTAAAACAATCATATGAAATCGACGATTGGATCTACGACCTTTAAACAAGCAATAATGCCGAAAAAAGTCCTGAATGAAATCAAGTGATTACGTCATCAAACGTGGTAGATATTGATGTTTTTCGGATAAGGAATTATACATAAATATCTAGCAATTTGAAGAAAGAAAAGAAAACGATGATTGGGTTTGTTGACAAATATCTAGATGTTGTTACGCAGGAAAGTATTTCCTTGTAAAATTGTGATTGCGATCAGTATTTGGGTGAATGATCTGCATTTAGAGATGAATTTGTGTAAACAAGGACCCGAAAGTTGATACGGATAACCTAAATTAATCTTAATGATTTCTTATCCATTATAAAGGATTCCAACAAACTTTCTCTTACTTTTATTGGTTTAATCATTCTTTAGACAAGACAGTAAGAAGCTGAAAAAATAATCGAAAGATATATTAAAGAAAAATAAAAAATAAAAAACTCTTCTGAATACAAAGCTAGATTAAAAATATCCTTTCCGAGTTAGCCCAATGACCATTGAATAGCATTTATATAAGCAATATTACTCTCAAAGCGTTATCAATCTTAGCCCGATGGCTAATCGGATGTAGAAATGCAACAAACGCAACGCACTTTGGGGTCCAATGCAGACCCAAAGTGCGTAACGCACTATGGGTTCGGACCCCATAGTTTGTTGGACGCCAAAGTGCGTTCCCACAGGGCTCAAACATTTCACAGTGAAAATACCCTGTCAAATTTCTGACATGTTCTGGAAATACACATGTAGATGAGTTATTAGTGATGATACACCCGATATCAGAATGTTGCATTGTATTGTTGAAAAAGACTGAAAATTTCAAGCATCATGAAAGTTTTCAGCATCATGCTAAAAGTTTATGGCTTCATGCTGAATATTTCAGCATCATGTTGAATGTTTCAGCATCATGTTGAATGTATTTATCATGATGCTGGAAATTACAGCAAATAACAGTATGATGCCTTTGCGTACTGAACGGTCAAATATCATGTTTCTACATCATATTACATTATACTACCGTCAAACCTGTCTTAAGCGGTCAAACGGTCAAAGGGACAAGATAAAGTGACAGCTTAAAAGAGGTGACCGCTGAATGAAGGTAATCATGCAAAAGAACTTGTGATTTTTGGTGATCTTGTGTATGCTGATTCCGAAGAATTGTATTTTTGTATCTTTATCATCGATTATCGTATTTATTTTTGGCCAAAGTACATGTAATTACATTTAAATAAGAAAATAAAAATGAATGAATACCGTTCAATAATAGATGTTCATATATTCAGAAAAAATTAACCTACACCCACCAGATTCTAATTTTATAATTTTATGTATGTTCTTTTACTTATGGCATACCATTAATTGTGTAAAGTAAATGGAATGTGTTTCAATTCAAAGTATTAAACTAAGTGAAATTTATGTATCTGAAATACTGTTAAGGTTTAGCTCTTATTTTGTTATTATGATTTAAATAGGGTGAATAAAAATACTTATCACATTCGATTGCCTCTATCTAATTGATGGACAGGTGGGTGGGGAATTGTTTACACACAGTTGTTCTGAACTTGTACATACTCGATGAATGAAAAATAAATCATCATGTAATACAAATCTGATTACGTTAGCATCGAATGCCGTAATAACGTTTTCAAGCTTGACATAAGCTAAAGTCCCTCTCATAAACACATAAACATTTTGATGCCCTCAGATATCTTTTATTTCCTCCCCTGAAACTAAAAACATTTTCAAATAACCACAACGTTGAAAAACGTTTTCATGTTCCCGAAGGTAGTTTGGATTGCAGGGCAACATGGAATTAGCTGTGGTGTGTTCAAGTTCTCCCTGTTTCAAATCACCCAACCCCAATCCCGCTTTCTGGTAACTTAAACAATATCCCCGGGATCATAAAAGCGTTTTCAAAGATCCCTCTGCACACACTTTTATGAATTTTCGTCGAGTTAATGTTTATCTTTCATTTTTAAACTTAGACACATATATTATGTATTATTAACATATCAGTATGTTTCCTAAATGCTATTGATTGCTCATATAATTAAATACGGGATCGCATTCAGGTCATATAGATTTTTTATGCCTGTCTTGAATGGACTAAACAAAGAGGAGGAAATATGCTAATATAGCAGAGGCAGCCTATGAAATTTTTTGAAATTGTAAGCACTCAAAATTCGGAATATTATACAAATGTAGGAAATGACGTGTAACCTTCCAGCCATATCCTATTCTCTCTTATACAATATCACCCGGAAAACTGCAAGGAAAAAAATGTATTTTCCTGAATATTGCATTTGAAAAGAGCCGTCGAATCTCTAAACGTTTTCAATAAATTAAATATATATCTATGTTACTCTAACAAAAAAAAAAAAAAAAAAAAAAGAAAGAAAGAAAAATGAGATGTCATTGAAAAACAATATGCTTCCGTCAGACGTCAAATAATTGATGTCATTTGAATGCCATGCATGAGTGAAGTATGTATGTCCAATATATATACTTTAAATAGCAATAAAGTAACTCTTAAGAAAGAAAAAAATCTTTATAAAATAAAGGGAGATAATAAAATAAACGAGAAAGAGTTCTGTTTTGTAATCATTTCACTTCTGCAACTTGCTATCTATTGATAATATAAGTTTTAAATCAATACCTTAAATAGTTTAGGAGTTATGCTATGGGAAATATGATATAAAATAAATGAAGGGATATACAAAATAAAAATATGTATCAGTCAGAGTTATGGTATTTGATTACTGCACTGCTCCTACTTGCTATTATATAATATCTTTCAAGTTTTAAGTCCTTACCTTGTTTTTTTTTCTCTTTTTTTTGTTGTTTTCTTTTTTTGAAAACTGATTAAAGTAGATTAACGGTTTTTGGTTATTGCACTTGCCAATTAATTATCTAATTATATTTTAATTGCAAGTCAATACCTTAAATAGTCAATGAGTTATGCTGCCGACAAAAAATGAAAATAAAAATTAAAACGGGAGGTAACTAAAAAAATTGACACGGTAGAGTTATGTCGCTTTCTATTCATAAATGAAGTTTAAAGTCAATACCTTTTAAATTTTCAAGTTATAGCCAATGTTATAGTTGCTGTCAAAACAACCAACCAATCAATAAACAAGCAGGGCAAAAACAATATGCCACATACCAATATATTTCGGTGCAAAAAAAGTTTTCACATTCCAGGCGAGAGATATGTTATATTCCGGGTCGTGGGGAGGGAGCTTGAATTAAGTTGTAACTTGAAATCGTTTTACCGGCACCTTTCTCCCCCTCTTGTAGCGTTCTTATTTTTTTTATACGTAAACGAACCGTAAGACAAGAACCCATGTATTCCTTTATTATTCATTTCTTATATAATAGCTATACAGTTTCTCGTGACGGGGTACATGACTATTTATTCCCGGCGGAGAAAAGAAATGTCACCCGAGCCGCTAGGCTAGGCATGATTTTCCTCGGGCAGGTATAAAAAGTCATGTACGAAACTGTAATGTAATCTGTCATTTTTAAACAGGGTTGGTTGCTTGCATCGCACAACGTTTCAGGGCTACATTTAGACATCTATATTTAAATTTCATTTTTTTTATTACACGGAGATGAAGTTCCAAAATTTGTTTTCTGTCTTATCACTGAATGGTGGTAATCTTTATGTTTATTTCAGTACGATTTCGTTATGGAAATGAAAACAGAATTAAAATATGTTTATAATCGATGCTTGAGATAACGTGTTTAATAACTTGTAATGAAAAAGGAAAATACGCAAGCGAAAAAAACGCAGTTCATTCGGAGATATTTTCAACCATAATTGGCTTGAATTTCCAACGAAAGGTGACAAGATATGAATAAAAATTCGGCGGTATACAACAATGCATAGTTCTATGACCCACCTATTAGCATATCTTAACAATAGATTACAGTTAGATGTTGCCTCACAATACGCAATCTCCAAGCAGAGTTGTCGCTCGTTCCTCACTATACCATCTCTGCAATGGGCTCAATGACACGAATCCTGTCAAAACAGAAATCACTCATTTAAAGCGGATTTAAGTGCACTTTACGGATAAAAAAATAAAAACATTAAATACATACTTTTTGAATCATAAAACGTTTGGAAAATATCAATTTTAATTGCTATTATGGGAACTATTTCCTGCTTATTTCGCAGATGGGAACAA